>SSNS01000121.1:428623-966015 GCA_006937985.1 Aphyosemion australe
ATAGGGGGAGCTCTTTACCTGCTTTATGATTGTTAGCTGTAATGCTAGCAGTTAGCATTTTCAGTTTGTTGATCGTCAATAAAAAGCACAAGAAGAAGAAAAAGAAAAAGTTTACTTTTTCTGTTGGCATCATGGCGGAGCCTGGAAGTAAAAGTAACAGAGTAATGTGTTTAGAGGTGAAGCAAAGAGCCAAAACCAGAGTGAACATCGGCGCAGCCTACGCTAGTTTGAGGGAGCTAAAGAAGGCTACAAAATCTGCTACTGGACTTGTACGTAATACTTTTTTTTGTCCAACAGTGTGGATCTATTTACTTTGCGATTTATTTTCATATTAATTGGCTCATGTTAGTGTTAGCTCGTTGTTAGCGCTAGCTACAGCAGGCTGTTTACGGTAGTTGTAATTCCACTTTCAACCAGTAGGGCAGAGGAGCAGGAAACTCCTCTGTGTTTTTTTAATAGGACTATTTGTTGTACTGACTGGTGGAGTTGCTGATCTCTCCAGCAGTGCAGGTCACACAGGAGAAGCAGCAGATCGGTTTGTCTTTAATCGACGCCTGTCGGAAACCTGGCAGACAACTCTCACTGCAGACAGACAGCGGCCTCTGCAACATGAACACAAAGTACGACACACTGAAGTTTTCATTAAATGTATTTTTCAATGAGTTATTGCAGAATTTAGACTTTTACCAAACATGAGTGGAATCCGTAGAAAATGACCGTGCACATTCGGTGTACAAAAGAAAATCTTAGCAAATACAGTTAAAATGAATAAAATCCAAACAGCTGTTATTCTGTTATGCTTTTGATCAGACTGAGATTTTACAGCAGATGATTTTACTTAGAGTAAAAGTTATCGGTAACACTTTACAATAAGGATCCCTTTATTAACATTACTTAGTGCTTTATTAAGCATTAATAAACAAAAGTTCCCTTTATTAACATTAATGGTTTTGTTAAGTGTCCTTAAGGTTAGGACAAAAGGCCAGGAGGGTGTCTGCTTTAGTAATGCATTACATAATATGGTTAAGCAGTTGTTAATACTTTATTTAATAGTTTATCAATGTCTAATAATGCACTAAGTAACATTAATAAAGGGACCCTTATTGTAAAGTGTTACCAAGTTATCTTTTTACTGTCCCATTGGACCCAAATAATGTTTTCATTCAGAATTCCATTGATACCTCTGAAAATTCTCCTGCCCATGTCATGTTTATTCCATTCATGGTAAACTGTTTTCCATAAGGTAGTGAGGCATCGTAGCTCCCTACAATCATGAACACAGTCTCTCCTGCTGGGTTTCTCTGCCAGTTCACGAGCTCGTAAGTTGCTGCAGGGTCTCCATTTTCATTAAAATACACTCTCTCCCCTGAGAGGAGTGTGAAATTAACATCCTGGAGGTGTTTTACAACCTAAAAGTGCACACAGAGAGAGTTTTTCTATTTTTTATACCTGAATGAGAAAAGTCCATTCTATGAAAGTTACCTCCTACCTGTCTTGGCTCTATGTGATCTGTTAACATGCAAGGCTGATTCATTGCTTCACCACTTTCCCCACATTTGAACATGCCATGCATGGCATGAGCAACAGCATACACAGCCTTATACACATTGTTGGATATTCGGAGTGCTGAAACATCAGTGAACACATTGTTTATCTCCTGGAGCCTCTCAGAGCCAGAACACTGTTCTGTTCCATGTAAACTAGACTGAAAACTGCAACCGAAGGTTGTTTCCCAGAATTCTGTCAACAAGTTGTTCTGGGGGTCCTGACTTGGTTTCACCTGCAAAAGAAATTCCTTCAGGCCTTTGATTTTAGCCTTTCTTATTGCAAAGCCCAGCGACCCTGTTAGGATACCAGAGTATCTCTTGGCAGCCAAGTGACTCGATGTGATCCAGGATTCACTGCCCACCCACTGCAGCCCAGTTAGGTTCTGCCTCAGAGCTTCCTCCAGCAGAACATCCATCTCATCATAAGCGAGGAAGGCGACTAAAACCTTTGATGTTCCTCCACGGATCACTCTGATCACCTTCTGAAGCTGCTCCGTAGAACCCGTCCTTGAGATGGCCTCAGAGTACTCAACACAGATGCCCTCCTGACCTGCAGCTGTGATAAATGTGGCCATCCCATTGTTACCGTAGTCGTTGTCACTTCTCACCGCACCGACCCACGTCCATCCAAAGTGCTTCACCAGTTTAGCCAGTGCTCTGCTTTGGTAGTAGTCACTGGGAATGGTTCTGAAGAAGGAGGGGTACTCCTTTCTGTTACTGAGACAGGCGCATGTGGCAAAGTGGCTGATCTGTTAGAAATGAAGAAACAGATGAAGAACACAAGCTTTTGCACAATCAGTAATGACCTCATGCATTTCTACTGAGAGTGTTTAGGCCAATTTTAAATTCTGCTTCAACCTACCAGTGGTATTTTGAAAACTGATAAAATTTTCAGCATCGCAATCGTTGTGGACGACTCAGACGTTCCAACGATGGCATGAACAGACGACTGGCCCGAGCACGTTCGTCCCAGTTTCTTCTCATGTCCGTTTATTAGACCCAGCGCTGAACGGGTTGTAGGTAATGAAGATGCACAGCTGTCAAAAATCTTATAACCTACTGAGATGTTTGGCAGCAGAGAGCTGCTGTTGTTGATCTCCTCAATGGCAAACATCAATGTTTGAGCAAAACGAAATTCTCTTAAATTTATCCTGAAAAAGAAGCAATTTCTAGTTTGATGAATGACAGTTTTCCATTATGGATTTTATTACACTGAACAGACGAGGTAAATACCTGGAACATATGAGACGTCCTGGTGCATCAGCGGAGGAGAGTGAAGGCTCTGAGATTTGGCTGTGAATAGAAAAAGCTCCTCCGATGATAACGTCTCCTTTCTTAGACAGCAGAGGAAACTCTGGGCTCCCCAGCATCTCACAGACAGCAGCGTCATCCTCTGCTGATTCTCCCACAGTAACTACAAACAACAAAATAACACAGATCCACTCACACATCGTTTTTAACGCACACTCAAATGTGTGATTTTCTGCTCTGACTAAAACATCTCTGCTCTCAGAATTTATACTTCAACATGTGATGATGATGCAATTCATCTAATCATAATTGTTATGATGTAATCTCCCTTCACTCGAACTATATCAAGAATAATATTAAACATTGTGCAGTGCAATTGCAAAATGGGCTTTTATTACAAACTTATCAATTTGATATTTTAAATGCAGCAAATATCTTTTTAGAAATATATTAAAACACAAAGATTTTCCTGCTGGTCTTTTAAAGCATTGGTCTAATCAAAATTTAATGTAAACAATAAAGCTACATAGTTTAATAGAGGTATATTTTAATATATTTTTAAAAAATGCTCTATTAAACAGAGGGTTGTGAATGTTTAGTTTATTATTATTATTGCATCTATTGTCAAGTTCACTCACTTTTAATTCTGAGGCAAGGCAGCTTTATTTATAAAGCACATTTCAAACACCGAGGCAATTCAACATGCTTTTAGTAGCAGGAATAGCATAAATATTAAAATCAATGTGACAGCACAATTAAAATACACAAATAAATTTAGACCACTTTAAATACAAATTAATTTCAAATTTAAAAATCAGAAAGAAAGACTGAGCAGATACAGTGCAGAAGGTGCAGCATAAGAAACAATCATTCATAGGCTGATGAATACATGAAAGTTTTCAATTTTGATTTAAAAGTTAGTAGAGTTGGAGCACATTTGAGGTCATAAGGAAGCTGTTTCCATCTGTGTGCAGCATAGTACCTAAAAGCAGCTTCACCCTGTTTGGTTCTGACCCGAGGTTCTACCAGCTGACTGCTTCCTAAGGATCTCAGAGCCCAGCTGGGCGTATATACTGGAAGGAGATCCGACGTTTATTTTGGCCCTATGCCGTTGAGTGATTTATAAACTAGTAGAAGCACTTTGAAATCTGTAGTTTACTGGTAACCAGTGTAGAAATTTAGGAACAGGAGTGATGTTTGCAGATTCGCCATAACTGCTTTAATACGTTCTTCTAACTTCCATGTTTACGGCCGAAAGTCACGCCTCTTGTTCATGAACGCACACCTCTAAACAGCGCTACAACACATAGATTTACAATTATTATTCTTATGTTATGTTGTTTATTTATTCATACTAACACACAGACATACATACGTGTATATATATATATACAGTATATATAAATATATATATATATATATTTTTTTTTTTTTAAGACATGAGAAAGGTCACCAACTCTGCATCTGTCTATGTACGTCCTCAAGCATGTACGTGATCGGATGTCTAACGTTATTGGTTAGTGTTGAATGGCGCTCAGTTCAAATTGCATGGGGCTGTACAGGATGGGGGATGGGCTTAGCAAAAATAAATAAATACGTATTGCCCACGTTATATCACAGTACAAAACAACTTTTTTATGTTGTTACTATGAGAAAGTTTCGCGTTAAAATTTAATTTTTATTACAATGTGAAACTTCTTTGTTATTATGAGATACTGCTTCTATATTTTTCCCACACTGACAGTAATATGCTTCCATACCTACAGTCTATCGTTAATAAAATAAAATACAAAGAGGCTTTGTCCATCTTTATTTAGGTCAATGTTTAGAACAGAGTTCTGTCCCTCACTTAACATTTACTCACCCACTCCACTCTGACGACCTTTTTTGCTCACTCAGACAATTGACAAAAATAGTTTCATGTCCAGTTTTGACATGTTGCTTATAATAAACGTTAAACTTCAACATACAAGTAACAACCCCAAATCTAAGTTTTCTTAGGCACCGTTATGTTGCTTTTGCCTAGCTTCTTCTCATCATGTAGTTTCTAGTGTTCCTCTCTGGTTTCAGTAGCAGAATGTAACACTTTGGGGCAAAAATACTAAAAAGTAACCCAAAGCTGGAGGCCAGAATAGCAAACACCTCCACAGCTACAGTAAACTTCCCAGGAGAGCTTATATAAGCTGGGATAAACGTCACCCAGACTGCGCTGAATATCAGCATGCTGAAGGTGATAAATTTAGCTTCGTTAAAATTATCAGGCAGCTTCCGAGCCAGAAAAGCAAGAATAAAGCAAAGTAAAGCCAGGAGTCCTATATATCCCAACACAACCCAAAATGCTACAGGTGAGCCTAAATCACACTCCAGAATGATCCTTTTGTTAGTGTGAAGTGAGTTTCTGAGGGGGAAAGGTGGAGCAAAAGCTAACCATACCACACAAATCACAACCTGAAGTAAAGTACAGGCAAGGACGCTTGTTCTCTGAAGAGGAGCAGAGCACTGAGGAGCGCTGTTTGATGGCCTTTTAGCTCTAAAGGCCATCACCACTGTTATGGTTTTAGCTAAAATACATGAAATACATAAAGCAAAAGCGATGCCAAAAGCTGTGTGGCGCAGCATGCAGGACCACTCAGAGGGCTGGCCGATAAAAGTCAGAGAGCAGAGGAAACACAGAGTCAAGGAGAAGAGCAGCAGGAAGCTCAGCTCAGAGTTACTGGCTTTGACGAGAGGAGTGTGACGAAAGCGAAAGAAAACAAAAGAGACCACCAGTGTTAAACTGGCTCCAAACAAGGAGAAAGCAGTGAGAAGAGCCCCCATAGTCTCTCCATAGGAAAGGAACTCCATCGTCTTTGGGACACATTTGCTGTGGTCATCGTTTGACCAGAAGTCTGATGGACATCGTGAACATTCTGCAGAATCTGAAGGAGAAACATAAAACAAAGTTTTTGTGTTGTACAGAGGTTTGCTTGAATTTAAATTAATATTTAAATGCTTGTTTGATTTATAAACAAAAAGGTTGTCATTCATACAAAAAGACAGGATTAAAAGTAACATAGAAAAACTTTAAGCTAGCGCTTTAACATTGACTACGTTTACATGCAGCCAGTATTCGGGTTCTGATCGGGTTAAGGTCAGTATTCGGGGTTCTGAAAAATTCGGAATAACCCGTTTACATGCACAAATAGAGAGAGTTACCCCTGTATACATGAAACTTAATATCCCGATTACATAGCGTCAGGACCAGGACGTACGGGCTACGTTAAGACGCAATATGCGTCATTTGCTGGTTTTCTTCCTGTATCCAAAGACGACAACAACAGCAGAACGCAGATAATAGATATTTCGGAGATTATAGTGATCACCTTTGTTTGCACATTGGTGNTGATCTTTGTGAAGCACTTTGTGATTCTTTTTCTGTGATAAGTGCTACAAATAAAATGTACTTACTTACTTACTTACTCTACCAGACGTTCCCAGCAGACCCTCACAACATGTTTGGGCTTGCCAGGTCTTACCGGCATCCTCCCCTACCATTGGAGCCAACTCACCACCAGGAAGTGGTCAGTTGACAGCTCCGCCCCTCTCTTCAACCAAGTGTCCAAGTGCTTTTATTATTTATTATATTATAGACAGTAATGCAAACCTCATGTTGTATGATTGTGATTCATTGAGTATTCACAAAAACAAAATTATTCTTCCACAAATACTCTGACTTATGTATGTTGATTGCATTCAATTATTCATTAAAATAAATAAAAAACATGACAATATGATGTAAAAAACATCTTGCTGTTTCACTTATTATTTATTAAATGTATTTAAGTACAACAGTCGAAGATCCAAAGTATTTGATGAGATGACACAAATGTACAATTTCAAAATAAACCTTTAAATTGCTTTTTAAATGCCTAAATTTAACAAAATAACTTATTAATAAAAATATTAGGAGCAAATACCAAATATTTCAGATAGCTCTCATGTTTCCTCTGCTCATCATATATTTTTTAGTATTTTTCTCAGGTTTTACTAAGATGACGTAACACTTGGGAAAAAATATGCAACACAGCAGTCCGTAACTCGAAGCCAGAATAGCAAAAATCTCCACGGCAACACTGAATTTTCCAGGAGAGCTGACATAAGCTGGGATGAAGGTGATCCACACAGCACAGAATATCAACATGCTGAAGGTGATGAACTTCGCCTCGTTAAAGTTGTCCGGGAGCTTTCGCGCCAAAAACGCCAGTCCAAAACATAACAGAGCTAAAACCCCTATGTATCCCAACACAGCCCAGAACCCTACAGCTGATCCCAGAGCACATTCTAGAATGATCGTTTCTGTGTAATATTTAGAGTTTCTGTACGGATATGGAGGGTTGATCATTAGCCAAAGGATGCAAATGAAAACCTGCACCAGAGTGAAAGCTACAACGCTGGCTCTCTGCTGTGTAGGTCCAAACCACTTCATCACATTACTGCCAGGTAATGTGGCCCTGAAGGCCATCAAAACCACCGTTGTCTTCCCCAGAACACAGGACATGCAGAGGACGAAGATGATGCCAAAAGCAGTGTGTCGCAGCTTGCAGGACCACTCAGAAGGTCGGCTGATGAAGGTCAGGGAGCACAGAAAACACAGACTCAGGGAGAACAGCAGCAGGAAACTCAGCTCAGAGTTGTTTGCTCTGACTATCGGAGTTTGTCTGTGGTGGAAAAATATCAAGGCCACGGTCGTTGCCAAGCAAGCACCAAAGACAGAGAGGGTCACAAACAGGATTCCCATGAATTCTGTGAAGGTGAGGAACTCAATAGCTTTTATGTCACAGTTAGTCCTCTCTTCGTTGGATTTGAAATCAGGAGGACATGTGTCACATTTCACTGCATCTGAAAGCATAAATACATTTAAGCTGCACATGGTGGACATCTTCAGATAAAGCAGTAAACTGCTGGCAGTGATTTTACCCAGCAGAAACACAATGAGCACAAGGGCAAAGACTAGGAATCCTGCTGTCTCACTTGTGCTGTTGCTGAACTCCCCATCAGCACAGGTAATGCAATCAAAGCAGCAGACGGGTTTTCCCTTAATGAAAGCCCGTCGAGTTCCTGGTGAACAGCTCTCACTGCAAACTGATCTGGGAACCTAAATTACAGTAAAGGTGTGTAATGCATAAATACGAGACAAATCAAAATGAACTCTTGTTAAATGAAGATAAAAACACACATTTGATGATTTTACTTGGATTAAAGTATGCCTCACCTCAAGATTCCCACCTGCCCAGATGGCTTGTAACTCATTCATCCTAAACTGGTGCCCTTCTGGTCGAGAGGCATCATAGTAACCGATTGTTTCGAACTGCACGTACCCTGATTGATCTTTCTTCCAGTTTATTAGTGAATAATGAGCCACAGGGTCACCAGACTCCTCAAAGAACACGTTGTCACCAACTTTAGTGGTAAAATTTACTTGTGTCAGGTAATGGAGAACCTGCAGGAAAACAACCATGTCGTTATTTGAACAAAGATTCAGTATTGTGTTGACCCAAACACAATGTTGGTTTCTACATTTACCTGCCATGGTTGTACGTTTTTCTTATCAGCACATGTTCTGTTCTCAAAAGGCCCCTGTCCACCTTCACAACTATACAGCATGTCCAGAGCATGAGCAACAGCATACATGGCCTTGTAGACATTATTCATCAAGCTGGCATCTGATACATCAGTAAACTGTGTTTTCACATCCCACAGAGTTTCTTTCCCACTGCAGGCAACATCATCTTGCACATTCATGTTTGCATGGGGAGACAAAGTGCATTGAAATAGAGTCTCCCAAAACTTGACGAGTCCCTGATTACCTGGTGAGGTGGAAGGTCTGCTGTTAGATAGAAACTCCTTCAGTCCAGGGATGTGAGCGTTTGTTGCTGCAAAGCCCACTGCACCCTGAACAACAGCGTAGTTGACTTCAGAGGCAAAGTAACGATATGTAATCCAGCCCTCGCTTCCTACCCACTGCAGGCCCGTGATATTCTGAGCATAAAGCTCTTTGACCAGTATGTCGAGGTCTGGGCCATCAGCAAATGCAACTATTACCTTAGAGGTGGATTGTTTGATGATATTGACCACATCTAGATAGTACTTTCTGGAATTGGTTCGGTCAACAGCCACTGAATACTCGACACACACACCTTCCTTTTCTGCAGCTTCCAAGAAAACAGCCATGCCCTCATTTCCATATTCACTCTTAGACCGGATAGCGCCCACCCAGGTCCAACCAAAGTGTTTCACAAGCTTAGCTAGAGCTTTGCTTTGATACAAGTCACTAGGTATGGTTCTGAAGAAGGAAGGGTACTCTCGTCTGTTGCTGAGGCATGCACACGTGGCTGAATGACTTAGCTTGAGGAAAAGAGAAACACCATGACAAAGAATGATTAAATTAACCCAATGATATTTTTTTCTTCAGACACATTCTCTCAGCATGCCTACAGCACTCACCACAGGGATATGGAAGGGTCCCAGTGTTCGTGCAATACCTATCGTTGAGGTGGAAGTCGTTTCCCCGATGACAGCATGCACACCGGAGAGTTTGTCACAAAACCCTTCTGTGCTTTCATACTTGTTCATCAGATTTAATGATGCCTTGATGGAAAGAGGGGTGTTGGGACAGGAATCGAAGATCCTATAACCAAGCGTCACGTTAGGAAGCAGCTGAGAGCTGTTGTTGATCTCCTCTATCACAAACATCATCGTGTGGGCGTACTGGAGCTCACCTATTTCCAGTCTGAGGGAAAAAAAGAGTAAATTGTACTTATTGTTTAAAATATAAAATATTTAATACAGTATTCATACATTAAAATGTTAACATGCATTTTTTTCTAAATTTCTCTTACTCATGACACTGGATCGCTCCTGGGTTGACTCTGAAGGTTTGATTAAGCATGACTGGATACTGGTGGAAGGGGAAAATTCCCCCGATGATGATGTCTCCATCCTTGGAAAACTGAGACAGTTCTTCTGTTCCATATGTTTGACACAGAGATTTTCCTCCTGTCATCTTTAAAAGCAAAAATAAAACCAGATGGTGTATAAGCAGCATAGTTACCCTCACAAGCATCTAGCGTGCGTAAACCACCTTAAATATCCTGGACTCTAACTTTTATACCTGTTCCTGTCAGAATGCTACACGGGTTTTCTGCAGTGTTTTTTTGTCCGTGCCAATGATGTTGCTTCTTGTGTGACTGACAGGTACAAAGACCTGTTAGCTCCACATTTGCTTTGCCCCACATGGTTACAGAAATACACCAGAAGGGAATCTGCAGGATGTTTTTTTTTTTTTTTTTTGCTTTTGAATTGTAATAAAGTTTTGATTCTGTGAGGTTGAAATGAAAAATTTAAAAAATAATCATGAATTATTTAAAATATTTTTTTTCCTCCTCCAGGGATGGAAAAAACTATTTTTACTGTAATTAAGAAAATAAATGAATAAAGAGATCACACTTTTATTTATAGAACGTTTCTTCTGGATCGCTCACATTTAAATTGATTGGAAAAAGTTTGTCATCAGTCCCTACTGTACATGGAAAGCCGAGGTATAAAAAGACAAGGGTAAAGCCTGTTAGTGGTGGTGCACACAAAAAAAATTCATATATTTTAGTCGACTAAAATGAGAGTAAAATTAAAACAAATTGGACGACTAAATCGTGACTAAAATTAAAAAGAATTTTAGTCAAAAGAGGAAAACTAAATTAAAATTTCTCAAATTTGTCAAAATGAACACTGCCCCCCCACTACATGAAAATCGGGAGACTTGGGCCATGGTGGTCATGACCCCGTGAAGCCGTGGTGGGCGTCCCTTGTTTTTATTCCTAAAAGGTGGCAAACCTAAGACTCTCTGCTAGCTGCACGGAGAGACTGGGTGTTAGTGTTTACAGTCCAGGAAAGGAGGGATCCAGATTTGGGACTACCTGGCTGGGGAGGAGCGGGCCGTTGTGACGTAGCAACAACCCCATCCAGCCGCCTGCAATAGCTTAGCAAAAATTTGTAGAGCTGAAGAGAAGAAGCAGCTGAGACAAGATAATACATGTGTAAAAGCCAAAAACAACTTTTGGGGGTGTTTTTCATGAGGAAATAACATCATAACATGGTGAAAAGCTCCAAAAGGTAGATTTTGCATGATATAGTCCCTTTACATCTGCAGATGTATGTTTTTTACTATTATTTTATTGCGGTTTTTTCTTATCTTTTTTTTTTTTTTTTGCACCAAGTACAGCAGCAATTTCCTAATGTTGTGATTTCTCGCATACATGGCAATAAAACCCTTCTGATTATAGGGCCTAAAGTCCTTGACCCTTTGTGAAAAATCAGTTGTTCCAGCTTCGGCGCTTGTCACGGATTAACTCAGTGCTGTCCATAGCTATTCTACAATCTGTAACTCATGCCTTTGTTTTGTCTAGACTGGACTACTGCAATCTTCGATGAGGCTGCAGTTGGTTCAGAAATCAGCAGCTAGATTTGTATCTGGATTAAAGACGTGGGAACACATCTATTCTGGTGTCTCTGCACTGACTTCAAATGGAGCTTCGGATCCATGGCCAGACCCAGGTTCAGGTCTACAAATATCTTGATGGGACAGCTCCTGCACATACCTCAGATTTACTTTCCAAACACATCCCTTTGAGATCTCTTTGATCAGTCGATCATGATCTCTTGGTGTTCCGGAGGACAGCACAAAAGACTGTGTGCCTCCTCGAATTTTGCCCCTAAACTCTGGAACCAACTGACTCCCTCATTATAGTGTTTCAAAGCTAGACATTTTTTGCACCTCTCCCCGTGTTCTACTGTTTTTAGTATCCTATTTATTTCTTATATGATGTTTTTATTCTGTGTATTTTGCGGTTTTTACTTTATGCTGGTGAAGTTTTTCAGTCATCCAGGTCATGGTAATCCAAAGGGGGTTTGAATGAAGGCAACTGGACTTCTTAGGTTTCTTAAAGACGTTTCGCTTCTCATCTGAGGAGTTTTGTCAATTCTGACTGGAATATGGGAGAATCAAGCTTATACACTGTAGCTATCTATTGTTGCTTAACGAGCAGAAACTACCTATGAATACCCCTCATCCCTACCTCCCGAGGAGTCATTAGTCTTTATTGTGTGGGAGTCGTTGTTTTGATTAGATGCAGGAGGCTGTGACCTAGACAGAAACAGTTTCGGAATAAGATTCAGAGCTGCATTTTAGGTGCTGGAAAGGTGAAACCTGAGTTCTCCTCCCCTTAATGTAGGGCTGTGTCCAAATCCAGGGGTTGCGTGCTCATGAGTTTGAATTTTAAGACCAGTGACGTCACAGCGCCGCGTCGAAGACCGTCCAAATTCCAAAAATGCTCAGAATGCGGTCTTGAAATGCGTTCTTCTTTTCCTCGATTTTGAGAACGGGTGCGGTGTAGTCTCCGTGGTCTCCTCACCCCCATAATTCCCGTGATGCACTGCGGGATTGATTTCTGTAGAAACGGGAGACGCAGCAGTACGACTAGTTTATTCAAATCTGACTGTACAAAAAGTAAAAGCCTGAATTGGTTGTGTTTTTAGGTGTTTCCCATTTTCATTAGGCCTGTAATGTGTTTTTGTATTCTTGTTCTTAATTACAGTTCATAAAATTGGTAAATCATGAATCATAAAATAAATTATACAATTAACCGTGAATAATCCAGCATCGTGGATCCATATTTTGTAATCGATTTTCTTTAAGCAGTTGCTGGGTGACAGGAGTAGGGGCGGGACTTTTATTTAAGGCTAGGATGTCCACATTCACAGCTGTTAACATCTGGTCTAAGCGGTCACGGAAGAACACGTTCTCCTGAGACCAATGAGGACGGGTACTCATGAGCATGCAATCCCTGGATTTGGACACAGCCTAGGTTCTTCATGTTTGACATAGATAGCTTCCTTTACTCCTCTCTCAAACCATCTATCTTTTCTGTCCAGAATGTGTACATTTAAGTGTCCCTTGTCCTTCAGTTGTAGGTGGACTGAGTCTTGGCCTGAAGAGGTGGCTCTTCAGTGTTGTGCCATGTGCTTGTGTAGTTGTTTAGTTTCCCCTATGTAAAGGCTTTGTTTCTGACTTTTATTTATTTATTTTAGTCTTCACTTTTATGTCGTTGATGCTTTGCTGTGTTCGGCACTTTGGATTACCTTAATTGGTGCTTTATAAATAAATAAATAAATAAATAAATAGGTGACGATGATTTATTGTATTGCAGATGTTTATCTAAACCTTATTCTGTGTGTTTGTGAATCACATTCACAAAAAGTTCAACAAAAAGTACGACTTCAGACTTTTATTTACATGCAAGTATTTCTAAAAATGGGGGAAAACATGACAATGTGATGCCCAAAGGTTTCACAAACTGACACTATAATTAGATTTTAAAACATAACTAAAAGTCTTTTTAATACATAGATTTATGGCTAACTAACCCTTTGATAAAAGTTTATTATGGTGTTTTGTAAAACATTTCAGATAGCTCTCATGGTCCCTCTGCTCATCATATATTTTTTGGTATTTTTCTCAGGTTTTACTAAGATGACGTAACACTTGGGAAAAAATATGCAACACAGCAGTCCGTAACTCGAAGCCAGAATAGCAAAAATCTCCACGGCAACACTGAATTTTCCAGGAGAGCTGACATAAGCTGGAATGAAGGTGATCCACACAGCACAGAATATCAACATGCTGAAGGTGATGAACTTCGCCTCGTTAAAGTTGTCCGGGAGCTTTCGCGCCAAAAACGCCAGTCCAAAACATAACAGAGCTAAAACCCCTATGTATCCCAACACAGCCCAGAACCCTACAGCTGATCCCAGAGCACATTCTAGAATGATCGTTTCTGTGTAATATTTAGAGTTTCTGTACGGATATGGAGGGTTGATCGTTAGCCAAAGGATGCAAATGAAAACCTGCACCAGAGTGAAAGCTACAACGCTGGCTCTCTGCTGTGTAGGTCCAAACCACTTCATCACATTACTGCCAGGTAATGTGGCCCTGAAGGCCATCAAAACCACCGTTGTCTTCCCCAGAACACAGGACATGCAGAGGACGAAGATGATGCCAAAAGCAGTGTGTCGCAGCTTGCAGGACCACTCAGAAGGTCGGCTGATGAAGGTCAGGGAGCACAGAAAACACAGACTCAGGGAGAACAGCAGCAGGAAACTCAGCTCAGAGTTGTTTGCTCTGACTATCGGAGTTTGTCTGTGGTGGAAAAATATCAAGGCCACGGTCGTCGCCAAGCAAGCACCAAAGACAGAGAGGGTCACAAACAGGATTCCCATGAATTCTGTGAAGGTGAGGAACTCAATAGCTTTTATGTCACAGTTAGTCCTCTCTTCGTTGGATTTGAAATCAGGAGGACATGTGTCACATTTCACTGCATCTGAAAGCATAAATACATTTAAGCTGCACATGGTGGACATCTTCAGATAAAGCAGTAAACTGCTGGCAGTGATTTTACCCAGCAGAAACACAATGAGCACAAGGGCAAAGACTAGGAATCCTGCTGTCTCACTTGTGCTGTTGCTGAACTCCCCATCAGCACAGGTAATGCAATCAAAGCAGCAGACGGGTTTTCCCTTAATGAAAGCCCGTCGAGTTCCTGGTGAACAGCTCTCACTGCAAACTGATCTGGGAACCTAAAGGAACATTTAATGCATCATAAATTGAAAACATTAAAATAGTAAAATATTGTTTCAAAAAGGCACCTGTTGATGATATTTTGAACATTTTGTGAGATGACTCACCTCAACATTTTCACCTGCCCAGACTGGTTGAACCCCTTTATTCATCTGAAACTGTTGACCTTCTGGTCGAGAAGCATCATAGTGACCAATGGTTTTAAATTGAATGTTCCCAGTTTGATCCTTTTGGCAGTTAATTAGTGCATAGCGTGCCACAGGGTCACCAGACTCATCAAAGAACACCCTTTCACCGGTCTTTGTGGTAAAATTGACCTGTGCTAGGTAATGCAGCACCTGCAAGGAAACAATTCTGACTTTATTTGACTACATAATTTATTTTGGCATTTCAAGAACAGTGTTTTCTACATTTACCTGCCATGGTTGTACATTTTCCTTATCAGCACATGTTCTGTTCTCAAAAGGCCCCTGTCCATCTTCACAACTATACAGCATGTCCAGAGCATGAGCAACAGCATACATGGCCTTGTAGACATTATTCATCAAGCTGGCATCTGATACATCAGTAAATTGTGTTTTCACATCCCTCAGGGTCTCTTTCCCACTGCAGGCTGCAACGTCATCTTGCACATTCATGTTTGCTTGGGGAGACAAAGTGCATTGAAATAGAGTCTCCCAAAACTTGACGAGTCCCTGATTACCTGGTGTGGTGGAAGGTCTGCTGTTTGCTAGAAACTCCTGCAGGCCAGGGATGTATGCGTTCATAGATGCAAAGCACACAGCTCCTTTAACAACAGCGTAGTGAACTTCAGTAGCAAAGTAACGATATGTAATCCAGCCCTCGCTTCCTACCCACTGCAGGCCCGTAACGTTCTGAGCATAAAGCTCTTTCACCAGTATGTCGAGGTCTGGACCATCAGCAAATGCAACTATTACCTTAGAGGTGGATCTTTTTATAACAGCCACCACGTCTAGAAACCACTTTCTGGAATTTGTTCGGTCAACAGCCACTGAATACTCGACACACACACCTTCCTTTTCTGCAGCTTCCAAGAAAACAGCCATGCCCTCATTTCCATATTCACTGTTAGACCTTATAGCTCCCACCCAGGTCCAGCCAAAGTGTTTCACAAGCTTAGCTAGAGCTTTGCTTTGATACAAGTCACTAGGTATGGTTCTGAAGAAGGAAGGGTACTCTCGTCTGTTGCTGAGGCATGCACACGTGGCTGAGTGACTGATCTAAATGATAAGAGAAATGGAATGAGAGATAAAAGTTTGCATATGTAAGTTCACCAACGTGGATTTTCTTTTGTATTCCTATTGTGAGCATCCTTTAACACTCACCACAGGGATATGGAAGGGTCCCAGTGTTCGTGCAATGCCTATCGTTGAGGTGGAAGTCGTTTCCCCGATGACAGCATGCACACTGGAGAGTTTGTCACAAAAGCCTTCTGTGCTTTCATACTTGTTCATCAGATTTAACGATGCCTTGATGGACTGCGGGGTGTTGGGACAGGAATCAAAGATCCTGTATCCAAGCGTCACATTAGGAAGCAGCTGAGAGCTGTTGTTGATCTCCTCTATCACAAACATCATTGTGTGGGCATACTGAAGCTCACTGACTTCCAGTCTGGAAAAAGATTTGAAATACGTTGAAGCTAAAGTTTACATGTGAAAAATAAGAAACACCTTTTACATGCAGTATTTTTCATCCCTTTCTTACCCATCACACTGGATGGATCCTGGGTCGACTCTGAAGGTTTGATTAAGCATGACTGGATACTGGTGGAAGGGCAAAATGCCTCCGATGATGATGTCTCCATCCTTCGAAAACTGAGACAATTTTTCAGTCCCGTATGTTTGACACACAGATTTTCCTCCTCTCACATTTAAAAGCAAAAATAACAGTAGATGGTGTATAAGCAGCATAGTTCCTGACCTTATCACTCACCGTTAAAATCCTAACGATAATATCCCTAAACTCCCTGCAATATATAACCGTTTCTGTCACCGAGCCACAGGGGCTTATTAGTATCTCTTTAATTAATTTTTTCTCCCCTACCAGTGATATTGCTCATGGTATGACTGACAGGTGACTAGCCCTATGAGGCTCATCGCGTTGGTTTCAACCCTGCTTTTACCAAAAAAACAGAAGCAATGTAATTTACTTTTTACTTTATGTAAATTCTCATTAAGCTTTTTATGTATGTTAGATTAATTTGACATTTATTTAAAAGATGCAAAAAAATATACATGTTTCAATCTTGATCAAAATGAAATTAAAGGTCAACTCATATTTTTAATACATTTGCAGTGGCCTCTAGTAGGAACGAATGTCTTGTAAGCCGTTCTCTGGGGAAAAAAGCTCAGATGTTCTTGTTTGAGGACGTAAAAGTTAGCTGGAGGAGAAAGCAGCTGCAGACGACTGGATTTGGAGTCTTATTTCCTGATATTTGGACATCTCTCCTCTGATTGGCTAACAGCAATGCGACTCTACCACTGACTCTGTTTGCTCTGCAACGTTGATGTTTTATTTCCACAAATAACACAAGCCTGGAGGAGTTCTGCTGTGTGGTGAAGTTGCTAAAGCTAACGGTTAGCTTCTACTAGCCAAGATGTTCTCTGCTGTTTCCTGGACGCTAAACCAACAACAGCCTTCCCCATCGTGAGTCAAGATGGGTGAGTCCATGAATAATAAGTGACAGTGTGACGTAGATCTGTCAGGTTTATCTGAACTGAGCGTTTTCCCATCTGTTTTCTATAAGAAGCTAATGCAGGAAATAGGGGTAGAAAACTATTTTCTATTCAGCCTGCATGTTAAACTCAGAGTGTCTGATCATTTTTAAAAATAATAAGTAAAAAATGGTTTCTCAGTGAACCTGCTCTTTAAAGGAAAACAGAATTTCTTCTAGAATCAACAAGAGGGGAAATATTCACACACAATTTAATTATGTGAACTCAAGCTTTTGTTTGGTGCATCCTAAAGGGTTAATTGAGACACAGGTATATGCAGGTACAGAATGTCAAAGTATAGTTTGGGCTGGCTGCTGCAGTTAAATTATGGAATTTTTGTCTGGTTTCTTCCCATTATATAAGTTCTAGTGTTCCTCTCTGGTTTCAGTAGCAGAATGTAACACTTTGGGGCAAAAACACAGAAAAGTAACCCAAAGCTGGAGGCCAGAATAGCAAACACCTCCACAGCTACAGTAAACTTCCCAGGAGAGCTTATATAAGCTGGGATAAACGTCACCCAGACTGCGCTGAATATCAGCATGCTGAAGGTGATAAATTTAGCTTCGTTAAAATTATCAGGCAGCTTCCGAGCCAGAAAAGCAAGAATAAAGCAAAGTAAAGCCAGGAGTCCTATATATCCCAACACAACCCAAAATGCTACAGGTGAGCCTAAATCACACTCCAGAATGATCCTTTTGTTAGTGTGAAGTGAGTTTCTGAGGGGGAAAGGTGGAGCAAAAGCTAACCATACCACACAAATCACAACCTGAAGTAAAGTACAGGCAAGGACGCTTGTTCTCTGAAGAGGAGCAGAGCACTGAGGAGCGCTGTTTGATGGCCTTTTAGCTCTAAAGGCCATCACCACTGTTATGGTTTTAGCTAAAATACATGAAATACATAAAGCAAAAGCGATGCCAAAAGCTGTGTGGCGCAGCATGCAGGACCACTCAGAGGGCTGGCCGATAAAAGTCAGAGAGCAGAGGAAACACAGAGTCAAGGAGAAGAGCAGCAGGAAGCTCAGCTCAGAGTTACTGGCTTTGACGAGAGGAGTGTGACGAAAGCGAAAGAAAACAAAAGAGACCACCAGTGTTAAACTGGCTCCAAACAAGGAGAAAGCAGTGAGAAGAGCCCCCATAGTCTCTCCATAGGAAAGGAACTCCATCGTCTTTGGGACACATTTGCTGTGGTCATCGTTTGACCAGAAGTCTGATGGACATCGTGAACATTCTGCAGAATCTGAAGGAGAAACATAAAACAAAGTTTTTGTGTTGTACAGAGGTTTGCTTGAATTTAAATTAATATTTAAATGCTTGTTTGATTTATAAACAAAAAGGTTGTCATTCATACAAAAAGACAGGATTAAAAGTAACATAGAAAAACTTTAAGCTAGCGCTTTAACATTGACTACGTTTACATGCAGCCAGTATTCGGGTTCTGATCGGGTTAAGGTCAGTATTCGGGGTTCTGAAAAATTCGGAATAACCCGTTTACATGCACAAATAGAGAGAGTTACCCCTGTATACATGAAACTTAATATCCCGATTACATAGCGTCAGGACCAGGACGTACGGGCTACGTTAAGACGCAATATGCGTCATTTGCTGGTTTTCTTCCTGTATCCAAAGACGACAACAACAGCAGAACGCAGATAATAGATATTTCGGAGATTATAGTGATCACCTTTGTTTGCACATTGGTGCTGTTACTGACCCACCAGCAGCACTTGACACATATTCATGATCCAGTGGTTTCTTCATCGCCCAAAAAATGTGGTGTGCTGTGTTTCGCCATGTTGAACTCAGGTTGAACGCTACATGTTCACTTCTGGGTTACTGGTGCATACAAGAAGTTCATCTACTCAAAAGACCAAGATTACATGGCCTTGCGGAACCGGGTTATTGCAAATAACCAGATTTTTAACGGGTTATTGGCTGCATGTAAACGCAGTCATTGATCTCAGTGATTGTTGGGTTACAAACTTGACCAGTTTCATATTTGACACCACTCTGCAGCCCTCTGCTGGCCAAAAACCACACTTGATAGTTTTGTGAAGCGGGTAGGTGCCCTATAGGGGGAGCTCTTTACCTGCTTTATGATTGTTAGCTGTAATGCTAGCAGTTAGCATTTTCAGTTTGTTGATCGTCAATAAAAAGCACAAGAAGAAGAAAAAGAAAAAGTTTACTTTTTCTGTTGGCATCATGGCGGAGCCTGGAAGTAAAAGTAACAGAGTAATGTGTTTAGAGGTGAAGCAAAGAGCCAAAACCAGAGTGAACATCGGCGCAGCCTACGCTAGTTTGAGGGAGCTAAAGAAGGCTACAAAATCTGCTACTGGACTTGTACGTAATACTTTTTTTTGTCCAACAGTGTGGATCTATTTACTTTGCGATTTATTTTCATATTAATTGGCTCATGTTAGTGTTAGCTCGTTGTTAGCGCTAGCTACAGCAGGCTGTTTACGGTAGTTGTAATTCCACTTTCAACCAGTAGGGCAGAGGAGCAGGAAACTCCTCTGTGTTTTTTTAATAGGACTATTTGTTGTACTGACTGGTGGAGTTGCTGATCTCTCCAGCAGTGCAGGTCACACAGGAGAAGCAGCAGATCGGTTTGTCTTTAATCGACGCCTGTCGGAAACCTGGCAGACAACTCTCACTGCAGACAGACAGCGGCCTCTGCAACATGAACACAAAGTACGACACACTGAAGTTTTCATTAAATGTATTTTTCAATGAGTTATTGCAGAATTTAGACTTTTACCAAACATGAGTGGAATCCGTAGAAAATGACCGTGCACATTCGGTGTACAAAAGAAAATCTTAGCAAATACAGTTAAAATGAATAAAATCCAAACAGCTGTTATTCTGTTATGCTTTTGATCAGACTGAGATTTTACAGCAGATGATTTTACTTAGAGTAAAAGTTATCGGTAACACTTTACAATAAGGATCCCTTTATTAACATTACTTAGTGCTTTATTAAGCATTAATAAACAAAAGTTCCCTTTATTAACATTAATGGTTTTGTTAAGTGTCCTTAAGGTTAGGACAAAAGGCCAGGAGGGTGTCTGCTTTAGTAATGCATTACATAATATGGTTAAGCAGTTGTTAATACTTTATTTAATAGTTTATCAATGTCTAATAATGCACTAAGTAACATTAATAAAGGGACCCTTATTGTAAAGTGTTACCAAGTTATCTTTTTACTGTCCCATTGGACCCAAATAATGTTTTCATTCAGAATTCCATTGATACCTCTGAAAATTCTCCTGCCCATGTCATGTTTATTCCATTCATGGTAAACTGTTTTCCATAAGGTAGTGAGGCATCGTAGCTCCCTACAATCATGAACACAGTCTCTCCTGCTGGGTTTCTCTGCCAGTTCACGAGCTCGTAAGTTGCTGCAGGGTCTCCATTTTCATTAAAATACACTCTCTCCCCTGAGAGGAGTGTGAAATTAACATCCTGGAGGTGTTTTACAACCTAAAAGTGCACACAGAGAGAGTTTTTCTATTTTTTATACCTGAATGAGAAAAGTCCATTCTATGAAAGTTACCTCCTACCTGTCTTGGCTCTATGTGATCTGTTAACATGCAAGGCTGATTCATTGCTTCACCACTTTCCCCACATTTGAACATGCCATGCATGGCATGAGCAACAGCATACACAGCCTTATACACATTGTTGGATATTCGGAGTGCTGAAACATCAGTGAACACATTGTTTATCTCCTGGAGCCTCTCAGAGCCAGAACACTGTTCTGTTCCATGTAAACTAGACTGAAAACTGCAACCGAAGGTTGTTTCCCAGAATTCTGTCAACAAGTTGTTCTGGGGGTCCTGACTTGGTTTCACCTGCAAAAGAAATTCCTTCAGGCCTTTGATTTTAGCCTTTCTTATTGCAAAGCCCAGCGACCCTGTTAGGATACCAGAGTATCTCTTGGCAGCCAAGTGACTCGATGTGATCCAGGATTCACTGCCCACCCACTGCAGCCCAGTTAGGTTCTGCCTCAGAGCTTCCTCCAGCAGAACATCCATCTCATCATAAGCGAGGAAGGCGACTAAAACCTTTGATGTTCCTCCACGGATCACTCTGATCACCTTCTGAAGCTGCTCCGTAGAACCCGTCCTTGAGATGGCCTCAGAGTACTCAACACAGATGCCCTCCTGACCTGCAGCTGTGATAAATGTGGCCATCCCATTGTTACCGTAGTCGTTGTCACTTCTCACCGCACCGACCCACGTCCATCCAAAGTGCTTCACCAGTTTAGCCAGTGCTCTGCTTTGGTAGTAGTCACTGGGAATGGTTCTGAAGAAGGAGGGGTACTCCTTTCTGTTACTGAGACAGGCGCATGTGGCAAAGTGGCTGATCTGTTAGAAATGAAGAAACAGATGAAGAACACAAGCTTTTGCACAATCAGTAATGACCTCATGCATTTCTACTGAGAGTGTTTAGGCCAATTTTAAATTCTGCTTCAACCTACCAGTGGTATTTTGAAAACTGATAAAATTTTCAGCATCGCAATCGTTGTGGACGACTCAGACGTTCCAACGATGGCATGAACAGACGACTGGCCCGAGCACGTTCGTCCCAGTTTCTTCTCATGTCCGTTTATTAGACCCAGCGCTGAACGGGTTGTAGGTAATGAAGATGCACAGCTGTCAAAAATCTTATAACCTACTGAGATGTTTGGCAGCAGAGAGCTGCTGTTGTTGATCTCCTCAATGGCAAACATCAATGTTTGAGCAAAACGAAATTCTCTTAAATTTATCCTGAAAAAGAAGCAATTTCTAGTTTGATGAATGACAGTTTTCCATTATGGATTTTATTACACTGAACAGACGAGGTAAATACCTGGAACATATGAGACGTCCTGGTGCATCAGCGGAGGAGAGTGAAGGCTCTGAGATTTGGCTGTGAATAGAAAAAGCTCCTCCGATGATAACGTCTCCTTTCTTAGACAGCAGAGGAAACTCTGGGCTCCCCAGCATCTCACAGACAGCAGCGTCATCCTCTGCTGATTCTCCCACAGTAACTACAAACAACAAAATAACACAGATCCACTCACACATCGTTTTTAACGCACACTCAAATGTGTGATTTTCTGCTCTGACTAAAACATCTCTGCTCTCAGAATTTATACTTCAACATGTGATGATGATGCAATTCATCTAATCATAATTGTTATGATGTAATCTCCCTTCACTCGAACTATATCAAGAATAATATTAAACATTGTGCAGTGCAATTGCAAAATGGGCTTTTATTACAAACTTATCAATTTGATATTTTAAATGCAGCAAATATCTTTTTAGAAATATATTAAAACACAAAGATTTTCCTGCTGGTCTTTTAAAGCATTGGTCTAATCAAAATTTAATGTAAACAATAAAGCTACATAGTTTAATAGAGGTATATTTTAATATATTTTTAAAAAATGCTCTATTAAACAGAGGGTTGTGAATGTTTAGTTTATTATTATTATTGCATCTATTGTCAAGTTCACTCACTTTTAATTCTGAGGCAAGGCAGCTTTATTTATAAAGCACATTTCAAACACCGAGGCAATTCAACATGCTTTTAGTAGCAGGAATAGCATAAATATNTGCAACGTTGATGTTTTATTTCCACAAATAACACAAGCCTGGAGGAGTTCTGCTGTGTGGTGAAGTTGCTAAAGCTAACGGTTAGCTTCTACTAGCCAAGATGTTCTCTGCTGTTTCCTGGACGCTAAACCAACAACAGCCTTCCCCATCGTGAGTCAAGATGGGTGAGTCCATGAATAATAAGTGACAGTGTGACGTAGATCTGTCAGGTTTATCTGAACTGAGCGTTTTCCCATCTGTTTTCTATAAGAAGCTAATGCAGGAAATAGGGGTAGAAAACTATTTTCTATTCAGCCTGCATGTTAAACTCAGAGTGTCTGATCATTTTTAAAAATAATAAGTAAAAAATGGTTTCTCAGTGAACCTGCTCTTTAAAGGAAAACAGAATTTCTTCTAGAATCAACAAGAGGGGAAATATTCACACACAATTTAATTATGTGAACTCAAGCTTTTGTTTGGTGCATCCTAAAGGGTTAATTGAGACACAGGTATATGCAGGTACAGAATGTCAAAGTATAGTTTGGGCTGGCTGCTGCAGTTAAATTATGGAATTTTTGTCTGGTTTCTTCCCATTATATAAGTTCTAGTGTTCCTCTCTGGTTTCAGTAGCAGAATGTAACACTTTGGGGCAAAAACACAGAAAAGTAACCCAAAGCTGGAGGCCAGAATAGCAAACACCTCCACAGCTACAGTAAACTTCCCAGGAGAGCTTATATAAGCTGGGATAAACGTCACCCAGACTGCGCTGAATATCAGCATGCTGAAGGTGATAAATTTAGCTTCGTTAAAATTATCAGGCAGCTTCCGAGCCAGAAAAGCAAGAATAAAGCAAAGTAAAGCCAGGAGTCCTATATATCCCAACACAACCCAAAATGCTACAGGTGAGCCTAAATCACACTCCAGAATGATCCTTTTGTTAGTGTGAAGTGAGTTTCTGAGGGGGAAAGGTGGAGCAAAAGCTAACCATACCACACAAATCACAACCTGAAGTAAAGTACAGGCAAGGACGCTTGTTCTCTGAAGAGGAGCAGAGCACTGAGGAGCGCTGTTTGATGGCCTTTTAGCTCTAAAGGCCATCACCACTGTTATGGTTTTAGCTAAAATACATGAAATACATAAAGCAAAAGCGATGCCAAAAGCTGTGTGGCGCAGCATGCAGGACCACTCAGAGGGCTGGCCGATAAAAGTCAGAGAGCAGAGGAAACACAGAGTCAAGGAGAAGAGCAGCAGGAAGCTCAGCTCAGAGTTACTGGCTTTGACGAGAGGAGTGTGACGAAAGCGAAAGAAAACAAAAGAGACCACCAGTGTTAAACTGGCTCCAAACAAGGAGAAAGCAGTGAGAAGAGCCCCCATAGTCTCTTCATAGGAAAGGAACTCCATCGTCTTTGGGACACATTTGCTGTGGTCATCGTTTGACCAGAAGTCTGATGGACATCGTGAACATTCTGCAGAATCTGATGGAAAAGCATGAATTACTGACATGTGTTTGTGATCTCAAATACTGACATGAAAACTTATTATAAACAAAGAAAATCTAAATCTTTGGATTTCTTTCTACTGACTGGTGGAGTTGCTGATCTCTCCAGCAGTGCAGGCCACACAGGAGAAGCAGCAGATCGGCTTGTCTTTAATCGACGCCTGTCGGAAACCTGGAAGACAACTCTCACTGCAGACAGACAGCGGCCTCTGCAACATGAACACAACTCAGTCAGTTTTCTGCTCCCATATTTGAAAATGTATTTACTAGGGGTATTACTTCGGGCTAATAGTAAACAATAAGAAAGTCTGGATAAAACAAAATTTTCAAGGTGAATCATCAAAGGTAAGAAACTGACATACATGAAGAGGGATTTCTGATCACTCGTTTGATTGTAGTTCTAGTTGTGTTTGGAGCACGTAAAAAAGGTTTACATGGTCTTGTAGCCAAGGTTCTGAAGTTTTTATTTAGGTGCAGGTTGATGATATTTATTGATATTTAGGGGATGTATCTTGCTGCTAAACTTCAAAGCCTCGGGCCCAAAGGGTTAAATGCGTTAATTTTTTAATGCGTTATTTTTTCTAATTAATTAATCATAATTAACGCGTTAAATTCCCACCCCTAGTATTTAATGATTCTGACGTGAAGTATTTTATTTTTGATTTAAATCAATCATAAGTTGACTTCATCAGTTTAACTGCTTCAGAGGAAAGAAAGGTCAATAATTGTTGTTGTTTATTTCGAACATGTAAAAATAAAATAAAATAAATAAAAGAACAACACATAATCAAAATATACAAATGAAAATTAAAATTAAAAAAAGTAATGAAATAAATCAATGAATAAGAAAATTAATAAATTAAAAATATTATAATATACTATTATATATATATTAATATATATATTATAATACTAAAAATATAAATATTTATTTTTAGTCTCAAAATTAATGAATTTTTTTTTAGAAGATTTTTCCTAAATGAACCTTTGTCATTGTTCAAAGAAAACATTTTTCATGGTAAAAATATATTTTTATATCTAAATTTTATTTTGACATGAGTAGACAGTAATACATTTATCTGTGTTTTGGCATCCGCTGACTCTGAACCACCAGAGATAATATTTTACACAGAACTTATTTAATCGTTACCTCTGAAAATTCTCCTGCCCATGTCATGTTTATTCCATTCATGGTAAACTGTTTTCCATAAGGTAGGGAAGCATCGTAGCTCCCTACAATCATGAACACAGTCTCTCCTGCTGGGTTTCTCTGCCAGTTCACGAGCTCATAAGTTGCTGCAGGGTCTCCATTTTCATTAAAATACACTCTCTCCCCTGAGAGGAGTGTGAAATTAACATCCTGGAGGTGTTTTACAACCTAAAAGTGCACACAGAGAGAGTTGTTCTATTTTTTATACCTGAATGAAAAAAGTCCATTCTATGAAAGTAACCTCCTACCTGTCTTGGCTCTATGTGATCTGTTAACAAGCAAGGCTGATTCATTGCTTCACCACTTTCCCCACATTTGAACATGCCATGCATGGCATGAGCAACAGCATACACAGCCTTATACACATTGTTGGATATTCGGAGTGCTGAAACATCAGTGAACACATTGTTTATCTCCTGGAGCCTCTCAGAGCCAGAACACTGTTCTGTTCCATGTAAACTAGACTGAAAACTGCAACCGAAGGTTGTTTCCCAGAATTCTGTCAACAAGTTGTTCTGGGGGTCCTGACTTGGTTTAACCTGCAAAAGAAATTCCTTCAGGCCTTTGATTTTAGCCTTTCTTATTGCAAAGCCCAGCGACCCTGTTAGGATACCAGAGTATCTCTTGGCAGCCAAGTGACTCGATGTGATCCAGGATTCACTGCCCACCCACTGCAGCCCAGTTAGGTTCTGCCTCAGAGCTTCCTCCAGCAGAACATCCATCTCGCCTTGAGCGAGGAAGGCGACTAAAACCTTTGATGTTCCTCCACGGATCACTCTGATCACCTTCTGAAGCTGCTCCGTAGAACCCGTCCTTGAGATGGCCTCAGAGTACTCAACACAGATGCCCTCCTGACCTGCAGCTGTGATAAATGTGGCCATCCCATTGTTACCGTAGTCGTTGTCACTTCTCACCGCACCGACCCACGTCCATCCAAAGTGCTTCACCAGTTTAGCCAGTGCTCTGCTTTGGTAGTAGTCACTGGGAATGGTTCTGAAGAAGGAGGGGTACTCCTTTCTGTTGCTGAGACAGGCGCATGTGGCAAAGTGGCTGATCTGTTAGAAATGGAAGGAAAAATCCAAACAAAGGATGATAGAGTTTTTCTGAGTGGG
The DNA here is from genome assembly GCA_006937985.1 of Aphyosemion australe. Taxonomy (NCBI): domain Eukaryota; kingdom Metazoa; phylum Chordata; class Actinopteri; order Cyprinodontiformes; family Nothobranchiidae; genus Aphyosemion; species Aphyosemion australe. Next base: position 455,223 of record SSNS01000121.1, read on the forward strand.
GAAAACTCTTCCTTTATCGTAATCTTTTCAGCAAAAATGACACTAGAACTGAGCAGTGAGCAGTTTTAAGTATAAAATATCTTTTATGCTCCAGAATAATACTAATTATAACAAATATGAAACGTTTTTACCACTGGAATTTGAAATATTCCCAAAATTTGCAGCATTGCTATAGTTGAGGAGGATTCAGATGCTCCAATAATCGCATGAACAGATGATTGACTGGAGCAATTTTTTGCAAAGTTCTTTTCATCTCCATTCATCAGATCCATCACGGAACGTGTGGAAGGAAGCGTCGAACCACAGCTGTCAAATATTTTATACCCGACTGTTAGATTTGGCAGTAGAGAGCTGCTGTTGTTGACCTCCTCAATGGCAAACATCATTGTTTGAGCAAAACGAAATTCTCTTAAATTTATCCTGGCAAAGAGTAAAAACCACGTTTTTATTGTTTTACAATAGGAAAGGTTAAAAACTTTCAAATGATGAAGAGTTTTTACCTGGTGCACTTTAGAAGCTCCGGTGGTTCAGTCATGGAGAGGGAAGGTTTGGAGATTTGGGAGAAGAGGGAAAACGTTCCTCCTATAGTAACGTCTCCTGCCTTAGACAGCAGAGGAAAATCTGGGCTGCCCAGCCTCTCGCAGGAAAAATCTTTATCCTCTGCTCCGAAGGTTTCCAAAATAATCACAACGAATGACATTAAATGCACGTAATCACACATTTTTAATGAAAAAATTTGTTTTATTCACAACACTTCTCTTCTTGTTCTAAAGAATGCAAGTCATGTTTATATAGGATGAGCTTTATACGCTAATGATGATAAAGACTGATGTTCTCCAATCAAATCCCAGCTGCTTTTGTCTCCACCAAGAACACAAAATAATAGATTGTTCTTGACACTGTCAAAATGAAAGCAAAGAACAACTGGTAATTAAAGCAAAATGTACAATTTCTTTGAAAATCAGTCTAAAATAAAACTCTCCTCACTGTACGGTTTAGGGTCCCTGATCCATGCTGCAGCATGGCGGCCTCCAGGCTAGCCTGCTACCTTTTGGGACTGGTCCCAAATTTAAATGGGTTCTCCACTGCTTGGGTCACTCTGGAGTCATGACCAAGGGGGTTCACATCTATGGTGCAGTTGGGGACTGTTGGGTTGGCTTCGTTCTCCTGCACCTGGTGGCCCCTCACAGGGTGTTGTGTGGACTGATAGGAACCGGTATGGCCTTGCTCCTGGCTGGTCCGCATCAATTGCAACAATGGGGTGCTGTACTGGGTGTTCCTGGATCATTTGCTCCAAGTGGGTTCCATCTGGCTGTGGACTGGAGTTCCTTTATGGCTTCTCTCCTTCCTGGGCTCATCTCCATCCTCTGGTCTCGCTGGTTGTTGTACGTCCTCTGGGGCCTGTCGGCTGCAGGGATATGCGTGGCCCCCTAGATCTGGAACCAGTGGGGTCTGGGCTGTTTTGGGGCAGCCTCTTCCTCATCACATACACAGCATGTAAAAAAACACTTTTAGTTACAAACACACAATTTATTTACACTCGAACAAACACAACCCTACTACTGAGTGATACCTATAAATACAGCTTAAACCCACACAATCACACACAGGGGTGGACTGGCCATCTGGCAGACTGGGCATTTCCCGGTGGGCCTAATGTGGGCCGGTCCGCCACCCCGCCCAATTAGATTGATATCACAGTTTGATGTCATATATAATGTTCCTCTTAAAGCCATGAAAAACATCGTTGCACTTCTTGAAAAATGCTGGGAGTAAATAAGTCGTTAGGTCACATGTATAGATGTAATCTAGTTTGACAGTTTGACAGTTTATTTCCACTTGGCAAATGTCATTCATCACTAGTTCTCAATACAATAATCAACACAATTATCAACACAAATCTTTCAAGTGAAAAAAAAGGGGAGGAAGAAGAAAAATCTTATATAACCTACCCCTTCTACTGAATACAGAACAATTTACAAAATGGCCTTAAATACAACCAAGCATACATCTTTCTTTTCTGTGCACCCAATATCACAAGTAAATCATATCAATATCCACCGTCATTAACTTATCAAATAATAGGATTTTATCATTTTGTCTTTATAAACTTTCTTAAATTGATCAGTAGTTGAACATTTTTTCAAGTCTTCATCCAAGTTATTCCATAATTTTACTCCATATACTGAAATACACATTTGTTTTAATGTTGTTCGTGCAAATATTCTCTTAAACTCAGACTTCTTTCTATGTTTTCCATCACTTGAAATCAAAACAAAAAACTTCTGTAAGTTCATTGGAAGTAACATCTTTTTTGCCTTTAACATAATTAGTAGAGTTTTTAAATTGACCAAATCCCTGAATTTCATAACTTTTGATTCAATAAACAATCTGTTAGTATGTTCTCTCACACCTTCTTTATGTATAATTCTCACAGCTTTCTTCTGTAACAAAAACAGAGGATTAGTATTTGTTTTATATGTATTGCCCCAAACCTCTATACAATAAGTCAAATATGGGACAATTAGTGAATAATATAATATATGAAGTGTTGATGTTTCTAAAACACTTTTTACCTTATTTAAAAGTCCAATACTTTTGCAGAGTTTTTGTTTTATATATTTTATGTGAGATTTCCAATTAAGTTTATGATCCAAAACAACTCCTAAAAATCTTACTTCGTTCACTCTTTCAACTAAAGTACCATCTATGGACAATGTAATAGAATCATCAGTCTTTCTGTTGCCAAAAATCATGAATTTTGTTTTATTCCAATTTATAAATAACTTGTTGTCATTGAATCTACATAGATAAGATAAGAAACTGCATCTCTGCAATAGTCTTTTTAATTACTGGACGTTTTACACTAATACCGTGTGTGATTTCCTGTTGGGAGGAACGGCCCCCCTGATCTGAACCCGAGTGGTGTTCTGTTATTGGACTTCTGTGCTCGTCATGGATTGTCCATAACAAACACCATGTTCAAGCATAAAGGTGTCCTTATGTGCTCTTGGCACCAGGACACCTTAGGCCGCAGGTCGATGATCGATTTTGTTGTCGTTTCATCTGATCTGCGGCCGCATGTCTTGGACACTCGGGTAAAGAGAGGGGCGGAGCTGTCAACTGACCACTACCTGGTGGTGAGTTGGCTTCGATGGTGGGGGAGGATGCCGGTCAGACCTGGCAGACCCAAACGTGTTGTGAGGGTCTGCTGGGAACGTCTGGCAGAGTCTCCCGTCAGAAGGAGCTTCAATTCCCACCTCCGACAGAACTTTGAACACGTCCCGGGGGACATTGAGTCCGAATGGACCATGTTCCGTGACTCCATTGTCGAGGCGGCTGACCGTAGCTGTGGCCGCAGGGTGGCCGGTGCCTGTCGTGGCGGCAATCCCCGAACCCGCTGGTGGACACCGGCGGTTAGGGATGCTGTCAAGCTGAAGAAAGAGTCCTATCAGGTCTTTTTGGCCTGTGGGACTCCGGAGGTAGCTGATAGGTACCGGCAGTCCAAGCGGAATGCGGCTCGGGTGGTCGCAGAGGCAAAAACCCGGGCATGGGAGGAGTTCGGTGAGACCATGGAACAAGACTTCCGTACGGCTTCGAGGAGATTCTGGTCCACCATCCGGCGCCTCAGGAGGGGAAAGCAGTGCACTAACAACACTGTTTACAGTGGGGAGGGTGTGCTGCTGACCTCGACTCGGGACGTTGTGAATCAGTGGGCCGAGTACTTCGAAGACCTCCTCAATCCCACCGGCACGTCTTCCAGGATGGAAGCAGAGTCTGGGGATTTTGGGTTGGGCTCTCCAATCTCTGGAGCTGAGGTCACTGAGGTGGTCAAAAAACTCCTCGGTGGCAGGGCTCCGGGGGTGGATGAGATCCGCCCGGATTTCCTTAAGGCTCTGGATGCTGTAGGGCTGTGTTGGTTGACGCGGCTCTGCAATATCGCGTGGACATCGGGGTCAGTTCCACTGGATTGGCAGACCGGGGTGGTGGTCCCCCTATTTAAAAAGGGGGACCGCAGGGTGTGTTCCAACTACAGGGGGATCACACTCCTGAGCCTCCCTGGTAAGGTCTATTCAGGGGTTCTGGAGAGGAGGGTCCGTCGGATAGTCGAACCTCGGATTCAGGAGGAGCAATGTGGTTTTCGTCCTGGCCGTGGAACACTGGACCAGCTCTATACCCTTGGGGGGGTCCTGGAGGGTGCGTGGGAGTTCGCCCAACCAATCTACATGTGTTTTGTGGATTTGGAGAAGGCGTTCGACCGCGTCCCTCGGGGGGCCCTGTGGGGGGTACTCTGGGAGTATGGGGTACCAGGCCCCTTGATACGGGCTGTTAGGTCCCTGTACGACCAGTGTCAGAGCTTGGTCCGCATTGCCGGCAGTAAGTCGGGCTCGTTTCCGGTGAGAGTTGGACTCCGCCAAGGCTGCCCTTTGTCACCGATTCTGTTCATAACTTTTATGGACAGAATTTCTAGGTGCAGCCAAGGTGGTGAGGGGATCCGTTTTGGTGGCCTAAGGATCAGGTCTCTGCTTTTTGCAGATGATGTGGTCCTGTTGGCTTCGTCAGAACGTGATCTCCGGCTTTCGCTGGAGCAGTTCGCAGCCGGGTGTGAAGCAGCTGGGATGAGAATCAGCTCCTCTAAATCCGAGACCATGGTCTTGAGTCGGAAAAGGGTAGAATGCCTTCTCCAGGTCAGGGACGAGGTCCTGCCCCAAGTGGAGGAGTTTAAGTATCTCGGGGTCTTGTTCACGAGTGAGGGAAGGGTGGAGCGTGAGATCGACAGGCGGATTGGTGCTGCATCTGCAGTGATGGGGGCGTTGTACCGGTCTGTCGTGGTGAAGAGAGAGCTGAGTCGAAAGGCGAAGCTCTCAATTTACCGGTCAATCTACGTTCCTACCCTCACCTATGGTCACGAGCTTTGGGTAGTGACCGAAAGAACGAGATCGCGGATACAAGCGGCCGAAATGAGTTTTCTTCGCAGGGTGGCTGGGCTCTCCCTTAGAGATAGGGTGAGGAGCTCTGTCATCCGGGAGGGGCTCGGAGTAGACCCGCTGCTCCTCCACATCGAGAGGAGCCAGTTGAGGTGGCTCGGGCATCTGATTAGGATGCCTCCTGCACGCCTCCCTGGTGAGGTTTTCCGGGCACGTCCAACCGGGAGGAGACCCAAAGGAAGACCCAGGACACGCTGGAGAAATTATGTCTCTCGGCTGGCCTGGGAACGCCTTGGGATTCCCCCGGAGGAGCTGGCCCAAGTGGCTGGGGAGAGGGAGGTCTGGGCTTCCCTCCTTAAGCTGCTGCCCCCGTGACCCGACTCCGGATAAGCGGGAGAAAATGGATGGATGGATGGATGGATGGATTTCCTGTATAGCCCTATGTTAACTGTGGAAAGTGACTCGTCCCAGAAGCTCGTGGCAAAAATAGAACCCAATCCTATCTTTAGCGGTGCGGTGAGCCGCTTCTGGGACGTGCCTGAAATGTTCCACACCACGACTGGTTTGGATCTACCAATCATCAGTCAAAATCAGTCAAAAAGGCCCCACCCACTTGGTGATATGGTTCATATTGGATCAGTACAATGAAATGTGTAAGGACGTGGCTATGTGACATGTCTTATTCTATATGAAAACTTGTGAATATCATTTGGGTGTTGTCATGACAGTCATGAATTTATTTTGGTTAATTTCTGCACAAACGTCTGCTGTGCAAGCCCCAATACTGATCTTTCAAACAAAAGACAAACAACCAGCCATTGCTTGGTTTTTATTTATTTGTTTGCTCAAGCTTAACAATGTTCTAGTGCATTTATTTTAGATTTGGTGCATCTTGAAGTTATTAAGTTTATAAAAAGCTGTTGAATTTCTCTGTAGCTCCTGGTACATTTTAAAATACAAAAAAAAAATTCAGCTTTACAAAAATCAAAAATGTAAAGGACAGATTGTGCTTTTTTTTTTAAGAGGACCTAGAATCTAAACCAACATTTTCCTTGTTGTTGAATAAAGACAAAAGTAGCATGCCAAAAAGTCAAAGCCGTCAACTTTTTAATGTAAATTAGAAAGTTGAAAAAGGCGAGAGAAAACCTCCTGTTCTGAGAAATTCTTCCTTAACACATCATAAGGGGGAGCCACGCCTCCTCAAACCTGCATGTCTCCAGTTTCTGAGGACTTCTGGGGAAACCAACCAATCAGCAAGCAGCTCATTATCATATTCATGTGCTGGCCGAGTGGGAGGGGCAAACGGCTCTTTTCACAGCAATGCTGGTTTAGGGGGTTTAGAATGGCCTGTATCAGGGCTCCTGAGACAGATGAAAGCCAAAAGAACATTTCTTCTGCTTTTTCGAGGTTCAAAGCTGTTTTAGATTGTTGATTAACTGCATTCTAGGTCCTCTTTAAAGCTGAATTAACTATGTTTTTCCCAGCATGTGCTTTCTTGTGTTCATTTCAGGTTTCAATACAAGAATGAAGCATTTTGGTGCAAATATGCAAAAGAGTATTCCATAACTTGATGCCAGAATAGCAAAAATCTCCACGGCAACAGTGAACTTCCCAGGAGAGCTGACATATGCTGGGATGAAGGTGAGCCACACTGCACAGAATATCAGCATGCTAAAAGTGATATATTTGGCTTCGTTGAAGCTGTCTGGCAACTTTCTGGCCAGAAAAGCCAGAACAAAACATAACAACGCAAGAAATCCAATGTATCCTAAAACAGCCCAGAAGCCAACAGCTGACCCCAGAGCACATTCCAGAATAATCTTCTCCACATAGTAATTCCCATTTTTAAAAGGAAAAGGGGGATTTAACCTCAACCACAGGGTGCAAATGATGACCTGTATGAAAGTGAAAAACAAAACAGTGAGTCTCTGCTGTGCAGGCCCAAACCATTTCATCACATTGCTGCCTGGAAGCGTTGCTTTAAACGCCATTAAAACCACCATGGTTTTCCCAAGAATACAGGAGATGCAGAGGACAAAGGTGATGCCAAACGCCGTGTGGCGCAGCATGCAGGACCACTCTGTGGGCTGGCCGATGAAGGTCAGAGAACATAAGAAACACAACGACAAGGAGAAGAGCAGCAGGAAGCTCAGCTCAGAGTTGTTGGCTCTCACCAACGGCGTCTCTTTATTGGTTAAGAACAGAGCAGCTACTATGAAGGTGAGGAGCAAACCAAACAAAGTGGAAAACACAAGGATTTTAGCCATGACCTCACTGAATGAGAGGAACTCAACAAGCTTTGGTACACATGCATCTCTGTTCTGATTGGACAAAAAATCTTCAGGACACTTTTTGCAGTCATTAGAATCTGTAATGGAAAACAATGTTACTATTATTGTTATTTAATCAGTCACATGCTAATAACACTGATAAGGGAGTGTGTTACTGCAGATTTCAACACAAAACAGATGCTGTAGCTGATAAATAACGTCTGCACATTGTGATAACTCCGGTCCGTGTTACCTGTTGAGTTGCTAATTTCCCCAACTGGACATGGTATACAGTCATAGCAGCAGATGGGTTTTCCCTTTTGAAGGACTTTATGAGTTCCTGGTCGACAGCTTTCACTGCACACTGAAGCAGGCAGCTTTACGTCATGCAAGAAAAAATAAATCCTCTTAATTTATTGAAACATCAGTTTAGACATCAGATGATTTCAATGTTGGTTAGAAAGTTTACCTCCTTGCTTCCTCCAGGCCATGCTATAGCCTCCGAATTCAGAACAAAGATCTTCCCAGAAGGCACAGAAGCATCATAGTAACCAACTGGTTTGAACTGAATCAATCCATCTGGTCCACGCTGCCAGTTCACCACTTCATACTTTGCAAAAGCAGTTCCTGTGTGATCAAACCACACCTGGTCTCCGTTATTCATTGTGAAATTCACCTGCTGTAGAGCCTCAACCACCTAAAGACCAGCAAACAGTTTCTTAGTGACAGCACGCTGATTTAGGAAACTATTAACCAAACAAGTAGGTTTTTTTTTTTTCATTTTACCTCTGAAGGCTTGACTTCCACTCTTTTTTCACACCCTTGACTTTCTGAGCATCTCAGGATGCTGTGCAGAGAATGAGCCACAGCAAAGATGGCTTGATAGATATTATTTGAGTATCTCAGCTCTGCCACATCCTCATTATAACCTCTAAATTCAAATAAGTCCTGGTTCTCTTTGCATATTTTTATCATACTGTTCGTATTCATCTCATTGCATCGGAACTCTGTTTCCCAGAAACCTTTAACTAGAAAATCCTCCAGACCACTAATATCGACTTTTCGTACAGCGAAGCCCAGAGAGCCTCCCAGCACATTAAAGCTTGTAGGAGTAACAAGGCTGTCAGCGGTGATCCAGGCCTCCACACCAATGAACTGTCGGCCCGTGATGTTGAGCCGACTCAGCTGCTCTAGCAGATTGTTCATTTCCACGTGAGCCAGGAAGCCGACGATAACCCGAGCAGTGCTCTTCTGGATCACTTCCACCACTTTGAGGAGTTTTTCTGGTTCGTCTCGGCTGAATTTCTCTGTATATTCCACACACACTCCTTCCTCCTGGGCAGCAGCGAGGAAGATGGCCATGCCGTTGTTGCCATAGTCACCGTCACTATTGACTGCCCCGACCCAGGTCCAGCCGAAGTGTTTGACCAGCTGGACGAGGGCACGGCCTTGATAGAGGTCGCTAGCAATGGTTCTAAAGAAAGAAGGATACTCCTTCCTGTTGCTCAAACACTCACACGTTGCTGAATGACTGATCTGTGGACAGAAATTAAAAAATAACTGACATGGAGAAGACAGATTAACCTTTCATAATACCCACATTCTTACCACTGGTATTTGAAATGGTCCAGTAGTGCGTGAAAGCACAATGGTTGAGGAAGATTCAGACTCCCCAATGATAGCATGGACAGCTGCTTGGCCAGAGCAACTCTGTCCCGATGTCCACTCATCGCCGTTCAGCAGAGCCATGGCTGCACGCATCGAGGTTAACGTCGATGCACAGTTGTCATAAATCCGATATCCAATAGAAACATTAGGAAGAAGAAATGCACTTTTATTGATTTCCTCAATAGCAAAAATCATCATCTGTGCAAATCTGAACTCCCTTAGGTTCACGCTGAGACAAGATCAGAGTAGTACAAGTTCATATGAAGTAATGCAAAAAAGTCCTGGTCTAAGACATTTGCATACAGTTCAGAAATACCTGGAACAAGTTAGAGGTGTTGGTTTCTCTCTAAAGAAAAGTGGAGGTTGAGTGATTTTGCTGTGAATAGAGAAAGCCCCCCCGATCACCACGTCTCCTGCTTTAGACAGCACAGGAAGCTCTGGACTCCCCCGGATCTGACAGAGAGGAGCGTCCTTCTCCGCTCCGTCACATGCCAATAAGAGCCCAATGAAAAACAAACCTGTTATCACTCGTGACATTTTCCCCCTTCATGGACCCTGATGGGGAAGAGCCACTTGGGTCAAGCGAGACAACTTTCTTGTAGCTTACTTGGTGAGATCTATGGTATCTTTATCCAATCAGAGCCTTAATTAGACCTTGTCATTATATTATTGCATGCAATTATTATTCTTTCATGGTAGGCCTATTACAATTCATATTAGGTTATTCACTCAGAACACATGAAAAGCTGTAAAACAGTCAAACTACCTAAGATTTTTTAAATAGAAACAAAAGTTTTTGATGTAGATGCTTAAAAATATCTCATTTCTAATGAAAACCATTACCACAGGAAGTAAAGGATTCCTCTCTTTGTAGATGAACAATACAGCAATTAAACGCAAATATGTCACATAAGCAACTGCAAATACACAACTTTCTTTAAAGGTGCAATTTATAAGAGTGACATCCTGTGGTCAAATGTGGTTACTGCAGTCCATTTTTTTAAGTCAAAAATATTACTCTCTCACTCCCGTTCTGTGAGTTTGATGGCTGTTGCCAGTTATGGATCAGCACCAGAAAATTCTAGCTAACGAGCAAAGACGAGTCATAAACAGTAAGTTGATAACTAGATAAATACATTGTCATAGCTGGTGTTAGCCCTCTTGGGTGTTTTATGGCCTAGAGCACTTACTTGGGTAGTTTAACTGCTTGTGGCATTACAGGAAATGCATTTTACCGTCTTGCTGCTAGCTTGTTGTTATAGTTCTGCACGACTCATTAAAGGACGTTCAACGCCACGATTGACTCATTATTCACTTCAAATATGCATTGCACTGTAATATCGAGTTGTTGGTGATTGAAAAAGTAGCTTGAGATATTTTTAGAGCTGACCATATGTTTCTAATTCACCGTTAGCATTGTTAGCTCAATGTTAGCCTGTAGCCTTCTTCACTCAATAAGAGTGAAACGAAAGGATACCGTAGCTTCTTAGCGGTACAAGAAATAACTTCTGGTTCGCTCCTGTTTACTGGCTTCCATTCTTAAAAAAACTCTGGAGCTTTTTGTCTGCCGGTGCCGAATTAAAAATGCAGGCGCTGCTGCGTTAGCTCACTGCAGCAATCTCACAAACACACAGAGTGTAAACTAACTACATCCCGCTTTTGTTTTTTTTTTCAAAAGGAGAAAAACTGACAACGCTCCAGCCGGCTGAGAATAAAATCTGTTTAAGTACAACTTTCCTTCCAACATGATTGAGACATTAGGCTGTTGTGATTATTTTACAGTAGAATTCTTACAAATTGCACTTTTAAATATATTTAAATGCTAATAATCATAGCTGTAGTACTGTTATAGTAGAAAAAAATAAAAGTAAGAAACAAAAACAAACTCAATTTTTTTCCTCTTAAGGACTAGGTAGTACAGGAAGGTAGAAAAGTAGAAGTTTCAAACCCCCATGAGCTACTGCTTTAAAAGTAAGGCATCACCTCATCAGATTTATTTCTCTTTTGGTCATTTGGTGACAATTTTGGCAGTCCAGTGACGCCAAAGCCGTTTCAAACAAGCCACGGCCATCTTAGCTGTGGTTCTGACCTGGTTCAAAGTTTAATCGGCCCTCTGGGGACTCCTGGTGGCCAGGGGGCCCAAAGCAATTGCCTGCCCAGCCTATCGGCATGCAGAGGCACTTTTTACGTTGAAAAAACAATTTCACTTTACTAATTCTGGCCCTCTAAATCTGGTTCTTTTTTATTACATGTTACAAATTTCATGTTCCCTCTACTATTTAGTAGACTTCAATTGATTTTTTACTTTTTTTTCCAGTTTGGAGCCACAATTTTATTTTATTAAGGCTAAATCCAAAGTGGATAACCGCTGTCACATAATAAACCTTTTCTCAAAGATTTGACAGCAGTTCATGAAGAAATGCAAAACTTCACATAAATATTAGCTTTGCATTATATGGTTATTCATGAACCTTTTAGGAGTTTAAACATTTCCCCTTATTATGACATTCATGTATTTATTACAGTTCATTTACGCAGAAATCTCTGCTTTTCAGGCCCTTAAAGTTCTCTTCAAAACAAAAATACAAACAGCCATGCCATGGAGGAATCTTTAATTTTTTGCGCTTCACTCAAACAAACAGTAATATAGTGCATTAATTTTGGATTTAGTGCATCTTGAAGTAATTGGGTTTATTTAAAGTTTATTATTTCTGAAACATTTTTAAATAAGGGGACTTTTATTTTGAAAATAAATGCAGAATCGGCAAGAAAATGCAAATTTACAGGAAATTAAATAAATTAAATTACAGATGTTTATTTTAAATCAAAACAAGGCTATGTTTTTCCCAGCATGTGCTTTCTCGTGTTCATTTCAGGTTTCAATACAAGAATGAAGCATTTTGGTGCAAATATGCAAAAGAGTATTCCATAACTTGATGCCAGAATAGCAAAAATCTCCACGGCAACAGTGAACTTCCCAGGAGAGCTGACATATGCTGGGATGAAGGTGAGCCACACTGCACAGAATATCAACATGCTAAAAGTGATATATTTGGCTTCGTTGAAGCTGTCTGGCAACTTTCTGGCCAGAAAAGCCAGAACAAAACATAACAACGCAAGAAATCCAATATATCCTAAAACAGCCCAGAAGCCAACAGCTGACCCCAGAGCACATTCCAGAATAATCTTCTCCACATAGTAAGTCCCATTTTTAAAAGGAAAAGGGGGATTTAACCTCAACCACAGGGTGCAAATGATGACCTGTATGAAAGTGAAAAACAAAACAGTGAGTCTCTGCTGTGCAGGCCCAAACCATTTCATCACATTGCTGCCTGGAAGCGTTGCTTTAAACGCCATTAAAACCACCATGGTTTTCCCAAGAATACAGGAGATGCAGAGGACAAAGGTGATGCCAAACGCCGTGTGGCGCAGCATGCAGGACCACTCTGTGGGCTGGCCGATGAAGGTCAGAGAACATAAGAAACACAAAGACAAGGAGAGGAGCAGCAGGAAGCTCAGCTCAGAGTTGTTGGCTCTCACCAACGGCGTCTCTTTATTGGTTAAGAACAGAGCAGCTACTATGAAGGTGAGGAGCAAACCAAACAAAGTGGAAAACACAAGGATTTTAGCCATGACCTCACTGAATGAGAGGAACTCAACAAGCTTTGGTACACATGCATCTCTGTTCTGATTGGACCAAAATGCTTCAGGACACTTTTTGCAGTCATTAGAATCTGTAATGGAAAACAATGTTACTATTATTGGTATTTAATCAGTCACATGCTAATAACACTGATAAGGGAGTGTGTTACTGCAGATTTCAACACGAAACAGATGCTGTAGCTGATAAATAACGTCTGCACATCGTGATAACTCCGGTCCGTGTTACCTGTTGAGTTGCTAATTTCCCCAACTGGACATGGTATACAGATTGTTAGCTCAATGTTAGCCTGTAGCCTTCTTCACTCAATAAGAGTGAAACGAAAGGATACCGTAGCTTCTTAGCGGTACAAGAAATAACTTCTGGTTCGCTCCTGTTTACTGGCTTCCATTCTTAAAAAAACTCTGGAGCTTTTTGTCTGCCGGTGCCGAATTAAAAATGCAGGCGCTGCTGCGTTAGCTCACTGCAGCAATCTCACAAACACACAGAGTGTAAACTAACTACATCCCGCTTTTGTTTTTTTTTTCAAAAGGAGAAAAACTGACAACGCTCCAGCCGGCTGAGAATAAAATCTGTTTAAGTACAACTTTCCTTCCAACATGATTGAGACATTAGGCTGTTGTGATTATTTTACAGTAGAATTCTTACAAATTGCACTTTTAAATATATTTAAATGCTAATAATCATAGCTGTAGTACTGTTATAGTAGAAAAAAATAAAAGTAAGAAACAAAAACAAACTCAATTTTTTTCCTCTTAAGGACTAGGTAGTACAGGAAGGTAGAAAAGTAGAAGTTTCAAACCCCCATGAGCTACTGCTTTAAAAGTAAGGCATCACCTCATCAGATTTATTTCTCTTTTGGTCATTTGGTGACAATTTTGGCAGTCCAGTGACGCCAAAGCCGTTTCAAACAAGCCACGGCCATCTTAGCTGTGGTTCTGACCTGGTTCAAAGTTTAATCGGCCCTCTGGGGACTCCTGGTGGCCAGGGGGCCCAAAGCAATTGCCTGCCCAGCCTATCGGCATGCAGAGGCACTTTTTACGTTGAAAAAACAATTTCACTTTACTAATTCTGGCCCTCTAAATCTGGTTCTTTTTTATTACATGTTACAAATTTCATGTTCCCTCTACTATTTAGTAGACTTCAATTGATTTTTTACTTTTTTTTCCAGTTTGGAGCCACAATTTTATTTTATTAAGGCTAAATCCAAAGTGGATAACCGCTGTCACATAATAAACCTTTTCTCAAAGATTTGACAGCAGTTCATGAAGAAATGCAAAACTTCACATAAATATTAGCTTTGCATTATATGGTTATTCATGAACCTTTTAGGAGTTTAAACATTTCCCCTTATTATGACATTCATGTATTTATTACAGTTCATTTACGCAGAAATCTCTGCTTTTCAGGCCCTTAAAGTTCTCTTCAAAACAAAAATACAAACAGCCATGCCATGGAGGAATCTTTAATTTTTTGCGCTTCACTCAAACAAACAGTAATATAGTGCATTAATTTTGGATTTAGTGCATCTTGAAGTAATTGGGTTTATTTAAAGTTTATTATTTCTGAAACATTTTTAAATAAGGGGACTTTTATTTTGAAAATAAATGCAGAATCGGCAAGAAAATGCAAATTTACAGGAAATTAAATAAATTAAATTACAGATGTTTATTTTAAATCAAAACAAGGCTATGTTTTTCCCAGCATGTGCTTTCTCGTGTTCATTTCAGGTTTCAATACAAGAATGAAGCATTTTGGTGCAAATATGCAAAAGAGTATTCCATAACTTGATGCCAGAATAGCAAAAATCTCCACGGCAACAGTGAACTTCCCAGGAGAGCTGACATATGCTGGGATGAAGGTGAGCCACACTGCACAGAATATCAACATGCTAAAAGTGATATATTTGGCTTCGTTGAAGCTGTCTGGCAACTTTCTGGCCAGAAAAGCCAGAACAAAACATAACAACGCAAGAAATCCAATATATCCTAAAACAGCCCAGAAGCCAACAGCTGACCCCAGAGCACATTCCAGAATAATCTTCTCCACATAGTAAGTCCCATTTTTAAAAGGAAAAGGGGGATTTAACCTCAACCACAGGGTGCAAATGATGACCTGTATGAAAGTGAAAAACAAAACAGTGAGTCTCTGCTGTGCAGGCCCAAACCATTTCATCACATTGCTGCCTGGAAGCGTTGCTTTAAACGCCATTAAAACCACCATGGTTTTCCCAAGAATACAGGAGATGCAGAGGACAAAGGTGATGCCAAACGCCGTGTGGCGCAGCATGCAGGACCACTCTGTGGGCTGGCCGATGAAGGTCAGAGAACATAAGAAACACAAAGACAAGGAGAGGAGCAGCAGGAAGCTCAGCTCAGAGTTGTTGGCTCTCACCAACGGCGTCTCTTTATTGGTTAAGAACAGAGCAGCTACTATGAAGGTGAGGAGCAAACCAAACAAAGTGGAAAACACAAGGATTTTAGCCATGACCTCACTGAATGAGAGGAACTCAACAAGCTTTGGTACACATGCATCTCTGTTCTGATTGGACCAAAATGCTTCAGGACACTTTTTGCAGTCATTAGAATCTGTAATGGAAAACAATGTTACTATTATTGGTATTTAATCAGTCACATGCTAATAACACTGATAAGGGAGTGTGTTACTGCAGATTTCAACACGAAACAGATGCTGTAGCTGATAAATAACGTCTGCACATCGTGATAACTCCGGTCCGTGTTACCTGTTGAGTTGCTAATTTCCCCAACTGGACATGGTATACAGTCATAGCAGCAGATGGGTTTCCCCTTTTGAAGGACTTTATGAGTTCCTGGTCGACAGCTTTCACTGCACACTGAAGCAGGCAGCTTTACGTCATGCAAGAAAAAATAGTAATACTTTAGAATAAAGCCTAATTTATGCATCTCCGCCATCTCTGCGAGGAAGAGACGCACACGCATTGACTGAGATATTTTGCTTTCAGACTTCTCCGTCATCTGGGGAGTGTTGCAAAGCAATTTCCCGCCAGAACAACAGAGGGCGTAGCGCTTTTCTGGAATATTCTGTCATGTATCCGGTCCAAGATCGTACATTTACTACTGTGTTTATATTGTGTTTTTATGTACCTCTAAACCCACATTTCCCATCATTTCCGTTCACGAATAAAACGCTTGCTGCATATTTTTATACTCCTGTCAGGGGTGAATAAACGTTCATATTTTCGGAGTTTTTCCATGAGGTATTCTTCAAGCTGTTCTGTGTCTGCCGCTAGATATCTTCAGCTTTCTCTTTATTTAATTTTTTTGCGGGGGCAATGGTGGTGCTGTTGACGAATTTGAAGGAAGCGGGGTCCTGGCCAATCACAAGCTTGTGCTCATTGACGGATGTTTAGAAAAGTGGCTTCGACTCCGTCCGTCCTTGCAAGCCTGTTGGAGAGCGCTCGCAACAACGGATAATCGGCTCGATCAGCGAAACTCATCACCTTTATAACCTGAGAAACAGGAGGCGACATGCGGCAGCGGCCACCGGCAGCGGCAGCGGCCTGAGGCAGCGGCAGCGGCCTGCGGCAGCGGCAGCGGCCTGCGGCAGCAGCCTGCAGCAACGGCCAGCAGCCAGCAGCAGCGGCGCCTCTGTTCCAGGGTGAATAGCGAGTCTTCCGTTGTTTTGATTGGCCGTAAAGCTCTGGGAAATCTGACACGGCAAGTATTAACTTTTCCTCCATGTTTACCCGGAGATGTACTGAGAAGCATCCTGTCCGCTCATTGGTCACTCAATGAAACCTCCGCTGATTAGTCCTTGTCCGAGCGACAGCGATAAAAAGTTGAAAAATGTTCAACTTTCTGGGATCGCGTCGCTGGCTTGCATATGCACGACACATGCACGAGCGCAAAATTTGACATTGCTTAGCAGGAGGGAGACCTGCGATTATCTTTGTTGCGCTTGTCTTATTGAAAATGAATGGAGGAGTGTCGAGAACATTATTGGTGTTGCGTGTCTCCGTGTCGACTCAGATGGAAAAGCATAAATTAGGCTTAAGTGTCCCTTTATTAACGTTACTTAGTACATTATTAAGCATTAATAAACAAAGGGTCCCTTTATTAACATTACCATTATTGGTAACCATTAAGGCTAGGACAAAGGGCCGGGGGATGTCTGCAGTAACGCATTACATAATATGGTTAGTCAGTTGTTAATACTTTAATGGTTTATTATTGCTTAATAATGCACTTTAACGTTAATAAAGGGATTCTTATTGTAAACTGTTACATACAAAAAATATAATCTTAATATTTTGGAACATACATTTATTTAGAGTGTGAGATTCTAGGAAGTTTACCTCCTTGCTTCCTCCAGGCCACGTTATAGCCTCCGTATTCAGAACAAACATCTGCCCAGAAGGCAGAGAAGCATCATAGTAACCAACTGGTTTGAACTGAACCATTCCATCTGGTCCACGCTGCCAGTTCACCACTTCATACTTTGCAACAGCTGCTCCTGTGTGATCAAACCACACCTGGTCTCCGTTCTTTATTGTAAAATTCACCTGCTGTAGAGCCTCAATGACCTAAAGACCAGCAAACAGTTTCTCAGTTGCGATAGTGTCAGCACGCTGAATTAATTAACAGTGTTGCTTTAATTTCGCTTTACCTCCCAAGGCTTGACCTCCAATGTTTTCTCACACTCTCGATCTTCTGAGCATCTCAGGATGCTGTGCAGAGAATGAGCCACAGCAAAGATGGCTTTATAGATATTACTAGAGTATCTCAGCTCTGCCACATCCTCATTATAACCTCTAAACTCTAGTAAGTCCTGGTTCTCTTTGCACATTTGTGTAATGCTCTTTGTATTCATCTCATTGCATTGAAAATCAGTCTCCCAGAAGTCTTTAACTAAAAAATCCTCCAGACCGTTAATATCGACCTTTTGCACAGCGAAGCCCAGAGAGCCTCCCAGCACATTAAAGCTTGTAGGAGTAACAAGGCTGTCAGCGGTGATCCAGGCCTCCACGCCAATGAACTGTCGGCCCGTGACGTTGAGCCGACTCAGCTGCTCTAGCAGATTGTTCATTTCCACGTGAGCCAGGAAGCCGACGATAACCCGAGCAGTGCTCTTCTGGATCACTTCCACCACTTTGAGGAGTTTTTCTGGTTCGTCTCGGCTGAATTTCTCTGTATATTCCACACACACTCCTTCCTCCTGGGCAGCAGCGAGGAAGATGGCCATGCCGTTGTTGCCGTAGTCACTGTCACTATTGACTGCCCCGACCCAGGTCCAGCCGAAGTGTTTGACCATCTGGGCGAGAGCACGGCTTTGATAGAGGTCGCTAGCAATGGTTCTAAAGAAAGAAGGATACTCCTTCCTGTTGCTCAAGCACTCACACGTTGCTGAATGACTGATCTGTGGACAGAAAATAAAAAAAGTGAAACGGAGAAGATAGATTTACCTGTGATATTTACCCACAGGCATCTATCTTACCACTGGTATTTGAAATGGTCCAGTAGTGCGTGAAAGCACAATGGTTGAGGAAGATTCAGACTCCCCAATGATAGCATGGACAGCTGCTTGGCCAGAGCAACTCTGTCCCGATGTCCACTCATCGCCGTTCAGCAGAGCCATGGCTGAATGCATTGAAGACAACGTCGAGCCACAGTTGTCATAAATCCGATATCCAATAGAAACATTAGGAAGAAGAAATGCACTTTTATTGATTTCCTCAATAGCAAAAATCATCGTCTGTGCAAATCTGAACTCCCTTAGATTCACGCTGAGACAAGATCAGAGTAGTACAAGTTCATATGAAGTAATGCAAAAAAGTCCTGGTCTAAGACATTTGCATACAGTTCAGAAATACCTGGAACAAGTTAGAGGTGTTGGTTTCTCTCTAAAGAAAAGTGGAGGTTGAGTGATTTTGCTGTGGATAGAGAAAGCCCCCCCGATCACCACGTCTCCTGCTTTAGACAGCACAGGAAGCTCTGGACTCCCCCGGATCTGACAGAGAGGAGCGTCCTTCTCCGCTCCGTCACATGCCAATAAGAGCCCAATGAAAAACAAACCTGTTGTCACTCGTGACATTTTCACCCTCATGGACCCTGATGGGGAAGAGCCACTTGGGTCAAGCGAGACATTTATTCTGTTGGTTCTCATTATGTAATCACATTGAACCATCTGATTGGACCTTTTCATATTTATGTGTAAAATTATTATTTTTGGAGGGTTTTACATACGGGATATTTGTGCAGAACATGTGAGGTGATGGTGGCTAATCAGGGGGTTGCTGGTTCATTCATATCAGTCATTGTGTCCTTGAGCAAAACACCCTTCTAGCCTGATGATGGTGGTCAGAGGGACCAGTGGTAGTTGCATGGACAGTTGTAGTTTATTACAATCAGCAGGTGAATGAATGATTGTTCTCTAAAATGATTTGGAGTCCCCAACTTAGAAAATGTATTTATTATTATAAATCATCATTTAAATTCAAACGTATTATTTTATCTTCGTTAAACTTCCCAACAGAATAAAAAAAAAAGTATTTAAATAACTATTGTGGAATCAAACTTCAAATGAAGAACATCAGCACAGAAAGTGGAGGATTGCTGAGGTACTAACGCCCTCTCCTGGTAGCTCAAGGATATAGCGTCTAAAGGTCTAACTTCACATGAGCAGCTGCAAATGCACAACCTAAAAAAATAAGAATTTTAGGTTCTAACATTAAATTCCTTGCTGTAGTATTGGTACTGATTATAAAAAATCAAAATAAGAAACCTAAACAGACACAATTTGTTCCTGTTTAGCAGCACAGTAATACAGGAAGTTAGAAAAATCAGAGCTTAAATCTCTCATGAGCCGAGGCTTCAACACTAAGACTCATGAGATTTCTTCTGGTCATTTTTGCCATGTGACATCAGTTTTGATAGATATTTGTTATGGTGACACTGTTTCAGTTTCTGACCAACAAAGTGGTTTTTGAAACTTTCAGGTCTGATTTTTACTGACTGAAACACACAAACAGTACTGGTTCATTTGAACTAGAACAGAATTAAAGCTTAGATATTATAAATGATTGTTAGGCAACTGTTTACAAATTATAACTGATATCGGGAGACAATCTCAAGGCCACACTCTTGGTGTTTCACCTTTTGCAGCCACTGATTCAGTGTTGGTGTTGTTAAATGATGCTTCATTATTAGCAATAACTGCCCCTCGGGTAATCTCTATTTTTCTGGCAATGCTCAGGAACTAGGAGCAACTTAAAAACAGATCATAAAAATAAAGATTTCTTTCATCTTGCACCTAGAGGTCGTGCAGGGCAGCTTGTTAGCATGATGGTTATGTGTAAACATGCAGCCACTGATGGAAAAGCACCATATATATATATATATAATGCATCTTTTATTACATGTTAATAAAATGTTTTTTGCATTTACAAGAATATCGATGAAAAGATAAAACATCTCAATGAGGAAGAAAATTGTTAAAAGCTCCAAAAGAAGGAGACAATTTTCCTGTTAATTGACCCCCACATGTCACACCACTTAGGGAAATTTAAAGTTGCACTTCTGTCAACTGATCAAAAATAAACAATTAAACATGTTTGTTTTAGCAAAGCATCCAGTTGTATCACATTTAATTTGGTGTTTCTCAGCCTAAGGGGTGTTTAGAGTCAAGCTGATGTGCCTCTCAGTCCCCTTTTAATTAAAAAACAAATTGTTTGTGTGTTTTTGAAGTTTAGAAAGCAGCTGGTTTTGTCTTCCGGGAGCTGATTTAGCCGAACACCGGCTGTGAAGAGCAGGTGCCTCAGGCCTGATGGTGACTTGCAGCCTGTGTTTTTCTTGAGAACAGGAACACTAACAGACTAACTAACCAACTCTCTGTAGAGTTGAGAATTTCCAAACCAACCCCATGTCACTCCGCTGTGTTTGTTCTGGAAACTTCCCTTCAGGCTTGTTGCATCAGAGAACACTGGAGATTTGGGGTTTTATTGATCAAATTATTCCTGTTTGAACTTAAAATCAAGAAAAGAAAGTTTAATAATAAAATTGTAATCAAATGATCAAAAAATACATTTCGCAATAAGTGATTTATAAAAACTCCATCCTTTGGTCTTATGAATTTAAAGTCAAATGATCAAATCAGGATCGGGCCAGTCAAGACTTTTCATCACCATTTCCTCAGCTAATGCTGGGAAAAAGATACATTTATTTTTGGGAATAATTTTATATTATATTATATAAATGAAAGGGGACCCCAGACTGTATTTGCCTGAAACAATAAGGTATACCCAGCCTGTATAAATAAGGACAGTTCATTAAAATATTCTGTTGGAAGTGAAAATTAGAAATGTTGCTAATAAATGAATTCCTGCAAAAACACAAGTATATTTGTAGAGAAAAACATCATAATAACCTCTAAAAATAAAGTATTTTTTAAAAAATGGGAAAATAAAAAACACATTGACTTTTAACAAGAAACATGACTATACAGTGTACAATGTTGCCATCTGCTGGCTGGTTGTGGGATTGCCTCATACTCTGACAAAGCTGATGGTGCTGATGTCTTCAGAATAGTAAAACCAAGCAGTACTGCAAGTAGAATAACTATATTTGTAACATATGAGAAAAAACTATTAAAAGAAGCTTTTTGCCTTCATTTTCAAAAGTAATTATTATATTTGTCAGCAATACTCAAATGTAGAAAGTAAGACATCACAATGATGGGATAAATGGATAAAGGCCTCTAGCAGAGTCAGGTTTTCTCTGGGTTTATTATGTTTTTTTATGAAGATGGTTCTGCTTTTGGACAACATCCAGCTTCAAGTTTTTGAAACATCACCAGCCAAATGTTGTCATCTAAATGGGTTTTTTTGTTATATTTTTCCATAGTAATCACTGAAAGTGACAATCCCAGCTCCTTGCATTAACTTAAATGTTTGCAGATCTCTCCGTGCTGCATTAAACCAAAAAGTGTACTTCAGTGATCCAAAAACACAGATCCTTTAAATTTCCACAAATTATTTGTTTGGCAAATAATAAAAGAACCAGGGAGTCGAGGTTAGGGCACGTGTTGTGGAAGGTTTTGGTTTGTCTGATTTTCTCATCATCACTCAGAAACCTGAAGGCCTTTGTGTTTACTTTCAAAAATGCCAGATTGTTTACCAGATGAACAACTGAATACTCTTAAAAAAAGATGTTGAATTTATCATTTGGGTGTGTTCTTAGCAGACATGTTCAGAGCATAAGTCCAAACCTCCAATTCTGATGATATTTTCATTTTGTATTCCATTCCTATGCAACTAAGTTCATTAATAACCTAATAAGACCTGTTAGACCAGCACAGTGCTACAGGTTACTGAATACAATCAAAATATTTGATTTCTTTGAATTCAACAGAAATATCAAACCATCGGCCAAAGAGATGGATATATATGACAACAGGTAGTTTTTTTAACTTTAAGCTAGCGCTTTAAAAACGATCTCAGTGATTGTTGAGTTAGAAATTTGACCAGTTTCATATCTGATACCACACCAGAAACCACACTAGATAGTTTTGTGGAGGGGGTAGGTGCCCTATAAGGGGAGCTCTTTACCTGCTTTACAGCTGTTAGCATTAATGCTAGCCGTTAGCATTTTCAGTTCGCCAATTGTCAATAAAAAGCACAAGAAGAAGAAAAAGAAGAAGTTTGCTTTTTCTGTTGGTATCATTGCGGAACGAACATCATTGCTGCCTACGCTAGTTTGAGGGAGCTAAAGGAGGCTACAAAATCACGGACTGATGGTGACCTGGCTTTGTTGCAACTGGAAATTTAATGGTAATATTTTTCTTCCAACAGTGTGGATTGTTTTACTTCGTGGTTTATTTTAGTATTAGTTGGCTCATGTTAGCATTAGCTCGTTGTTAGCACTAGCTATAGCAGGCTGCAGCAGCATTGTTTACGACAGTTGTAATTCCACTTTCAACCAGTAGGGCAGAGGAGCAGGAAACTGCTCACTGTTACATTAATGTAGGAATAAATAATAAAGCTCATGTATTTTTGTCACTTTATCAATATGTGAAAAATGTTAATAAAACTATGATGTCCCAGCCAGATGTGTGCAAAAAAGTCACTATTAAAAAAAATAAGTTAAAAAAAATCTCAAAGCAGTTCTGTTACTTTTGTTCTATATGTGGTCTATAGGTGTTAAATTAAAATAATAACAGTATTTTCTATTACCAGGGAAAATATTTATAAATTGTTTTATTTTAGAGAACAAAACATTCAAATGACGACCTTTACTTCACTTTTAATTTACATTTAATTGTTTTAAAATGTATGTGTAATTTAATAATAACTAATATTCTTTCTGTAAATTAAATTTAACATATCAGTTGAAGGGGGAACATCATCTAATAAATTAATTAGATTTGTTTCTCTACTAATTAATGTGTTTTGGAAGAGCCAGCATCACTTTGGAACTCTGAATTAATTAACTTTGCTACACAACACCTGGTGTCTTCCTGTTTCTCAGCCTCGGGCCGAGATCTAATCACACCAACTGGAAACAGTTACTTGTTTTTGCATGCCCAGCTGCCCTTACACCAGCCTCCACCCCCCGCCCCCGTGGGGTTAAGGGTAAATTGGCAGGTTTGGGATGATGTAAGGATGTCGCCTGTCTGTCATGATACTCACACAAACAAGTTTAAGTGCTTGCCAGGTGTGTGTTATGGTCAGATCTTGTTATTGAAGAATGAATTAGATTAAAAACATCAAAAATGATGGTTCATTAGTTATTTCCCCCCACTGTGCAACTTCACAAACAAACCCCCACCTTTTCTGAAAGTTTACTTTGTGAGAAAAAAGTGATTTAAACTATATTAGAATATTTTTTGTATTTTATGTTTGATAGTTGGTATTAAATAATGGTTTAAAGCCATACCATGAAACTTTTTCATATTTTTAAATAATTTTCTTGAGCCAGTATGCGCTAGAATGACCCTTTACAGAGTTAATGGAATGTCACTCAGACCCCCACCGCGCTGTGGCCAGAAGAGTGCCGGTCCAGTCCCTGATGCACATTTCCTGCATATTTTAGATCGTGAACCGCTCCTGTAGACACTAATGAAGGCTGAGGAGACATTTCAGCAGTTAGATTAAGGTGTTAAAAAGACGAACGCACAGCGAGGAGAGAAGTTTCACTTTTGCTTTTATTAATGGACACTAGGGGGTCTTAAAAGCAAACCAAAACTGCATAGAATCTTTTAATTAGTTTTAGACTACTGAACATTTAAGACTAAATCTATTTGTTGTACCATTCAGTTGCATTGCCGAGTAATTTTAGAATCAAAATGGAACTCGTGCAGTTTCTTTCATGACTTTATTCGTTTCTCAACATGCATACTCGTCTGAACTTGTGTACTCACGTCCTTGTGAAACATCAACGATGGCCCAAGTACTGTTCCAATCCTAAGTACATAACATGGCATGTTCGCACAAAGTTCCCGGATGTGTTCTTGCTCCGCCCATTGTAGGCTGCATCAATGCATACTTCTGCAAACTTGGGACAGCAAAGTATCCCATAATGCATTGAGTTCCACCACTTCTCCAAGAGCTAAGAATGTTCTATAGAGTGTTGGAACACTCAGTTGTGCGCCTGTTTAAATCTTTTTGCAAGCTCCCCTCTCTAATTTTCTGAACACTCCATTCGCCTTTCACAATGCACAGGCGCAGACAGACCAAGCGAGCAGTGACGTCATGAGACATGCACGCATGTGTCGTTCTAGCTGCTGCCATCGTGTTGTTTAAGCCTAAACAAATGATGAGAGATTGATGCCTGCAACGCATATGTGAAACAGATAGGCTTCAATGAAAACGCAACTATGCTTTTGTGGCTGAAGGCTTCAAAACGAAAACGGTCAGAGGCGGACTCCCAGGATGATAACTCCCACAGCCAGCGTAATGTTGCAGCCGGTCAGAGTGAGACGGTGACAGTGCAGAGGTTCCCACGACTAATGCCGAGTATGCTAATGACACATCCACTGACAAGAACAGTCAGGTTATTGAGCAACAGTGGCCGGAATGTTGGTCCCAAGCACAAATAAAATATTTCTCCACAACGTATAAGTGGCTAATCAGATCAAATGAAACGTTGGGCTGTAGTACTTGTAGCCATGTTAATGCAAGCATGGATAGGATATGCAGCAAGGGCAGAGAGTGTCACTGGAAAGGTCATTTGGAAACACAAGGCTGCACAACAAAAGCAAAAGAAAATTAAAAAACACAAAGACTCAAATTTTCACAAGAAAGCAGTTGAGATAAAATAGAAGGCAGCAGAAGACATTATAAAAAACACATTGAGGACATGCGAAAGGCTGATTATGCTTCCATCTGTAATGTGTTCAATTAGATTCAGGTCTGGGGAACAGGCGGGCCAGTCCATAGCATCAATGCCTTCGTCCTGCAGGAGCTGCTGACACACTCTAGCCACATGAGGTCTAGCATTGTCTTGCATTAGGAGGAACCCAGGGCCAACTGCACCAGCATATGGTCTCACAAGTGGTCTGAGGATCTCGTCTCGCTACCTATTGGCAGTCAGGCTACCTCTGGTGAGCTCATGGAGGGCTGTGCGGCCCCCGAAAGAAATGCCACCCCACACCATTACTGACCCACTGCCAAACAGGTCATGCTGGAGGATGTTGCAGGCAGCAGAACGTTCTCCATGCCGTCTCCAGACTCTGTCATGTCTGTAAAAATGTGCTCAGTGTGAACCTGCTTTCATCTGTGAAGAGCACAGGGCGCCAGTGGTGAATTTGCCAATCTTGGTGTTCTCTGGCAAATGCCAAACGTCCTGCACGGTGTTGGGCTGTAAGCACAACCCCCACCTGTGGACGTCAGGCCCTCATTCCACCCTCATGGAGTCTGTTTCTGACCGCTTGAGCAGACACATGCACATTTGTGGCCCGCTGGAGGTCATTTTGCAGGGCTCTGGCAGTGCTCCTCCTTGCACAAAGGCAGAGGTAGCGGTCCTGTTGGTGGGTCGTTGCCCTCTTACGGCCTCCGCCGCATCTCCTGATGTACTGGCCTGTCTCCTGGTAGCGCCTCCATGCTCTGGACACTACACTGACAGACACAGCAAACCTTCTTGCCACAGCTCACATTGATGTGCCATCCTGGATGAGCTGCACTACCTGAGCCACTTGTGTGGGTTGTAGACTCCGTCTCATGCTACCACTAGAGTGAAAGCACCGCCAGCATTCAAAAGTGACCAAAACATCAGCCAGAAAGCAGAGGAACTGAGAAGTGGTCTGTGGTCACCATCTGCAAAACCACTCCCTTATTGGGGAAGTCCTGCTAATTGCCTATAATTTCAACCTGTTGTCTGTTCCATTTACACAACAGCATGTGATGTACAGTTGGATTTCACAGAAGTGTAACTGACTTGGAGTTGCACTGTGTTGTTTAAGTGTTCCCTTTATTTTTTAGAGCAGTGTGTTTTATTTAGGTTAATTATTGCTCACGCCACTTTCAGTGCATCAATTACATGATTAACATACATCAACTGTGTGGTCATCGATCAAAATGCAAAAATCGATAGACTATTAAAGTACTTTTATTTTGAAAATTTCTTTATTTCAACAATCCTCTGACATCTTCCACCTGTTCCTTCACATCACCAAACGTGTTAAACCTGGTAAATCTAAATCTTTGCCTCCCTTTTCACCACATCTGACTAATTTAGCCTCTGTGTCGGAGCTTGATTTGTTTGCTGAAAGTCACGTGACCAATGACTGACGAGGCTTCGTTTCACCGTCCCACCCACGTGACCGCTTCACACGACCTTTCAATTATTTAAAGCGTCCCAAACAGGGAGGCGCTGTTTTTGGTGTTTGTGGCGAGTGACAGTGAGACCTGAGACTGACGGTTTGGGATTCTTCCAGTATTCCCTGATAAAACACCGAGTTGCAAAAAACGTATCCTGTTGCAAAGAGGGGGCGTTCTGAGATGTGGGGATTTTTCAAATGAATCTCTCCAAATAAGTTTTGGAAATTGACATGGCTGGGCAACACATTAGTGAGCTATATTAGTGCGGACACAATCTTGCTCAACTATACATTGTGATTATTGAAATATATGAAGATATTTGTGAAACTCTCCTTTATTGATATCCGTCCATGAATAATGAACTCAAATATTTACACCAAGAACAGTGATTTTATTATATTTAATGTAATGTTAAAATGCAAAATACAGTTATTATATGATCCTGGGGAGGCTTTATAATGATTCATTTGTCCATAAAGTTAAATCCACCATTCATTTTCAACAGAGTGGAATTGGCTGGAAACAATACAAACATTGACCAGCAGATGTCCTCAGAGTTCTGAAGCATCGAGCCTTGAACGTTTTTTCAATACAATTGGATTGAAAAGCGTTGTTGGTTCAAAAGGCTTCATATCACCATCACTAATTATTACTACTTGGCTGTCAAGTTTCACCTCCACCAGCAGATGTCGCTATATAAGGCTGAGTAAAAGAAGCACTAAATTAGGCTCCCAGTAGTGAAGATTTTAGTGAAGCAATGTGCTGGAAAGCCTCACTGCTTCATGAGGATTCAGTTGGCCATCACTAGATATAAGAACTGAGAACAGAGCAGGAAGGGTCTGAAATATCAGAAACATCACAACAAGATCTGGCAGCAAGAAGCTGTGAAAATGAGGCCAATATGAACTGGGAGGGTTGATTATCTCAGTGGGAACAGCTAAGCAGAGACTAATGAGCAACAGGTAGAGACAATGAGCAAAATCAGAGAAGCTGAGGGAAAAAAGGCAAGGAAGCTGTTTAATAAAGCAAAACAGGCTAAAATTAACTGGTGACTATATATATACACACATATATATATATATATATATATATGTTAGGGATTTCCTCAATCATATATATATATATATATATATATATATATATATATGTATATATATATGTGTGTGTGTGTGTGTGTGTATGTCCTCTGAGGTAAAACCAGATGTAAAACTTTCCTTGTACTTAAACCTTTCAAGATGCATTTAATTGTTTACCTAAAAATAATTAATAAAGCCACAGTGTTTAGTTTGGAATTAATGGAATTTTATAGGAACTGGAAAAGGGATGAAAATCAATATGAATGAGCTACATTTAAATATGTAGCATCTAAAAGAGAACATGTTTTAGAATTTTACATGCGTCACTTCTTAAAGTTTATATTTAGTTGAAGAGATCTGGTTAATGGAAACGTTTGGTTTAAAACCCTCTTATTTTATTAGTGACATTTATAGCACACTGACAAACACAACAAAATATATAAGATAAAATGTGTAGCTATTAAAAGATGCAACCATAGAGAGATTAATGTCAATAATTGTTTAGATCTATTATAGAGCAATATTTGTATTAATTCTTTTATGCCTTACATTTATCTTTGATGAAGTTTTCTTACAGTAATAAAATTGAAAAAATAAAGCAGTTAAAAAACTATAATTATTCAGGTTAATAGTAAAGTTGATATAACAGGAAAAAATTAAAATGAAACAAATTAGATAGAAATATTAAAATTAGAAAAGGTTTAAAATATATTAGAAAGTTTAGAGTTGTTGCAGGTTGCAAACTGAGCAGATCTTTTGCATTTATTTTTTTAATCCAAATTTACTTTTTTTTATCTGAGAAATATAATAGTCTTTACAGAGCAAAAGTATTCATACCTTTTGAACTTCTATACACTTTGACAACATACAACCACACACGTAAATGTTTTTAGTGAGTTTTCTGACAGACACAAAGTAGCACATAATTGTGAAGTGGAATGAAGCTGATATGTAGCCTGGCAAGCCACCCTTTATATGTGAATATATAGTCTGGCCACGACCCATTGACGGCTCGTGAGGCGGGATCTACGGTTGTCTTTCAAACTGTCTGCACGCAATTGGATAGCGCTAGGACCAATCAGAGTAACGAACAACAATCACAGTGACGGAAAAGAAGAGGAAGGCAGCAATGGCGTCTAATATGAAAAACATGCCAATATCAGGTGTACTGGGACATTGCACTACTTTGATAAAAATAAGAGGCCGCTAAGTATATCTGACAGACTTACGCACGTTGGAGTCTAAATCGTCCAATGTTGTTTGTGTTCGCGGTCGCAGCTCTGACGTCATCGGCTACTCCCGCTCTGTGATTGGCCCACAATATAGAGCGCTGTGATTGGCCCAACCAAAAACTATAGAGAGCTGTGATTGGACAGCCACAGCAGTGGATCAGGCTGCCAGGGTTCCAATGAAGCGTGCCTAGACCTAGTTCACTAGGCTAGCTGATATGTGGTTTACATGGTTTTCAGAATTTCAAGTGAATGAAAATCTGAAAAATGTAGCGTGCATTTGTATTCAGCCCCCCTGTCCTCTGATACCCCTAAATAAAATCCAATGGTTGTCTTCAGAAGTCACTGAATTCGATAGTACAGTACCTTTGTCTCATTATAAATTCTCCTGTGGAAGCTTCAGTGGTCAACGTAGGCTAGGAGATCACAGTTTTTGGTTTGGTTGTGGGGAGAGGGATTATGTGGTGATACCAGGCTGAGATTGAGTCATTGTGGTGTCAGGAGTGGGGGTTGATCTACAGGTGAAACTCTGAAATTAGAACATTGATCTGAAGTTCATTTATTTCAGTAATTCAACTAATGTACGAGACAGAATCATTCCTTGCAAAGTGAAATATTTCAAGTCTTTATTTGTTACAGCTTCAAATTAATCTCAGACAATTGGAATATTTTGAAAAGATTTAATAAGTGTCAAACTATAATCAACTAATTAATCCAAAACACCTGCAAAGGGTTCCTGAGCCTTTAAATGGTCTCTCAGTCTAAGTAGAATTACTAACATCCCATTGATTATCTGAGGCAAGGGAAATTGCTGTTCACAGATGCTTTCTATCCAATCTGGGTGAGCTTGAGCTATTTTGCAGCATAGAATGGACAAAACATTCAGTCCCTAGATGTCCAACGCTGGTAGAGACAACTCCAAACGTCTTGCAGCTGTAATTGCAGCAAAAGGTGGCTCTACAATGTATTGATGCAGGGGGGCTGAATAAAAATGTACACCATACTTTAAGATTTTTATTTGCTTAAAATTTTCATTCTGCTTCACAGTTGTGGCAAGCCATGCTATATATGTAAATATACAGTCTGACCACACTTCATAAACAGAGCTCGTCGTGGGGCGGAAGGTTATCTTTCAATCTGTCTCCACATCCTATTGGACAACGAATATCCGCGAGATGAAAAGTCTTCATTTCATTTTAAACATGATCATTACCCTGATGACGACAAACAGAGACATATTTCTAAATTATTCAGATGGATCTGAATTTAGTCTGAAACCCAACATCTCATTGCTTTTACACACACGCCTTTCCTTTTCTATAATTATTAATAAAACAGTCTAATTTTTTCATATTTGTGAATTTCTATTCTCACCTATTGACAGAATCTTAACTCTTCAGAAATAACTCTAACAGATCTTTTTATTTTGTTGTATGTATCAAATTTAGTGACAAAAACCCAGTAGGACACCCAACCCTCACCAGCTTTGATTAATTTGACACACGGGACACCTGTAAAAACAGCCTCTGCCTTTCTGATCTCCCTGTTTTAGTCCGTTTTAATCCATCTCCTGAGATCTAGACATTGTTAGATTAGATTCTTAGATTCTCACCTAAAAGAAAAAAGAAAAGAAAAGTATCCTGGTGCCAAACGTCGTATCTTAGGGCACCTTTCCCTCCTCTTGTGTCACATGGGAACATATTAGGAGAGCAGGAACACCAACATGACCAGAGGCAGCACAACATGCTGCATGTAATAATCTCTGTGCTTCATACTGAATGATGCTGTGTTTTGTAGCCTGCAGGGTTTATCTTGTTAATGATTTGTGAAACACCCCACTGACTCAGGTATTACTCCACTGAATTCTGTTTCACTGCATGGATGTTTACTGTGTAAAGTCAGATATATCATAAAAACTGGTGAATAAAATAATATATATATAAAGTTAATTTATTTCTAAGATCCTAAGTAATCCGTAGATGGTTACTGTAATAATGGACCCAGTATCTTATGGATACTTGAGGTTTTCTTTTGTCTTTGACTATATTTAGTTTTTATTATAGTGTGGCGGTTTTCAGCGAGTGTGTTGTGCAGCGGCAAGAACGAGTCACCAAGTAGCAACACTTTATTCGCTGCTCAGCATGTCCCTCTTTGACCATTTTGAGAGGAAAAAAACTGAACCCCCCCCCCCCTGTCAGCTGAGAATGAAATCTGTTTCAATGTAACCTTCCTTCCAACATGATTGAGACATTAGACTGTTTTGTGAATATTTCACAGTAGATTTCTTACATATTGTTCCTTTAATGGAGGAAGTTCAACAACTGAGGTTTGTGATGAGAGACATGAGCGTCAAATAACTTCAAAGTAAAGTAGATAATTTGGAAAAACACAAAAATAAACGACCTTCTGATATCTGGACTTCAAAAAAACACATTGAACATGATTACTGCAGTTTACCAAGAAAGTAGAGAATGAACAGAGAGGAACTGCATACACTTGAAACGGCTGAACACCGTCATGAATTGTGAAAAGAAAATTCAAAAAGAAAGTGCTAACAAATTGCAGGAAAATTTCAAAGAGCACTGAGTTCTTTGCTAAACAACGTCTCACAAAGAAAACTATTGAAGTGGATGACTAACAAGAAAAAAAATGATCAAAGACATTTGATAAGACTTAATCTCACACCTAAACAAGCTATAGTAATTGCTATCATTATTTACCTTCTAACTGTATCATAATAACTCCATTGTCCCTGGAGGGACTATGTTTCTCAGGTGGCCAGGGAACACCTTAGGATGTCCCCAGAGAAGCTGGCCCAAGTGGCTGGGGTGGGGGAAGTCTGGGCCTCTCCGCCTAGGCTGCTGCCTCCATGACTCGACCCCCGATAAGCATGAGAAAATGGATGGATGGATGGATGGACGGACGGAACAATGGAATAATAAGCTTTATTTTTTTCATGCAATTATATAACAATATAAGAGTAATAAAGAAATAAAATTGGCCCTTGCCACATGGAAAGCCGATATCAGAGGACAGAAGATATTTGTAGGTCTGGATTTGGCAGGTTTTTCATGGAGGTACTAATCTTAATACTCCTAATAATCTGGCTGCTTTAAGGCCAGATGTAGTTTGATGAGGGGTTAGAAATCATACTCGAAAAAATGAAAAATTACCAGATTTGCAATTTCAGATTTGCGGTTGAATGATAAACAGCAAAACATGGTGAAATGGTGAAGTATGAAAATGAAGAATTTTTAGAATTTCCTAGGAAAAAGAGGGGGCGTGGCCTTTTTTAGCGACGTCTGGTCATGATGCTGCATGTGATGTTGTGTAGCATGAAAGTTATTGTGGAAAAAAAGTGCAATTTCTTTATATTGTTTAGTTAAATTTTAAAAACATTTAATTTATGTAATGATAATTTAAAAATGATAAGTTAATGTTAGTCTTTGGCATTACCAACATTGATGTAGTTAAAACCAGTGCCTGTGTGAAAAGTGCAGAATTTGTCCATACAATGTTTTAATAAAGTTTTATTTTTAAGTGGTACTCGTTATCAAAATCACTTGTCATATTTTGTAGATTGTTGTATTTGTGGTGCATTTTTTCCCCTCAGAATTTGAATATGTTTATTTATGTGGCGGATTTCAGAAAAAGATCATTCTCTTGAAATTGTCAAATCAGATACCAAAATAATAAAGTGACCTGATTGATCTGCTTTGTTTATTTTATTATCAGCAATATTCCATCACAGAGATTTTCAATGCATAAATCTGAACAAGAAAATCTGCAAAAACCTTTTTTCCAGTTTGCAGACCTGTGTGCAGTCTTTGTATGACTGTAAGTCATGATGAATAAAGTCAGTGGAAACACTGAAACACAGGTCATGTGTGTGTTTCAAATGCAATAAGTGTGTGTAATGTTGTTTAGCAGCCCCAGGTGACACCTGTCTGCTGTGAGCCTCATTATATCAATGCAGGATGAATAAATCAGCAGAAACACTGAGACATGACAGCGCTCGCGTCTTTCTCCATTAAAGTCAAGTGTCCATTCAGGTATTGTGTTTTTGTTCTTACTCGCTGTGAAACTGGGGACTCTTTTCCATCGATCCAAAGCATCAGGGGGATGAAGTCACTCTGACAGCTGGAACATGAGGCTGCAGCTGTTTTGTGTATAAAAGTTGAAGGACTGCACCGATTATGATGCTAGAAACAGATCAGTGCTGGCGGGGTTATCACGCTGTGAAGCTCTGAAGAGTTGCATTGGTTTAAGCTCTTTTTAGCTGTTGTTGAACTGCTGCAAACACACATGCCGAGTCCCAGGATGAGAACGATTTGGATGAGATTGGTTAAGGCTGTTCCAACATGGAGAAGAACCAGATTTCTCCTTTTGAGTGTTTTGTGGATTGGGTTTTTTCCCTACAATTCCCACCAGGACCAGAATCCAGAATGTCGAGTAATCCCCAGTGCTCTGCCTCTGCCTGTGTTGCAAAGAAACGGGGACATCATCTTAGGGGGTCTCTTCTCGCTTCATGACGCCGTGTCGGAGCATAATCTGTCATTCACCTCTCAGCCTCCTCCTACAAAGTGCACCAGGTAATCTTTAAGCTTCAACATCGTCTTGATTAACGCAGCTTTGTACTGTTTTGAAAAACCATAATTGCCCTAAATTTTGCTTCAGATTCAATTTCCGGACTTTCCGTTGGATGCAAACGATGATCTTTGCCATTGAAGAGATCAACAGAGATGGTAAACTTCTTCCGAACGTGACAGTTGGCTATAAGATCTATGATTCGTGCAGCACGCCGCATCAAGCTTTAAAAGCGGCGGTGGAGTTAATGGGACGAGTGATCGGTTCGGTGGCTGAAGAAAAGAATAATGTCACTTGTCACGGGAGCGTACCCGTGGTGATAGGAGATGGAGGATCCACTCAGTCTCTCGTCGTGGCTCGTTTCCTGGGAGTCTTCCACGTTCCTCAAGTAAATTGATCACAACGATGACTAGTACTAGTCTGCTGCAGAGGGATAAACACTTCTTTTAATTATTTTTTAATCTTAAATTTGGATATAAAGTAATTTCAAAATAATAGCACGTTTGAATCATTTTACAGGTCAGCTATTTCTCCAGCTGTGCCTGTTTGAGTGACAAAAAGCAGTTTCCTGCCTTTTTAAGGACGATGCCAAGTGACTCATTCCAGGTTAAAGGCTGCTGATTTTTTTATCTCATTAAAACAAATAGGAAGATTTTTTCAATGTGCCGCTCGTGTGTATATCTCTGTCCAGGTAGATGCTCTGGTGCAACTTGTGAAACATTTTGGCTGGACCTGGGTGGGCGTGATTGCAGGCGATGATGCTTATGGTCGAGATGGGGCAAACATCTTTGTAAACAAGGTGGGTAAACATCTGTAAAAATACATTTAGTCTCACATTAAAAAGTTAGGTTACCACGGATCTTCTCTTTTGCTCTCTTAGGTTCAGCGGTTAGATGTTTGTGTTTCCGTACATGAGATCATTCCCAAGAATCGAGCTCAAACAGATATTCTAGCCATCATCTCTAAAATCCGTTCGTCTGGGGCTCATGTTGTTCTAGTGTTTGCTGTGGAACAGGATGCAGTGGCTTTGTTTGATGAAGCATTACGGTATGACAGTACAGGATTATCTGTATAAATACACTCAGAAGGGAAAAAAACGCTGTGGAATATTTTAGATGTTTGTTTCTTTCCCAGTTTCAAGATTAAAATTGAAATGTTGAGAATGAGACAAAGTTTTCAGGAAAAATTCAAAATGTATTCAACTCTTTTGTTTGTTTCTCAACACTTTGAATTTAACCTCAGATAACCCTGAGTTTAAAAAAAAGGTGTTGGCTGTTTAGATAATAATTGTATTAATTGAAATTACATTTTAGTCTATAACTGTACAACAGTTGGTAAAACTAAGTAACAATAAGGATCCCTTTATGAACATTGCCGATATTGTTGGGGGGGTCAGCTTAGTAATGCATTACTTAGTATTAACATTAATATTAAGCAGGTGTTAATACTTTTTAAATAGTTTATTAATGCTTAATAATGCACTAAGTAACGTGAATAAAGAGACCCTTATTGAGAAGTGTTACCCAACAGTCCAACAATAATAAAATGTGAATAAAATTGGTGCTTCCCAATTGCAGTACTGAAATTTCCCACCAGGGGATATTATTTCTAGTGTTCAGTTCAGCATACTTTTAAAGAAAGTACTAATCCTGCTAAAGAGGTAGAGGTTATACAAAGTTTAGAAACTGGCATGTCAGATGTGATATATTGGGATTATTGGGAATCAAAACTGGGAAACAAACTTTTTTGTTCTTCTGATTGGTGGTAATATTTCATTGAGCTACAGTTTCTGTGACTAATAATAAAAGAACTGGTCATAATTACAAGCAATGCTATTTTAAAGAGGACCTAGAATGTAAACCAACATGTTTCTTGTTCTTGTTGAATAAAGACAGCTTGGGTGGTCAAAAGTAGCATACCAAAAAGTCAAAGCCGTGTGTGACCTTGTTACGTCCCAGGCCGTCTAGGAAGCCTGGTGTAACAAGAAAGGGATCAACGATCCCGGACAAGCCCCCACATAACAAATGGGGGCTCGTCCGGCATTTGAACCCAGGACCTCTCGCAAACTCTCTCAAAACGCAAGCTCTAAAGGCCACGGGCTGTAACAGACCTACTTTTTATATAAATTAGAAAGTTGAAAAAGGCGAGAGAAAAACGTCTGTTCTGAGAAAGACTTCCTTAACACGCCATAAGGGGGAGCCCTTCCTCCTCAAACTTGCATGTCTCCAGTGTCTGAGGCCTTCTGGGGAAACCAACCTATCATCAAGCAGCTCATTATCATATTCATGCCCTGGCTGAGTGGGAGGGGCAAACAGCTCTTTTCACAGCAATGCTGGTTTAGGGGTTTTAGAATGGCTTGTATCAGGGCTCCTGGAACAGATGAAAGCAAAAAGAAAATTGCTTATGCTTTTTAGAGGCTCAAAGCTCTGTTTTAGATTGTTGATTAACTGCATTCTAGGTCCTCTTTAAATTGAGTTTCTTTGAGTTTGAAACTATTATTTGAACCAAACTGAGTCTGTTTCTTAGGACTGGGCTGACTGGGATACAGTGGCTGGCCAGTGAAGCCTGGAGTACAGCTGCTGTACTTTCCAGCCCCACAAAGTACCACCACATCCTCCAGGGTACCGTTGGTTTTGCCATTCGGCAAGCACACATCCCAGGACTGCGAGACTTTCTTCTGCGCTTGAGTCCCTCGGGACCAGCTGCCCGTGAAGATCCCTTCCTTGCACCCTTCTGGGAAGAGGTGTTTCAGTGCAGCCTGAGTGAGCAGGCCAAAGGTCAAGACCTGAATACTGAGGGTAAACCTCCATGCGCAGGAACAGAAGACCTTAGGAATGTAACAAATATCTATTCAGATGTGTCACAGCTGAGAATTTCCTACAATGTCTATAAAGCTGTGTACGCTGTCGTCAACGCACTGAAGGATATGAAAAGTTGTGTGGAAGGAAAAGGTCCATTTCCTCTGTGGACCTGTCCAGAGGCAGACAATATTCAGCCATGGCAGGTACCAGTATGTTCACCACATCTGGTTTAATGGTCACCATCATTTGATCACACTCAATCTCCACCTTTAGCTGCTTCATTACATCAGACAAGTGAGGTACTTGAATTCCTTTGCCGATGAAGTAAAGTTTGATGAGAATGGCGACCCGGCAGCCATCTATGATTTGATCAACTGGCAGCTCAAAGCAAATGGGGAAATTGAGTTCATCACTGTGGGTAAATTTGATGGGATGATCCCAACTAAAGCCCCGAAACTTCTGATCCAGGAGGAAAACATTCTGTGGAACGGCAACCGAACAAAGGTAGAAATCTCAGTAAAATAACAACACTCAAGAATTTGTTATTTGCCGTTTTTTGCATTAATGACCTCTCTAGTTTTGTGTTTCTAGGTTCCTTTGTCAGTATGTAGCTCCATTTGTCCTCCAGGCACCTGGAAGGCAGTGAGACCAAACTCACCTGTCTGCTGCTATGATTGTGTGGCGTGTGCAGCTGGGGAAATCAGCAATCAAACTGGTGAGAGGACGGCCTTTAGGGCACGTTTTGTTTAGGAATTTGATCTTTTGAAATAAAGTGAATGAAAAAAGCCTCAGTGAAACAGCTGAATAGTTCTATTTCCTTTAGATGCCATTGGTTGTGTCCAATGTCCACCAGAGTTCTGGTCCAACCCAGAAAGGACCTCCTGCATCCTCAAACAGGTGGAGTTCCTCTCTTTTAGCGACACCATGGGCATCATCTTGGTAGTTATTTCCCTCCTTGGCGCTCTCTGCACCTGCGTTGTGGTCTTTATATTTTTCTGTCACAGAGCCACAGCAGTTGTCAGAGCCAACAACTCTGAGCTGAGCTTTCTGCTGCTCTTCTCCTTGACGCTCTGCTTCCTGTGTTCCCTGACCTTCATCGGC
Organism: Aphyosemion australe; assembly: GCA_006937985.1. Lineage (NCBI taxonomy): Eukaryota > Metazoa > Chordata > Actinopteri > Cyprinodontiformes > Nothobranchiidae > Aphyosemion > Aphyosemion australe. The sequence goes on from SSNS01000121.1 coordinate 492,336, forward strand.
CAACCGTCGAAGTGGTCCTGCATGCTGCGTCATACAGCTTTTGGGATCAGTTTTGTTCTCTGCATCTCCTGCATTCTGGGAAAAACCATGGTGGTGCTAGTAGCCTTCAAGGCTAAACTTCCAGGCAGCAATATAATGAAATGGTTTGGACCTGCACAGCAGAGGGGAATCATTACCGTCTGTACAGTCGCCCAGGTATAAAACTAGACTTTGGATAGTTTGGAAAGGTTTATCAAAAGGATTGAATAAGACTTTTTTTCATGCAGGTGATAATTTGCACAGTTTGGCTCACTGTTTCCCCCCCTGCTCCACGCCACCTGATGTCACGTGAGAACCCTTTTGTTATTCTCCTGTGCGACAGCGGTTCGGACATCGCTTTTGCTTTGGTCTTGAGCTACATCGGCTTTCTGGCTTGCCTTTGTCTTCTCCTGGCCTTCCTGGCGAGGAAGCTTCCGGACAGCTTCAACGAGGCCAGACTCATCACTTTCAGTATGCTTATTTTTTGTGCTGTGTGGGTGGCGTTCATCCCCGCCTACATCAGCTCTCCAGGAAAGTATGCCACAGTCACAGAAGTGTTTGCAATCCTGGCCTCCAGTTATGGCTTACTGGGTTGCATATTTGCTCCAAAGTGCTATATAATCCTACTTAGGCCAGAGAAGAACACCAGGAAACATTTAATGTCCAAAGCTCCTTCAGGGACATTTTAAAAGAAATTTATATCTCGTTTCATTTCACAAAGGTGTCCTTCAATGTAAAAATAAAATGGTCATAGATGCATTTCACCACCAGAGGGCAGTAGTGTGCTAATAATACTATCATTTAGTTATTCCACCAGGAAACACACATTAATGCTGTCACACACACCTTTATTATTGCAAATAACTTCCCACAGCATGTTCATAATTACACACGTGCTCCACCACTACTACCAATGTTACCGATACCATCTACCAATGTTGATCCATTAAAAAAAAGGAGTCAGTGTCATTCAGTTGTTGGTATGGAAACTCATTTGAGGGCAAAAGTGGAAAATAAAATCTCTGTCAGATTTGACGGGGATTTGGCAGCAGTGTCCGTGCTTATTGGACTCGGAATGATGAGACCTGGGATTTCCGAGGTATGATCCCAGAAATCCCAGCTGTCATTGGTTAATTGAATCCCCGTTCTCCAGGGGACTTCACATGTAAACATCACGCCTGGTTGTTCCCCGTAATAACAAACCAACCTGTCTGACGTTTTCGGCTCCCCCAGCTATCATTGATTATTGAGCTTTGATTAATATGTTTATCCTTCCACGGAAAAAAAACACTGTGGAACATGGAAAGCCTGTGCATCATTAACGTCCATCGAAAATAAACAGGAACCAGAATAATTTGGTGGACTTAAGTGATTTAGTTGATTCAATGTTACGTGGGCTTTTGTAATCAAGTGAAAAAAGACTATTAAACAGTGAATTGGTCTTTTTGGTTTTGTTTTCAGTACACTGCCTATTTGATTAGTAACCTTTAACAAAAAAAGCAATAATTGCGTGTTTTAATCAAGGAAACTAGAACAGATCAATTCAATTTGATGGTTAAATAATTAATTAGGTTTGAATGAGAACACGCTGCTCAGTGATTTCTTCAGTTGAATGAAAAAGACCATAAAATTACCAGCAGGGCAGACTTGAAGTGTCATGTCTGCGGGAAGATCTATTGGAAAGGTAATTAAGTGTGAAAAATGACATGCAGGGCATCAAAGAAGGGCATGATTTGTTCTTTTGTACACAATCTGCTCCCCTAAAAAAATTATGGTAAAATTTCATGAAATATATTTGCTAAATGAACAGAATCTGCTTTTTTTTAATTAGTGATACTAAATCATAAGTTTTGATTCTTTAAATATTTATGAATTAAAAAAGTTTTACTAAGAACAGATGAGGATAAAGACCACACAAACACTGGAGGATAAGTGTGTTCTAGAAGTCCTCTATTAAAGGTCAACTTCACTGAAAAAGCATTTTTTAATGATTATTTCTGATTCTAATGGGTCACTCTGAGTTTTTCATGCAGGCTGAACATGAAATTAGTCTCCTCCACCTATCTCCTGCATTAGCTTCTGATAGAAAATAGACGGTGAAACTCTAGGATTAGAAAAGCCTGACAGATCTACGTCACACTGTCACTTCATGGACTCACCCATCTTGACTCACGACGGGGAAGGCTGTTGTTGGTTTAGCGTCCAGGAAACAGCAGAGAACGTCTCGGCTAGTAGAAGCTAACCGTTAGCATTAGCAACTCCACCACACAGCAGAACTCCTCCAGGCTTGTGTTATTTGTGGAGATAAAACATTAACGTTGCAGAGCAAACAGAGTCAGTGGTAGAGTTGTGTTGCTGTTAGCCAACCAGAGGAGAGATGTCCAAATATCAGGAAGTAAGACTCCAAATTCTGTCGTCTGAAGCTACTTTCTCCTCCAGTTGACATCTACGTCCTCAAACAGGTGCACCATAGCTTTTTCCCCCCAGAGAACGACTTAAAAGGCATTCATTCCTACAGAGGCCACTGCAAATGTAATAAAAATATGAGTAAAGTTGACCTTTAATATCAGTGTTGGGTCTGATTAAAGCTGCTATAGCAAATTTGGAAAACAAATTATCTTAAAACTTTTTTTTCATGCCTCTTAACAACCTTCTAACATAGTACAGCTATAAAAAATTGTGGAGATAAAAAAAATGAAAAAAAAAAATTCATAAAGTGGTTTTCTCGTATTTGTCTAAACACCTCCGCTAATAACACTTTTTCAGACCAAAATCAACTATTGGACCATCTGGTTGTCAGTCTGGCTGAATCGCCTCACTTCCCTGGGTCTTCCACTCATTACACACTTTTTGTAACAGAACACCACTGGTGCGAGAGGTTCGCGGCCACTTCACCACTACCACTTCAACTTTAGGACAAACTACCAGAGTCCCAAAAAGAAAACATAATTGAAAATCACGGACAACACGAAAACAGTGACTGGTGTTTAGCGCTTTCTCGTTTCCTCTGGCAGCACGGGTTTCCGGTTCCGGCAGTAGCGTCTCAGCGAAGATACCCGAGGGGAGGGGTGAGTGTTCCGTGACCGCGTTCAAAACCTAGCTTGTTTGCAGATTCGCTATAACAGCTTTAATTCCTGTCTTGTTAATTATCTTTCATCTGCCAAAGTTTACAGTTTGCTTGTGACATTTACTTCACAATTACACTGCATGAGAGTATTCCTCCCACCTTATTTTAAAGTGTTTGCAAAAGCAGCAGCCATTCAGAAAGCAAGGCACACACAGGCACAATAGCAGCGATTAGCATAATGTTTTTGTTTTAGCATAAAAGGCTGTATGTTTTTGTCACTGAAGCAAAAAAACAACAACTTGCTTTAGTCAAATCTATTCAGATCTCTGAGTTCAGAATCTCTGGTGATGCATCGGTCCTTAACACTATGCACTGGGAATAATTCCTCAGAAAAGATGTATAAAAGAAGGAGTTTAAATTCCTTCTTTTTACAACTTCCATCAGATTTTGTTGCAATGGAAAAACACAACAAAAGGAACACAGTTCAGCAAACAGCACAGATCCCAAGCTGTCATATTTGTGCTTCGCATTTTAACAGATATGAAACATTAGAAAAGCACATTATCGACTTTTGGAAACTAAAAAATCCTTCCACATCTGTGCAAATCCCAACAAATGCTCTAATAAAAGAAACTAATGCAAGAATCAGCCTCAACACGAAAACCCCTGACAGAAGTGGCTTTGTTCATCTGGTTGTATTGTAATGTTATTCTGAAAAATCTTGGCACTTGACATCTATGAGGAAGTTGCTCTGACAGCGATCACCCACTCAGTCTTGTTGCAAAGAGAAGCAAAGAACACCAAAGGCTTTTTTCTGATTGAAAAGGTGTTTCTGTGCTTCTTTCAGCTGTTAGCATCACAAATGTCATTGATCAAATGTTGTTTACTAAATAGACGACATAAACAGATTGTTCATTTGAGTTCTTTTCTTCTGAGATGCAGAATTTTTAGATTTTTTGAAAATTCTACACATTAGTAACTATTAGGGCTGGACAATTAATGTCATGTCAATAAATTCTGTAATAAAAAACATGAAAAGATGTGTGTAGGTTGGTGACGTTCATGTCCCTTTAAGAAGCTGTACCACCTCGAGTCACATATAGCGTGATACACGTGACAGCCCCATCTAGTGGACGTTTGTTTTTGCACATACGTGTTATTGTCGTCCATTTATCGTTATCGAGGTGAACTCCTCAATATACCGTGTTATTGATTTTACGCCATATTGCCCAGTAGGGATGGATACCAAATTCAGTACTTTTTAAAGCACAGACCGAATTCCGTGGTGCCGACTGAGTACAGATTCACGTGATATGAAACGGTGCCTTGATTCAGTACCCGTCCTTCGTAATGAGTACTTGCGAGAAAGCGATTTGCCAAGATAGACAGCAGCGCCGGTTTAAATTTTTGCATTATTTAGAAAAGGTTGTGGTTAAAGGTTTTCATATTGAAGAATTTTGTACAACACTATGGTAGGGTTGTCAAAAAATTCAATACCTAGATATAAATCAATACTAAAAGTGGTATCTAAATTAGATATTCCATCCCCGTGGTATCGATATTATGGAGCATATATACAGCCTTCTTCAAGCCGTAAAGCAGCCTCCGCCTCCCGGACAAACAGAAGAAGAAGCCGCCGCATGGCTTCATTGCAATTTCCCGTGCGAGTTGTCTCCGATCCAAGTTTTGTTAACAATGGCAACAGCGAGTTCGGGAGGCGCTTCACAGCCCAACTTAATCAACAACACAAAGAGCTAATTTTTGCACTATAAATTAAGGAAGCTAGATTGAAAGAATGTTATTTTTTGAATAAACTTGTTCAATAAATTGGTGTTTTTAAATAGTATCAAAATCGAGTATCAAGTTTTTTTTCAGTATCGAGTTTGAAATTTTAGTATTGTGACAACCCTACACTACGGTGATAAAATACAAACAGTTGTATGTTATTATTGTGATATTTTTCAAATATGGTTATTTGGTATTAAGTTATTGAGAAAAAATATATTTAATTAAAAAAGAGATTTAAATAATTATTAATCACTCCAAAGTATCGAAAATTGGTACCGTTAAGTACCCGTATCGATTCGTAGGTACCGGGAATTGGTACCTTATTGATTCAAATGTCAAAGGTACCCATCCTTGCCCAGCCCTAGTAACTATTATCATGGAGTACGGTGTTTGAATGTGAAGAAAGAGGTGTATGTGCATATGAAAACCCAGAGTGTTCCTGGAAATTGTGGAAGAATTGTCAAACAAAACACTAAAATGACTACAATCTTTTCCTCCTCCAGGGAAGCACTAATCTGGCAGCCGGCGTCTTTATTCCCTAACGTTCGGTGCCGATTCGTCCTCATTCTGTATGTCTCCGCTTTTCAAAGCAGTGACGAATTCTGAGTAATTCAGCTGTAAAAAATGTTTAAATTCAAAAATCTCAAATTAGCTGTAAAGCCTTGTCCTGTTAGTAGTCAGAACTGCCTCCTTTAATCTTCTCTCTTCACTTTCCACGGCTGTAGGTGGTAGCGTGCAGATCCGAAGCTTTAATCCACAGCCACAGTGCTGATGGCTGGTTTTGTTCATGATATACTTTCTGACACACACACACACACACACGCTCATAAAGATTATCTAATGGATGTATTAACAAGGTTGAAAACAGGTGCTTTGGACCTATTCTCCTCAGATCCATGACCTAAATACTCATCTTATGAGGCATATTGCTTTCTTTTACCTCAGTTTTAGGTTCCTGTCATCCATCCCTGCGGATATCAGTTAGTTCAGGTAGCTTTTACTTTGCTTCATCTATTATGTAAGAAGAATTAGATTCACGGAGGTGGGCACCATAGAAACTGCAGCCGAAACTAATGATCTCCTCTATAATAACACCATTCACCGGAGACCACGTGCTTTCCTCCATTATGAGGGACCCAAATAACCAGAAGCTTTCAAATTTTGTTTGAAATTGAAGTGACAATGGGCCTTTTTTTTGTTTTGTTTTGTTTTTTCCCTCTTTATTTTTTCCCTGCGGCTCGTTGGGAATGATGAATGTCTTGACAGTCTGCAGCTGAAAGACAGGGATGCAGAGTGAATAACACGTGAGAACAAGCAATTGTCACTGTGGAGAACACACACATCTGCTGTCTGATGAGCGAATGTTTGTGTTGGGGTGTAATTAGCGTCGCACCACACCAGCTCATGAGCTGATACCATGATGGAGTGTTTGTTCCATTTATGCTGACATGCGTTTAAATCCAATTCGATATTTTTGCTTTGGCATGTTCAGAGCTTCGCTGGGATCCTTTCCTATTAAATACTCCAGGTGCAGCAGAATTGTGATGAACATAAACAATTTAATTCCGGGTTTGCCCTTAATTTAGGAGTTGCTTGTTAATCAGTGTTTCCGGAGCAGCTAGCAGGCGTTTTAGCTGGTTTAGGGAACATTAAACCCAAACAGAAAGCTATATCTGCAACTCTCCAAGCAGAGCTTTCAGAAAAGCCACCCAAACAGTAAAAGACGATCAGCATTCTGACTGCGATTATAGGCTTCATTAAAGTTGCCTGGGAGTTTTTTTTTTGCCTGAAGAGTCAGGAGAAGTCAGACAAAGGCCAGAAGTAACAACCTGGAAAATTCCCACCGCAAACAATAATGCACATAATAATCTCTAGTTGTCTCATTCTGCAGGCTTTAGAGGAGCTTTGGTCAGCCTCGGCACAAAGATCAGCAAAAATATACGGAGGAGCCAGGAAACGGAGAAGGAGATGTGTTTAGGGCACAGGCAGAAAAGATTTTTATCCACTAGACCATGTTGACTTAGTCATTAGAACCAAAGGGTCATGACTGAAATTAGATCAGATTCTATCAACATCAGAAACATTTGCACAACGATTGTTATATTTGACAGGACAACTAAAAGTTGATGTTTGCTGGATTGAACAGTTATTTTTATGTTCTTATTAAAAGTTTTACTGTTTTAATAGTAAAACTGAGACGTGGTGAGATCATGATGGTGATCAACGTGAATACAGCAGTGGGAATCACATTTTTCATGACAAAAAAAACAAGTGTAGAAAGACGTTTCTTCATGCCTCATCCATTCTTCAGTATAATGAACGTGTGATGGAGCTTTTTTGTTTAGCACAAAGTAAGAACTCAGAAGAGCAAGTGGTTTCTGCATATCTCTCATTTTAGACATTTTAATGAAAGATGTGCTAACTTGTTCACGAGCGATGGTGGGATGGAGCGAGAAACGCACTGATGGATTGAGGCTTCGTCTGTCGTAACGAGGAAATTGCTTTTGTCTGTTGTGAAGAAGCTGAGACAAAGGACAAAGATCTCAATTCACTGGTTCATCTACGTTTCAACTCTCATCTGTTCTCGATCATGACAGAAAAGAATGAGATCCCAGACACAAGAAGCTAAAATGATCTTCTAGGGTGGCTGGACTCATGAATGAATTAAGTAAATCCTACAAGTTCCTTTTGTCAGTGCAGAGGAAGCGACAAACATCTACTAAAACCAAATAACTTAGTAGAATTTCATTGTGGGCTGTTGTATTATCGATAGTGTATAAGTGAAAAGTGGCTGAGACCTTTCTTCAAAAAGAGCAGTTCTTGTCCTGTGCCTCCATCCCGGCCCACTCTGACCCAAGATGGTCAACGCTGATAAACTCTGTTGTTGTGTGAGCTGTAAAATGTCAAACGATGATGATATCATAGCAGAGGATAGGTTTCCTTTTATGTCAAAGTTCACTTGTTCCTTTACAGATTGAAAGCCAACTTCAAGGCCGCTTTGTGAGCGAGAGAAAAAAGATTTCTTCTATCACCTGTGAAATTGATAGCATCTGTAGCTTCTGTAGATGATACAATTTCATTTTCTCGTTCGGTTTGCAGCCTGCAGACCTCAGGACACCTGTCCTCCTGCCGGTTGAGATATTTCTCAGCACGAGAACAATGTGAACTATAAAATTATTATACATCCCTGAATGTGCGGACACAGTTTGCAAGAATAACAAATACCGAGAGAGTTTACTGTTAATTGCACGGTGTGTTTAAACAAAGCTGAGAGCAACATCATCTAAAAACGTGTGAGCAACTGAATGTTTTTATGGGCTGATGAAGCCATTTTTGCTGGGAGTCATGCATGTAGGAACGCTGCTGTGTCCATATAGTGAAAAATTACAAAAACAGAAATGATTTTGCATTTCTATCTGTGAGAAATGCGGCAGCATCTCTGGCTCTGAATTAATGGATGGTTTCAACAGCCATTTGCATTTTCCTCTTGGGTTAGTCCATGGCATAAAAATGAGAACTGCAGGAGGTGAGAAGACAGAAAAAGGATTTGTAGTGACACTTTTCAAATGAGGCATCACAGTAGCCTTGTAATTATTTCATGGTAAGGAACGGACAGCTCGGTCCTCCCGAGTGCATCTGTTAACATCCGAATCTCAAATCTGCCAAACCCATCGCCTCAGACACCCCATCAGGCACAACAACAGAATCGCCGTCCATTCATGTCCAGAACCGGTGAGCGCGGTGCTGAAGAACAGCAGGGTGGCTTGTCAATCAAACAGAAGTATGAGTAGATCATCTCAAACAGAATGTGTGTTTATTAGACTGAAATAATAAATAACCACAGAGAAGAGACGTCAGATTAGATGTTCTTAACAACCGTGGTTTTATTAGGAGTTATGATCATTTAGAAATAAAAACAATCAGAAGGGAACATGTAGAAAAACTGAAAACAGGCGTGTTTCTTCCTGTCTGGCTCCAGTGTGCTGCCCCAAAACATGTTAAAAACACACACACACATGCTCCTGTGAGGCAGCATTAGAAATACTTCACAACAAAACTAACAGACCATTATGTTTACAACACTTCAGCTACTCTCACCATGAGCATATCAAACAGTTTGATGAGTGGTTGTAACAATAGCGATGGAGCAGCATCACAAACACTAACTGGTGCTGAATCAGACAAATCTCCCTGTTCAGTTCCTGATGCTTCAAACAGAGGAGACAGTTCAGCTGCTTCGTGTTATGAAAGGAGAAATCTGGGACTGTCTGTGTCCTTCACTGAAGGAAAGGGAGATAGAAGGAAGGAATTAAGGAAAGGGAGGAAGGATGGATGAGTAAAAAGGAATTCACTGAGAAAACTATTTTTACTTTCTATTTTCAGGCACTCTGAGTTTAACATGTAGGCTGAATGTGAAAATGGTCTTCTACCCCTATTTCCTGCATTAGCCATCAACAGAAAATAGATGGGCAAACGCTCGGGTCAGACAAAAACATACAGATTTACATCACATTGAACATTAACATTCATGGACTCACCCATCTTGACTCACGACGGGGAAGGCTGTTGTTGTTTTAGCGTCCAGGAAACAGCAGAGAACGTCTGGGCTAGTAGAAGCTAACCGTTAGCATTAGCAACTCCACCACACAGCAGAACTCCTCCAGGCTTGTGTTATTTGTGGAGATAAAACATCAACGTTGCAGAGCAAACAGAGTCAGTGGTAGAGTCGTGCTGCTGTTAGCCAATCAGAGACAAGATGATCGTATCTCATGAATAATTATGAGTAAGACTCTAAATCCTGCTGTTTTCTGCCTTTCATTCCTCCAGCTAACTTCTACATCCTGAAACAGGCTCGTCAAAGCTTTTTGCCTTTAAAAACGATTCACAAGACCTTTAGTCATCCCAAAAAGCGCATGAATGAGAGCCTTAAGTGATATAAATAAAGATGTAAAAAGGAAATCAAGTAGACAAAGATGGTAGGGATGTATAAAATGACTCAACTGAACCATGAATGGAAGGTAATTCTGAACTAAAAATAATTTTAAAAAATGACTGAATGAAAAAAAACAAATAAATGAACACAATAACTAACAAAGGAAGGAGCAAAAGAACAAATTCAGGACAAAAGGAGGGGACATCTGAATGAAGGAAGTAAAAATGGATGAGTGAAAAAATACAAATTAATAAATGAAGGAATGAACAAAGAAATGAAAGAAATTAAAGCAAGTAACACGTTTAAGAAAAAACGTTATTCAAAATTGTGCATGGGTTTTAAAATTTCACAAGAATCATTTACTGCCTGAAAAAGACATTCCAACTTTAGATGGCTTGCTTTTTAAAATGAGCAAGAAGCTACCAATCACAGCATGTCCTGCCTTCTAAACAGTACCTGGATTAGATTTACTGTTAGCTGGCAGGGCTCCCATCCATAAAGACACCATGCCAGCACAGCTGCAGACGAGATCAGCCTAGATGAGCATCACTCGGAAGAGACGAGAGCAGCGAGGGAAATCCAGATGGTGAACAAAGTCTGAAAAGCTTTGATTACTTAACTCATGAGCCGCAAGCATGGAAACACCGTTAATAAACCGGGGGGGTGGGGGGGTTTGAAACTGGACCTGATGTGTTAGAATCTCTTTTGTGCCCAAAACAAAATCTCACACCCTAGCTCAGTCAGAAGGACGGATGCATGCTTTCAAACATGGGTCATTTTATGAGGAAGTTTAAACCACCTGATGTAAAATAGTCCCCACAACAAGAATAATCTGTGATTGTGGGCAAGTGAGGGGATAGATTGAGGTTCAGTAATAGGCCAGCCTGTCAAACCATCTTATATATGTGAATATATAGTCTGGACACAACCTATAGTAAAAGCTCAGTTGTGGGGCGGGATCTACGTTTGTCTTTCAAACTGTCTCCACACGCTATTGGACGTCACGTACTCACCGCTACGGATGTCAGTCAACAGGGCACACCACTACACACCGTCGAAGAACACACAAATACATCCCTTTTGTAAACAACAGATTTAAGTACCTCTACAGTATCTGCTCTTGAGTCAAAGAAAACCCAAGTGTAAAAAGTCCAAAGTTGATGCCAAAGCCACTTCAAACGAGCTGTCGCCATCTTGTTCCATCGCATCAAACCGATGGAGTGCTGATTGGCAAAACACAATCCTGCCAAGTGGTTAGACAGTAATCAATGTGAGAGATAATCATGATAGAATGAAAATAGGTTTTGGCAACACTTTAGTTAGACTAGTACAGAGGTACTGAAAGTTTCGAAGATTAAAGCCATACTGTGCAACTTTTCAATGTGTTTAAATGATTTTCTTGAGCCAGTTTGTGCTAAAATGACCCTTTACAGGGTTAATGAAATGTCACTCAGACCCCCACCGCCCTCTGGGGCCAGAATACCGCAATTGCTCCCTGTTGGAAAAGGAGCTGGCATACCTGGTGCTGCAGTCTGCTTCCAGCATGTTTTAGATCATGAACACAGCTGATTTGTTTGATTTAGTGATGAACCGCTCCTGTAGACACTAATGAAGGCTGAGGAGACGTTTCAGCTGTTAGATTAAAGCAGCAATCCGGAGTTTTCCCCTTTCAGGAATTATGTATGATTTTTTTAGAAATCTGTAAAAGTGATTGTATCATGTAGTGTGATATAATGTATGCGATACGTCTTTTTTTTTTTTTTTGCAAAGCCCGCCCCCTGCCTGTAAAATCCATGCAATAGGAAACTGAGCACCGTGTAAAACTAACCAATAGCGTTAGACTACCGTCTTTGGTACGTTCATCCTGTGTCTGTCTGATTATTCCTTTAACTTTTTGTTCTTTTTAAAACACAGATAGGAGATCTTATTTACCTTTTTTATGCTGACGTTTCGGCCATCACTGTGGCCTTCTTCAGAGCTAAGCTGCTGAAAGCAGCTTCACTTCCGCTTCCGTTTATGTCATCGAGGAGGACAGCGCGGGCAGCAGGGGGCGATATCGTCGTCCCCTGCTGCCCGCACATAAACGGAAGCGGAAGTGAAGCTGCTTTCAGCAGCTTAGCTCTGAAGAAGGCCACAGTGATGGCCGAAACGTCAGCATAAAAAAGGTAAATAAGATCTCCTATCTGTGTTTTAAAAAGAACAAAAAGTTAAAAGCGTTAGACTACCGCTTACGTGCTTCAAATTTAAGGAAGCACCTCGGCTGATGCAGAGTTGATGAACTTTTCACGGACAAGTAAGTCTTTAAAATATAAATATATGAAAACACAACATGACATGAGAATAATACTTGTAAAGCAACGTGTTTTAGCTCTGTTTGTCGGCTACAGAAGCACATTCATAAACAAGAAACGTGCAGTCGCCATCTTAAATCATCGAGTTGACCCGACTATTGGTATGATACGCTTGTCAGCCACTAGATGGTGCCATCAGATAAAAGAAATACTCCGGAGAGCTACTTTAAGGTGTTAAAAAGATGAACGCACAGCGAGGAGACAAGTTTTACTGTCGCTTTTGCTAACGAACACTAGGGGGTGCTATAAACAAGCCAAAACTGCCGCATGTTTCTTTAAGTATGATGACCTGTGCAACCTTTTTTATGTGCAATTTGAATGACAAAGCGGTATCTAATACTACACCAAGATATTTAAAATTTGAGACTTGGTCAAGCTCTATTCCGTTATAGAAAATTTACGATCCACTTGGTTCATGATGCCGTTTAGAAAAGCACATATAGATGCTTTTTTTTAGTGTTCAACAAAAGGCTTGACTCCCTGAGCCAGTCGTGTACAAGAGATAGGGCCGCTGTGAAGTTAGCGGGTGTAGATGTTGTCGTCAAGATGTGTCTGTGTCGTTGACAAAGATACAAAAACAAAGAAGTCTCCAAAAATGTGTAATTTCTATGTAATTTCTGCATTGGGCCTATTTCATTCCGTCTAAAGAAATGTCCGTGATAACCAAGAACAAGGATTCAGGTCATAGCTTCTTGTATCAGATTATGGGTGGTATGTAGGTATGCCAGGGTGCATCTCTACATTGAGCACAGGAGCAGATAAGAGGAGCCGTTTTACAATAAGAGGGGTTATAGGGAGAAAAAGAGAACTGTCATTTTCAGAAGCAGACCCTGCCAGTTGCAAGTGCTCATCCAATTACACCACGAGTGGCCTCTCTTCCTGTCCTCTCATTTTTCCTGTGCACTCCACTTCTGCGACCACCTGATCCCTCTTTTCTTTTCTCTGCTCCACTCATTTGTCCTTTTTTTAGATCTTGAGGGGTCTTGAGTAATTACCGCTTCTCATCTCAAACTGTATTTCATGTGTTTGAAGTGTATTAAGCTCAAAGTGAAGGAAGAACAGATTGGAGATTTAGTTCTGCAGTCCTCCGTTCATTCTCATGCTAATCCTTCAGTTTGATCTTCACAAGTTTGCGGAGATCAAAAGTTCCAGGTCTAAACATGTCGGAAAAAATGCATTGAAAAATATGAAATAAAAATACTGAACCACTTAACTCATAAACACCGGGTATGGTGGGTAATCTAGCCTTCATCTTCCTGTATCACCAACATCTGGTGCTGCAGCGAACGCCTGCCAAGTACGTCATGTGTGCTTTGTTTATCGTAGATAATAACTTGGTCTACAGGTGCAAAGTGATGAAACATTTATGCATTTAATTCATGCAATTCCATTTTCATACGATCCCTTTTTCCTTAAAAATAACATCATAAATATTTTACAGGTTAGTAACATTTATTGGGAACGTGTGAGGTTTGTTTCTCTAATGTTTTGCTTATTCACTCTGACCTTGCAGATGCAGAGTGTGTCTTTGACCATGTCTGAATTATCCACTTATTAAGTGGCCTTACCAGTGAGTCAGCATCATTTTTATTATAAGAGAAGAGGACCTTCAGTAAAGAGGAAAATGTGTATATTTGTAAGTGAATCACGGGTCCATTGGCTGTTTAAAAGAGCAAAACAGATAAAGTTGTGTAGCATGCAGGTCTTTTATATTAGGAACTAAAAGAAATATTAGTTTGTTTGTTTTTTGTTTGTTTGGTGATCTCATAAAATATACAGTGGGGAAAAAAGTATTTGGCAGCCACAGACTGTGCAAATTGCTCCACTTAAAAAGATGAGAAAGGTCTATAATTTTCATCATAGGTTCCTGTAAGAGGCAGAATAAAAAAAAAAACAGGAAAATTACATTGCATTATGCTTAAAGAATTGAAAATAAGTATTTGGTCAATAACAAAAGTTCACCTCAATATTGTGTAATTTAACCTTGGTTGGCATTTCCTGTAGGTCTTTACTAGGTTTGTACTGTTTCTGGTATTTTGGCACATTCTACCAAGCAGATCTTCTCTAGAGCTGTGATGTTTTAGGGCGGTCGCTGGGCAACACAGAGTTTCAACTCCCTCTATTGGTTTGAGGTCTGGAGACTGGCTAGGTCACTCCAGAACCTTAAAATGCTTTTTATGTAGCCACTCCTTAATTGCTCAGGCAGTGGGTTTGGGATTATTGTCATGTTGGAAGATCCACCCATGTTTCATCTTCAATGCTGTCGCTCTCACTCTCATTTACCAGTTCTCCTCATGTAGTTCTTTGATAACAGAGTGAGGTGTTTCACTATGGGAATCGCCTTGGCGTGGCCAACTACGGAAGCTCCAATGACATCACGTCTGTCTGTGACAGACCAGTTGTGCCGTGCCCGGGCTCCGCCCACCCAATATAACCATGGCCAACTGACCCCTCCTACTCATTCGTACGATTTCTTACCGTACATGCAAGAAGGGAATTGTTGGTGAAACACCTCACTCTGTTATCAAAGAACCGGGGTTTACATAATGTAACCCTACGTTTTGAGCTGTTTCCTCGCCAGTCTCAAGATCATTTGCACCCCACGAGGTGAGATCTTGCATAGAGCCCCATGTCGAGGGAGGTCGTCAGTAATCTTGTATTGATTCTATTTTCAAATAATTGCTCCAATACTTGATCTCTTCTCACTGAGCTGCTTGCCTGTTGGAGATTGGCTCATCCAAGTCTGCAGGTGTACAATCTTGGCCCTAGAGTCCTTAAACAGCTCTCTGGTTTTGGCCATGGTGGAGGTTGGAGTCTGAAAGTGTGGACAGGTGTCTTTTAAGCAGATGGCGAGTTCAAACAGATGACATTCCCAGCCAGCACACATAGGTGGGCCCTATATGGGATCTATATGGGCAAGCTGTATGGGTCCCAACAGGGTTTGTTTCCATGGTGGCCCTATGGGGGGTTGCCCAGAAGGTCTGCAAAAAATCAAAAAGAGCATAAATACACAAAAACTGCTTGGACTTTTATTGATTGTGGAGCATTTTCTAATTGCCACAATGTACAACGACAGCATAAACACTGCAAACAATCACATTCCCACCTCCTGCTACTGATGAAGCACTAGAAGACCTTGTTGTAGACCCTTCAGGCAAGATTTGTCCTTAAGATGTGCTCTTTGCTGTTGCATAATTTGCAGGTTTGGCAGCTGGTGTAGACAGGAAACAAGGAAAGGTCAAACCACAAAGAATTACCAGGGGACCCCATGCTGGGGCAGCCCAAACAGGCCTGGGAATATCAGCTGGTGTAATGAGATTGTTTGGGAATACTGAGCGCCTTCAGATGGAAAAAAATCCATGGTGTCTGGTTGCTAGCTATTCTAAACATCCAGATCATGAAATTCCTTAGTGACAGGTCGTCTCCACCAAGAGTCATGTGGTTGCCTGTAGCAGGTCCAGAGATTGATGAGGAGATTTGATGCATTTGCAAATATCCACATAGTTTTATGGCTGTAGGGTTGAGTTAGACTAGCTTAGAAGGTTTTATCTCTGTTGCAAGTTCCTCACTAAGAAAAATAGCTGTTTGAGGTTGCTTGAAGTTGCTAAATAGTGCCATCATCTTTGCTTAATTGACTAGGTGTGTGAAACAGCAATAAAGGGTGCAGGAGACAGAGGAATCATTTTGTATAAGAAACAAAAAGGTACAAAAACTCCCCAAATATGCTCTCTTTTGTTGTTTTTTTAATGTTGCAGTACAACCTTCCTCCGAGTCTGGCAAGTCATCCTATATATGGAAATATATAGGTCTAGCCACGACCAATAGACAGAGCCCTGTTGTAGGGCGGCATCTATGGTTGTCTACTTTAAACTGTCTCTGTAAGCAGTTGGACCAATCAGAGCAACGTGACACATTCATCACTACAGATATCAAACTACAGGAAAGTCAGCTATACACCATTGAAGAAAAAGCAGAAAATACCTTTTTCAAAATAAAATGACTTAAATAATTATCTGCTCATGTCTCAAGGAATGGCTCAAGTCTAAATTGTCCACAGTTGATGCCAAAGCCGTTTAAACAAGCACCGTTTGTGAGCCGACGCCATCTTTGAACTTTTTCAGTGTTGCAGCTCTTCTGCTAAACCCGCCCAAACATAGAGCGCTGTGATTGGCCAGATCTGAAATTGTTCAGGCCAGTGGTCGACCAGCTGAAGCAACAATGGAGCGTGGCTAAACCGACCTGCAGAGCAAACTCTTTTGTTACTGCTACGGTTTGTCTAGATTTCTAGGGTACCCTCCTCCTTTTCCAGGGTTCGAAACTAGCTAAATTGACACAAAGGAGGCACCCTGGAAAAGTTTTTTAGTAGGTTTTGTTGTTTGCTTTAGTTTAGCTTTCCTGACTCTGGTTTGATTACTGAATGATCCACTCAGGAGTCTACAAGAAGTCACAATAAAGTTTTTCAGAAAGATTCATTTGGTCTTGTCATGAAAATGGTGGATGTTGTTGTAGCAGGACCCAAAATGCAGGTAAATCCAGGTACGTTCAAAAATCAAAAGTTTATTTTAAGGCAGAGGTCTGGCACGGGACCAGGAGGACAAAAACATGAGGATGCAAGGAACTGACAAAGAGCAATGGGCACAGAGCTGGGTATAAATACACTGAAGCAGTGACGAGGAAACAGGGAACAGGTGTGATGATTAGTGATCTGTTGCGGTGTGACTGGTTAACGAGGCACTGGGGAAAAACACAAAGACACAGATAGAACAGAACTATGGGAAATGGAGGCAGAACACAAACAGGAAGAGACCAAGTATTAAAGATAGAGACACACAAATGAAATATGGATTCAGAAGGGTTGAAAGCTCCTGCTCTGACTGCATCAACAACATGAGGACTGAAGGCTTGTTTATGCTTGACGCGTTCTCGAGGTCCGCAAGGCTCTGCGCGACCAAATTACGTCATTTTAGCAACCACGCCCCCCGCGTGACCTCCGTGAGGCCCAAAATTTCCACACTGCGCACCTAGGAAATTTTCTAACTACGCGGACGGTCCCGTGCGGAAAAACATGGCGGATTGGCAAGAGCTCGTAGTGGCAGAGGTTCATAAATACAAACATCTCTATGATTCGGCCCATAAAGATCACCGTGATCAAAATATTGTTAATGATTCATGGAGAGAAATTACTGTCACACTCTGAAAAGATGAGGAAGCAGTAAAAACAACGTAAAACAGTGATTTCTACATCTACTATGGTGTAGTGTTGGTTGCACGCCGTAGAGCCCCATGCCGCCCCCTACAGTCTGGGAGAATATTGACTCACAGCGGAGACGAGCTGCAGAAGGCAGGAAGGAACCATAAGCACGGCAAGTTCCGACGCGCGTTCCATCCGCGTCTCATTTCCGTGCATAATGTACATGCGTCAAGCATGAACCAAGCTTCATTCACCTATGAGCACACTGAGATGAGGGAGGGATTCATTACATCTCCTGTAGCTCATTAATTACAATACATGCTCCAAAACTCCCCAGTTACACCAGAAACAGTCACTAGATTTTCACTAGTTGCTTTTAAAAGAGAAGCAATGAGAGGGGTCTGAAAACTTGCTAAATGTACAAACTACAAACCAAGTTTTTTATGGTTTAAAAGTTTTTGTTATCACTTCAATTGAAAAAAGCAATGGGTCATTGAGTCCTGTAATTAATCATAATGTCACCATTGTTTATGCAAAAAGCAAGCAACTTCTTAATGAACTGGATGAAACATTTACTTTCAACTTTCAGTTCCAACAATGTGACTATTAGTTTGGCAGTAAAGATGGAAAACTCCCATTTCTGGAGTTTGATTCAGTGCTGATTGGTTATCTGTGACCTTTACTGATTGAGCAGTTCCATAAACTCATGGGGAGGCTTGTATTGTTTAAAGCAACATTCCGCAACTTTTACACCTGAAACTGATGATTTTTTTGTAAAGTTTTGGCGTCATACTATCATCTATTATGTTTATTTTCATACCTATGTTAGTGTTGGGGGGTCCCACGTCTGTTTACCGCACTATACAGTCTTTGAGCTCGGGTCGTTACCGGAAGTACTGACTGGGTGTTGCTTTACTGCAGAATATGGCAAGCCAAAGGGATAAAAAAAGTGCTCATTCTAAACGCGCATTATGTCCGCCAAAACGCGCGTCTTGAACTCGAGTTTTGGCGCCAAAGGGGGCAAAATCTCGCGTGTTCTAAAAGCGAGCATTATGTCCGCCAAAACACGCATCTTTAACAAGCGTTTTGACGGACATAATACGAGTTTAGAACGCGCAATTTTTTTATCCCTTTGGCTTGCCATAATAGTATAGCGTAGACTCGCTGTAGCAGTGGCAGATCCACCAAAGAAAGCTAGAAATCCCTTATCAGAGGAATATAGGAAAAGAAAAGGAGAATGTGATAGAGCAAGAGCAAAGACCAGAGTTATTATTGGGCCGTCTTTTCCTCGCTGGAGAGCTCTTTTAGAAAGAACAGCATGAACTACGGACTCTGACCTAGCCGAGCTGCTAATGGCTAGGTAAGTAATAAATGATTTCACCAGGGTTATTGTGTTTGGTTGGGCATAAACTTGTTATACAGTCCTGATAAAACTATTTATTCAATGTGTGGAGGTGGAAAAGTTTGTTTTCGTTGTTTTGCCTGACATTAGGAATGTAAACATGCCTCTTATGCCCAAGAGAGAGATTTAATGTTACAACAGTAACGTTAAGCAGCAAGCCTTGAGAGGGCGACAGACAGCATAAGTTGAGGAATGGGGCTTTAAATATTTGTTTTTTTGCATAATAAAAAGAAAAACTAAGGCTGTATTTAAATCAAAATGATCTCATTTCTATTCCTGCCAGACACCAGGAACAGCTGTTCACAGCAGAGTCCAGCGATGGGTCCTTCACAATAAAAGAACAGATAAAATCAGAGCTGAAAGAAATGCCATATCTCATCGAGATGTCTTGGACAAAAAGAAATAAAGCAGGGTTAAAACTCAATAGTGTCTCAATATCCTGCCAGTATATTGTTGTTTGTGAGTTTTTCTTCAGGTCTTTCAGGTCTTACATCTTCATCCTACAGCCTATTCCCAGTCTGATGGATTGGACGGATGGGATGCTGGCTTTAAAGTAAATTTCTACCTTTTTGAACAGATAAATGACTCCGTCTTCAAACTGTATAATTTCCCTCAGTGAAAAAGCAATAAAGCAAAGATATTCACCTGAATGCATCAGTGAAGCCACACTTTGACTGCATTATTTGCAGTGCCAGGATAAATTTATTTTACCAGTTATTTGTTTTACGTGTCAGTTGCTAAGTGATTCAATAATGTTAATAAATTGTGGGGAATAAATCTCTGACTTTGCACATTCATCTATTTTTTGTAGCTTTTATGAAATTCAACAACTGTTGGATGGATTTCTGTTATATTTATGACCAGCATTCATGCTTCCCTCGAAATAATTAGTTTTCCATTTAAACCCTCATCATCAGGTCAACGCGACACGTAGAAAATACCACCAACCAGGCCAGGCTCAGCCTTAGTGTGTGCTTCTCTCACTAATGAAGTTTGATTTTCATTTTCTGGTGGTTAAAAAAAGAGCATGGAGAAGAAATTGAATTAAATTAAAAAAACTGTTTTCTTTCAAGAGAACAGAAGGGAAAAAATCATCACAGTTTTTTGTTAGTAAATTAGAATTAGATATATGCTTTCAGTTACTTTGGCAGGCAAAAGAGAAATGTTGGTGCGAAATTGAGCCATAAATCACAATCTGTCCTCGGCATGGTTCAGTAGTAATGATGCTTGATTTTAATAAATGCTCATCTGAAATGTCCTGTTGTTGTTAATTAACTAATAAATGCATTTTCTTATTCAAATTGATTTTTTCACAATGTTGCTCTGTTATCTAATAAACACTATAAGCAAAAAAACACACTATTTTTGTTAAAACGTGTGTTAGGATCCTGTACTTCAGCTTGCATGGACGGGTCTTTAGAGTTATGACTAAGTGACAGAAGGGAGAAAATGTATGTACAGTGGAGGGAGGGTGCACATAAATTACTCACGTTGTGGGGACGTAAATCTCTCTCGCCCCATGTGGGCCTGCCACGGCCAGGTGATAAAAAGCATGCCCCTGTAAAGTAAATCTTTAGATTGCATGTTAAAGACTTTGCCGGAGACCTGGTGAGGTTAAATTTACAGATGTAAATTAATCCGTTTAACTTTTATTTAATAGAAACACAACACTGTGTCATTGTATGCTCTTATTTTATCATTAATCAAAAGTATTATGTGGGACATTATGACTTTTTTCTTAAGTTATTATACTTTAATGGTCGATACTTAACATGTTAATGACGATCTTTGCACATAATCTCTCTCAAATAAAGTGATTTCAGCTGTTTAACTTTTGACAGTTTCAGTACCTTCCAAAATGAGTCGTTTCAGGGCTCTGTCACTTTAAGAAAACAAGCTGGAGCTGGCCACGCCCACCTCTCCCCCACTCAGGCCGCTATTGACCATTTGCATGTGACGTCACCATGCTCATGGGACCGCCCCCTTTGCCATGATGGTTGGCAAAAAGACCGTTCACACACGTTGAAACTGCGGTGAAGCTAGTCAAAACAAGTCTCTTATCGCTTTTATTTTGTTGATTTTACAGTAGAATGGTAATAGTTTGCTGCGCGGTTGGCTGCACTAACAGACAAGGATGTAAACTCAACTTGTTTTTTTAATAACTTTGATGGCGACTGAGGACGGAGAGGAACCGCAGCGATCAATCAACTTGTTTATATCAGTGAACAGCAGCAAGGAGAACATAAGCTAACGTTTGTAAGCTAGCTAACACGAAACTTTATTAAATACTGCTCTCTATGAGCCTCACCAAGGTGCGCTAGATCTTCCCACAAGTAACGTGGGCTTGAACTAGTTGAAGCCAGGCTAAACATCGCAAAAAACAACAAAAAACAATTTCAGGAGCTACTTTCCCCTTTAATTAGTAGTTGTGTCGCTCACTGTTTACATGCTTTTGCCAACCAATGTGGCGGACCCACATGATTAGGTGACGTAGGTGCAAATGGTCCATAAGCTGAGAAGCTTCAACATCAGGGAGGAGCTTGGAGTAGAGCTGCTGCTCCTCCAACAGCAGCCTTTTCTTGCACATTTCAGGTGGTTCTATTCCAATTTCCCTGTTTGTGACATCACAAACGGGGCCTTTTTGAAACGGCTTGTTTTTGACACATAATTCTTAAGACAGAAAAAGAATGGAGGATTTTTTTCACATTTAGGTGTTTATAGAGGCAGTAGAGACCCACATGACAGCACAAAAGGATGCAAAAGGTGACTTTTGCATAATATGTCCCCTTTAATGCAAAATACGTGCAACCATGCTCGCTTAAACATGTTGTAACCCGGTGTAAAACCAGATTACAATAGCAACCTCATTACATAATTAAAATTGAATATTGAAGTATAAATAGGGATTTAAGAAACGGTTAAAACATGATAAAAGACCATATGATAAATAAAACTTAAAAAGATAAATAGAAATCTAACTAGATTAATTGCATTTCTAGCAGAAATGCGTTTGAATGCTGAATTGCTTAAAATGATAGCTGAAGGTGCCGAATAGCACAACTCAAGCTTAAATTGAGCTTGATTGTAAAAATTAGCTGAATGGATTGGAAGATTTAGGAGCAAAATTCACTAACAAGTGTAATCAAGCCCAATAATAAAGTGGAGAAAAGAGAAAAAAAATTCCAAACAGCAGAAAACTAAAATCTCAGTAAATAGTTTAAAAGGTGGACAGCTGAACTGTTTAAACAGCTGGTATTTGAGTAGGAATAGTTTAATAGTTAAATTTTCACAATTAGCTGAACTGTGAATTTAGCAGATGAAACTGATAGATGAACATGCCTTAGAACTGAAGTGAAGTTGAAAGTGAGTTTAATTGTCAAAGTTAGCTGAATGAAATCAAAATGAAACTGTTAGAAATAGCAGAAATTGAACTTTGAATTTTCAAAACTCTCTCAGCCAATCAAAGACGAGGGATGGTGGACAGCTGTTTTCCTGAGTCTAAGTCGATCGATTTGATGTATAATATGTCTGGATGCATAATTCTGTTAAGCAAGAATAAGCTTGAACTCTCTCAGCCAATCAGAGAGCAGAATTTAGGGGGGGGGGGCATTGGGTTCATCAGACCAAGCCGATGAATTTGATGTGTAATATGTATGGGTGCGTATTTCTATTAAGCAATAAGACGCTTAAAATCTCTCAGCCAATCAGAGAGCAGAGAAGGGGGGNGAGCGTGTAACAGCAAAGCTTAATCAGATGCCCGAAGTTTTTTCTCAGAATGATTTGGACTTCGGAAGAACCAATCAGGTGGAACACACTATTAAACTTTCAGATGAAACGCCCTTCAAACACAGAGCTCGTCCTATACACCCAAATGACCTAGAGGCTGTCCGTAAGCATCTCAAAGAACTTCAACAGACAGGTGTGATCCGAGAGTCAACCTCACCTTTTTCTTCACCCATCGTAGTCGTACGTAAGAAAAATGGAGACGTTCGTCTTTGTATTGACTACCGAAAACTTAACACTCAGACTGTAAAAGATGCTTACGCCCTTCCAAATCTGGTAGACACATTTTCTGCTCTAAATGGCTCAGAGTGGTTTTCAGTGCTCGATCTAAAATCCGGGTATTATCAAATTGAAGTAGCAGAGCAAGACAAACCCAAGACAGCATTCGTATGTCCCATTGGTTTCTGGGAATTCAACAGGATGCCTCAGGGAATCACTAATGCCCCTAGCACCTTTCAACGCCTCATGGAGAAATGCATGGGTGACATGAATCTCCATGAAGTGATTGTATTTCTTGATGACATAATCGTGTTTTCTAAAACGCTTGAAGAACATGAAGCTCGGTTGCTGAAAGTCCTCAACCGCTTAAAAGATTATGGACTCAAGTTATCTGTTGAGAAATGCAGGTTTTTCCAGACTTCGGTGAAGTATCTTGGTCATATTGTGTCTAGCAAAGGAGTGGAGACTGATCCTGAGAAGGTAGAAGCCCTACGTACTTGGCCTGTTCCACGTGATCTCAGGCAACTGCGTTCATTCCTTGGGTTTTCAGGATATTATAGGCGCTTCATAAAAAACTATTCTGGCATAGTTAAGCCCTTAACTGATCTAACTTCCGGATACCCTCCTTTGCGCAAGAGCCCAAAACCCAAAGACAAGCAACATCAGTATCATGACCCAAAGACACCTTTCGGTGGTAGATGGACTCCTTCTTGTGATCTTGCATTTAAAACTATAATCGAAAAGCTCAGTACTGCACCAGTCCTGGGTTTTGCAGATTCCAAATTGCCTTATATCCTTCATACCGACGCCAGCACCACTGGACTTGGCGCTGCGTTGTATCAAGAGCAGGATGGGCAGCAGAGAGTCATTGCATATGCGAGCAGGGGTTTATCCAAAAGTGAGTCTCGTTACCCCGCTCACAAACTAGAGTTTTTAGCGCTAAAGTGGTCAGTAACGGAGAAATTCGCTGACTACTTATATGGAAATCAGTTTACTGTCATGACTGACAGTAACCCATTGACTTACATTTTGACCACTGCCAAGATGGATGCCATGAGCTATAGGTGGCTAGCTGCTCTGTCCACTTTCGACTTCAAACTACAGTATAGAGCAGGAAAGCTAAACTTCGATGCTGATGGTCTCTCCAGGCGACCGCATGGCGGTCTACTCAACGATGCCGTGTCTCAGAAAGAACTTGATCGCATACAGCAGTTTACACAAACTCGTCTGTCCGAGTCCGAAGGGAGTATAAGTCCTGAAGTAGTATCAGCTATTTGTGAGAAACATCTCTCCTGTAGTTCACATAGTGATACCATTCCCTTGGTTCACTCTTTGACTATGTCTGCAGCCGCCATTCCAGATGACTTCGTCAATGAGACAGATTGTGGAGGTCTACCTGTTGTACCATATCTGTCTCCAGAAAAGATAATGCATGAACAAAGAACTGACCCTTTGCTCAGGGAAGTTATAGCACACATCGAGACCGGAGAGAAAGTACCGCCGACGGTTCGAGCGGAACTTCCAGATATTAATCTTTTGCTTAGAGAGCTAAGTCGACTAAAATTACATAACAACATACTGTACCGTACACGACAAGACAGAGAAAGTGTTACGTACCAGTTAGTCTTACCTGAACAGCTCCGTGATTCCGTTTTCAAAAGTTTGCATAGCGACATGGGACACCTAGGCACCGAACGTACCTTAGATCTTGCCAGAGCAAGATTCTATTGGCCCCGCATGGCAGCGGAGATTGACAATAGAATTAAAACATGCAATCGCTGTGTAAGACGGAAAACTCCTCCAGAAAAAGCAGCTCCACTTGTTAATATCAAGTCTACTCGGCCGCTCGAGTTAGTTTGTATGGACTTTCTGTCCATTGAACCTGATCGAAGTGGAAAAAAGGATGTGCTGGTATTAACCGACCATTTCACCAAATATGCTATAGCCATCCCTACCTGCAATCAGAAAGCCCCAACCGTTGCAAAAGCTCTTTGGGACCACTTCATAGTCCATTACGGGATACCCGAACGACTACATAGCTATCAGGGCCCCGATTTTGAGTCCCATCTCATACAAGAGCTTTGTAAACTCATAGGTACTAGAAAAATCCGAACAACTCCTTATCACCCCAGAGGGAACCCGGTTGAACGCTTCAATCGCACATTATTGAATATGCTAGGTACCCTGGATGAAAAAGACAAAACTCGGTGGCATAACCACGTTAAACCACTTGTACACGCGTACAACTGTACCAAGAATGACACTACTGGTTTTGCTCCTTATGAGCTAATGTTTGGGCGACAGCCCAGATTACCAGTCGATTTAGCATTTGGACTACCCTTTCATGATAAGAGTTTCAAGTCACACTCTGAGTATATAAAAAACCTCAAAGCTACATTACAAGGAAGCTACAAGATAGCTACCGAAAATGCTCAAAAGATGGCAGAGAAGAATAAAACACGATACGACACTCGAGTAAAACCATCTAGGTTAGAACCAGGTGACAGGGTTCTGGTTCGAGCAGTTCGCCTCAGAGGTAAGCACAAACTAGCCGACAAGTGGGAGACCGATATTCATGTGGTGGTGCATCAAGCAGGTGACATGCCTGTTTACACTATAAAGCCTGAAACTAAAGAAGGCCCAGTTCGTACTGTCCACCGCGATCTCTTACTCCCTTGCGGTTTCCTTGCCCCTGTTGAGGAAGAACTTGTTCAATCAAGCTGTGTTCGCCAACCAAGAACCCGGCAGTTCTGTAGTTCACACACTGACGGTGAGAACTCGGAATCAGAGGATGAGAGTGTCTACTGGTTCCGAAAAGAACCTGAGCAAGAGCCCATAACTTTTACTGAAGTTCTGGAGATTCCCCGGCCAAGGAAAACCCTAGAGTGGCAGAATTTGCCTGAACCTCATGTAAATGAACCTGACAACTTACCTGATTGTCAAATGAGAACTCAACCTGACAACTTACCTGACCGTGGAAACGTATCTGATGAAAGAGACCTAGAAGAAAACAAAACAGATGTGGAATCGGTAAATGATACACCTGAGACTGAAAATGAAATAAACTTACCTGAAGAACCTCCCTGCACCGAACCCATAGGAAGGAAAAGATCAGATGATGAAATAGGAGACCAGTTAGATATTGTGTGCGAAACCCCAAAGACTTTGAGACGCTCGGAAAGAGCAACGACCCAACCTAATAGGCTACAATACAGTCGATTGGGAAACCCTCTTGTATCTATCGCACAGTCCTTGTTTCAAGGATTGAACTTAGCTTTCACAAGTGCATTAACTGAAGCAGATTCTAACATTATACCTTTCAACACTAACACCCCAGGAATTAATGTCTAGCAATTTTATGCAAAGGGACTTGCATAATTCTGGAGGGGATAGTGTAACCCGGTGTAAAACCAGATTACAATAGCAACCTCATTACATAATTAAAATTGAATATTGAAGTATAAATAGGGATTTAAGAAACGGTTAAAACATGATAAAAGACCATATGATAAATAAAACTTAAAAAGATAAATAGAAATCTAAATACAAATTTATTCATAAATAGTTAAAAAGAAACTTGTTGGAATTGATTAAATAGGAATTAGGATGTGAAAAAACTAAAACTGAATAAATAGAAAGTTCTAGAAAAAGTCAGGTAGCAACCGACTAACCAATCACGTAACAGGTCAGCTATCGTATCAGCCAATAGAATTTGATGCTCTCCGCTGATCGCTGCGTAGCTTTCACTTGCCTTCAGATGCGCTGAGACGCTGACGAGGAAGCACTTGTCCGTGAAGAACAAACTAGGATGCACTAGCAGCCTTTTACTCAACAAATTGCCTAAACTTCGGTAAGCAGACTGAAATTTATGTTTAGGTTATGTTCTATGTAATAGTGACAAGTTATGTGTCACGCTTCAGAAATACTGAGGTCCGAAGCCGTGACTCCGCCGTGAATTACCCCAGGGAAACCCCGTGTAACACGTGCTGGCTTTTCTTGGTGAGTCCATTAGTGTGTATGTGTGTCAACTCTTATGCTAGGATATGTTAGGCCGTAGCTAACCTTCGACAGCCGTTAGCATTAAAAGAGCTTCTAAAACCAATTTAACAGGTCCATCCCTGTACCTGCCAAACACTTTATGTGAAATGTAATACATTTAATTGTGTGTGGAATGACAAATTAGAACACTATTATTCTGTTGAAATGTGATGTTATAAAAGAAGTTGAAGCTAATTATCAAACTACTTGTTGGAACCCATTTCTACTGATTTATTGGTAATTTAGTTTCTTCATTATTATTGCATGGTACCAGCTTGAGTTGAATTATTTGTTGTACAACGTGTGATTTAATTACAAAGGAATTTGGTTCATTTGATAAATGCAGATTGTAAACCACAGTTCAGCTATAAAGTATTGTATTCTGACCTTGTCTATAGGTCAGGTTTTTTTCTTGGATTGATTCCTTTCGGATTTGGATATATTCACTCCGGGAACTGAAGACTCTTGTTCCAGTTCCGGATGGCGAGCCCCAGCCCAGTTGAGACATCGAACCGGTGATTGACTGTTCTGTCACACATTTGAACTTGAGCTCAACCAACTTCACGAACACTCACTACTTGACTGACACAACTTCATGAGTGTTCACCAACTCGACTGACCGAATAAGAAACAAAGACTGGTGAAATTTTATTTTATTTTGGAGCCTGCAAGCACTTTTATTATCTTATACAGTTCTTTATACATGTTTGTTAATAAATCATTGTTATACTTACCTTGGCTGATTTATGTTGTCACACTACTACTTGCTCCTCCGAGTCTAGTATTTTCTGATCTGGTCCACAAGGTGTTAAATCTCAATTATTTTCATATGTACCACCTATTGTAAGCCATATAGGTTACAATGTTCACAAGCTTGGAGGTCAATTTTAATCATAATTAGTTTTATCAAAAGCACTGAAATTGTGGAATCCTTTACAGATGACAAAACTCAAGATTAAAGCTGAATTAAGCACATTTTTAAGCCAGTATTTAACTTGTAGCTTGAAGCAATCCTACAATCCCGGTTTCCCCTGACATATCAGCTTTAATAGCTGACACTACAGCTGCTTCTCAAATCCCGTAACAGAAGAGCTGTCGGCTTCAAACCATAAATTGAAGCCTGCGTTTAATAACAGGAAATTAGATTGTCTGCTTGATTCCTGCAGGTTGTGTCACATCCATTTCCCAGTAAGCAAGGGGTGCGTAAGTGTTGAGTGTAATCCTGTCCCGACCAAATAAGCCTGCATGTCTGGTACCATGCTCAACATGCACGCCAGATGAAAACATCAACTTGACAGTCTAATGAAGCTGAGATGGAAATATTTTGGATAGAAATAGATGTGGTGTAAACACGCGTAAATCAACAGCCATTTTCACTCATGTGCATTTAATTTGCATCATGCGGTAACCCTAAACACATCTACGCTGCTTTATAACCGTTCAGCACGTGTGCCTCATTAAACATCCCTCCAGAAACGCAGCAACTAATGTCAGGTTGATGTCACTGTGCTCAAATAAAGAATCAATCAGGTTCGTATTGTGGTTAGTCTGCTCCAACTGTGGAGCCCACATCAACTTCACATTAACTGCATTAACTTTATAGGCCACATGTTATTGTAATGCTGTGTAATAAAAGTGATTTAAAGAAAAAATGCTGACAAGTGAAAGACATTCTGAAAAACAAGGTGCATCACAAAGAATGTAAATAGAAATAAACGCCTAACAACACTGCTATGAGAAAATGTATTTGCCCCATATAGATTTCTTCTATTTTTGTTTTTTCTCACACTTAAAGGAGCAATATGTAAGAATTCTACTGTGAAAAAAATCACAAAACAGTCTAATGTCTCAGTCATGCTGAAAGGAGGGTTATACTGAAACAGGTTTTATTCTAAGCTGGCTGGGGGGGTTGTCAGTTTTTGTCCTTTCAAAATAAACAATCAATAAGTTGTGAGGTTGTCTCCGGCGAGCCAATGCTGCAGTGCCGGCATTTGTAATTTAACACCGGCAGGCAAAAAGAAAGGAGAAGCGCCAGAATTTTTCCCCTGCAGTAGTAGTACAGTGTAAGGAATTGAATCATGAGCATGTGGGGGGCGGGGGGTCAAGGAAAATTTGCTCTGTTGTTGCAATACCACCTGTAAACAATAGATGACACTATAGTGTCCGTTTTCCATATTCAACCTTTAAATCGGCTTTACTAGGGAGGTATATCGGTTGATGCAGACATATTAAAAATGGTAAATATCGCCCGATCGATACATCGGTCTACCCCTACTCCAGATGTAAGGGGAAACCCACTTTCCCTTAACTCCTACTGCACACTGGAAGCATCAGCGTCACGGAATGGCAGCGGAACGTCGCCGCTTCAAATGGAATTTATTATAGTCTATGGGGGTGTCACAAACCAGCTGCAACGCGGCAATTTTCAGACGCGTCCCAGAAGCGGCACACCGCGCCGCTAATGATAGGATTGGATTCTATTTTTTTCCGCGAGCCGCTTCTGGGATGCATCAATTTCCGCAGTTAAAAAAGGGCTAGACAGGAAATCAAACTCGGTTTCAGTGTAAAATGCCCCGTACTTTTCAAAATAAAAGTCTAGTGCAGCGATGCGATTTCATATCCATGTAGATTACGTCTATACGTGTGACATCACGGCTTATTTACTCCCAGCATCGTTCGAGAAGTGCAGCGGTGTGTTTTTCATGGCTTTAGTCCTGGCAGTGGAGAGGAACAACATTATACATGACATCAAACAGCAATGTCACACTTGAGTTCCTTCTTTTTGGTTTAATGGCGAATAGCATAAACAAACCGTGACCTTTGAAGTCTCGAGGGATTTTGTGATCTCGCGAGTCGAGCGAAGATCACGGTGGAGAAGCACTGGAGTGCCGCGATTGTCACGAATAAACCATTCCGCTGCAGTTCCGCGCCGCTGATGCTTCCAGCGTGCAGCCGGCATATGTTCCACTGTTGTCTCATCAATCCACTGAATATTTTCCCAAAAGTACTTGGAATCAAGATGTTTTAGGGCCTCTGTGTGTTTTTCCTCTTTTTCCTAGAATTCGCTCATATTGCAGTGTTTGCCCCATCTCTTGGTGTTGACCCTTTTTCTGTAGGCATGATGTTTTACTTTTTTACATCATTTTGACAGATTCTACTGAATTCCTAATTCTATTGTTCTGTCAGGCTTTTAAAAGTGAACTCAGCTTCACAACTAATGTAGTTACTCGTTGTAATTTCATGATTTAACAAGGGGTTCAGTTACTTTTTCACACAGGGCCAGGGTTAGGTCAGGTTCACCTGTCCAGCACCTACAATGCAGCTTTGAACCAAATTCCAAAACAGTTTCAGTCCAGTTCACACCCTCCTGCATCTAATCAACACAACGACTCTCACACAATAGAGGCTAACGATGCTAACGACTCATCAGGAGGTAGGGAGGAGGGGTATTCACAGGCAGATGCTGCTCGTTGAGCAACAACAGACAGCTACAGTTTATAAGATCGACCCTCCCATATTCCAGTCAAAATTGACAAAGCTCCTCGGATGAGAAGCGAAACGTCTTCATGAAACCAAAGAAGTCCAGATGCCTTCATTTGAACCCCTTGGATTACCACGACCTGGATGACTGAGAACCTTCACCAGCATGTTAGGTCAGGATATCTCTGTCTGATACTGGAGAAAGGTAATAAAAACAGGATAAATCAATGAAGAGGAAAATACTTTTCACATTTCTGTGCACAACTTGCACAAGTTCTTGAGAACTAAAGCAATCTGATTCATTTGTAAGTCTGGCTTTGCCACGTCTACACGACAAATGTATGAAAGCACGTCCTGTGAAACCTCTGGGGTGTTGTAGGCAACGCCTGGTCTCTTCTGGTCTTCCACTCTTTTTGAGACAGAATAAATGCCTCTGCTGACTCATGTGGAATTCAGATTTCAGATAACAGCAGCTGCAGGCTTGAAACTGCCATCTTGAAGTTAAAAAGTGTAGATATTAAAAGCTTTGATTGGTGCAAAGTGAACAGAGAAACTGAAACTACAAGAGATAAAAGAGGATTTGTTTTCTTTCACGAATCTAAAAATAGAAGCAAAAGATTTCATGCATTTTATTTTTAATCTCCTAAAAAAATCTTCCAAAATGTTGATGAGCTGAGATAATCTCCTTTTGAAGATTCAACTAAGCGGTGTCTTTGTACCAACACCGTGTGACAGTGTAACCTACTTAACTGCTGGGCTAATGAGTTATTTGGCGAAGCTATAAAAAATTCAAAGCAGAATCAAGTCTGTAATATAATGCGTGTCAAAGAGGGAGCAACATTTCTGACTGCGACGGGAAAAAAGCTGCAACTTTCTCACCAGTTCTGAAATAATTAATCACATGGTCCAAAGGATCGGCATAGGGACTCCGGAGTAATGAAACTGATTTCTTTATTAATTTCTCATCTCAGAAAGATTAATGGTTACTTCGATGGCAGTAATGTGAATCGTGTTCAAAGCCCTCAATTTGTAACACCTCTTTAACTTTGGTAGTGTTCACACACTTTGTAGTCCATTGAGAAGCTTAATGTAGTCATTTATGTGTTACCTGATTGATTAGAAATATAATCAAAGTGGCTTTAAATGAACCTAGCGATGTGTGTGAAATGGTAAAATAGCATACTTCAAGCCTTTGGAATCACTGAAACAAGTGTCTAATAATCTTTCATACAATCTAATGATGTCTGATTTTTCTGTTTTCACTGATTTTCAATTATTTTTGCTTTTTGAACTAATGAGTCTCATTAAAGTAAAAATCCTGATGATTTTAATGATGTGTTTCATGTTTTTGAGGTTTAGCCTGTGAAGAATAGGGGAATAAAGAAACATAATAAAGAATAAATTAGGGATGGCCGCACCGTATCTCAAATATCAGAAGCTAAATCAAAACATTTTCATTGATTAGTGTTTGAGTTTTGATCCTTATTGTTGGCCTAAAGTTCGTGGCTGTACATCAGTTATGATGTAATACCCGAGTCTTTGCAAGCAGGAGGAAAGAATTTACCTTAGCAGTGTGTGTGTGTGTGTGTGTGTGTGTAAGGGGGTCCCATAAGAATTATGAACTAAAATAGAGCCAAATACCTTGTAAGTTGTACTCACCTGTTTGAGGACGTAGATGTCAACTGGAGGAGAAAGTAGCTTCAGACGACAGAATTTGGAGTCTTACTTCCTGATATTTGGACATCTCTCCTCTGATTGGCTAACAGCAACGTGACTCTACCACTGACTCTGTTTGCTCTGCAACGTTGATGTTTTATCTTCACAAATAACACAAACCTGGAGGAGTTCTGCTGTGTGGTGGAGTTGCTAATGCTAACGGTTAGCTTCTACTAGCCCAGACGTTCTCTGCTGTTTCCTGGACGTTAAACCAACAACAGCCTTCCCCGTCGTGAGTCAAGATGGATGAGTCCATGAATGTTAAGTGACAGTGTGATGTCACTCTGTCAGGCTTTTCTAATCTGAGAGTTTCACCATCTATTTTCTACCAGAAGCTAATGCAGGAGATAGGTGTAGGAGACTATTTTCATGTTCAGCCTGCATGAAAAACTCAGAGTGACCGACTATAATCAGATTTTTAAAATGGTTTTTCAGTGTTCCACACCTTTAAAGTCAGAATCCATTTTTAGTTCCACCTATTGCATAACAAAGTAGTGAATTACAAAATGAAATAAGAACTCGTTCCAAAAAACTCTAAGGGCCTCTTTTAAATAATAACTGATTATCAGTGTGTGCACAATGAAAGGGCACTTCACAATAAGAGCGCCTTTCAGGTGAAGTGTGCTGCAGTGTGGTGCCAACCTGCTTCCCCCTGTCTAAAAAACACTCTGACTCATGATCCTAGCACATCATTTCACGTGTCACTGTGCATTTGCACATGTGGAAATCAGCATGCACGGTTTTTGGTGTGTGTGTGGCATGCATAAATTCTTTACTCTAATAAAAGCTTCAAACTCCACACTCCAAACATTGCCACACACATGCAGGCATTCCAGTGGCTGCATGTCGTCCTCCTCATTACCACTACACTCACATACACAAATACACACACACATACCACCAGACCCACGGCTAGGGTCACCCAAAGGGCGAATACCCCAATGGAATCATTTTATGACAGCAGGGCAACACAGGGGAGAGAAACTCTAAATTGAGAAGAAAAACAAAAACAATGTGGCAACGAGAAGCTTTCAAAAACACTGCCGCAATGCTTTAAATTGCAAAAGCGCCCGTCGTGTTTTCTCTACTGGGCAGTAAATTCCAGTTCAAGCCACCTTTCTCATTACTGTTAGGTTTAAATCACCTGCTGTATCTGTTACTTCAGGATAAGACCTCAGCAGTCTCAGAACGTTCAAAGTGCAAAACATTCAGATGAGCCTCCCAGGAACATGCTGAGGTGTTGTAATGTTAGCCGTGAGGGTAACTAGCATAGCTGCTAATGACAGGGAGGGTGAGAGCACGAGGAAAGTGGGTGGTGTGAATTTTCAGTTATATGCCAAAGTGCCACTGAGCCAGCAGGAGCAACAGGGGACGTGCAACGGCAACTGATGTTCGGCTGCAAACAACGGTGGAATGGTAGAAACGGGTTCACGCACAGTCTCAAGTTCTTTTTAAGTTGTAGCGCTTCATAAAGTATAAAGAAACAAACATGAAAATTTCTCAGGCTGGCTGTTGTTGATGTTTAACGCTGAACTTTCTAGCTGCCACACTGGTGGTGTTCTATGGGGTTTAACTTGGTAAATGTAAAAGGAAATAAGCCAAAACATGAGAGTGTTGGCCCTCTTTTCTGCTGTGCATTCCATTCCTCAAGATAATTTTTTACACTTGGCTTTTAAGTTAGCTTGTTTTCATGTTGTCCCAACTGTAAGTCCCTGTCCTCCACCTCCTGTAAGACACTTCTGTCAGACTGGCTCTTTTGAGCTGGAACGGGTTCAGTGGATTTTCTTTTTAATCCAAGTTTGTCATTGATAGTTTGACTCTCCAGTTTCAGTTTGCGCAGAAGCCATCTCTCAACCAGGAAATGAGCTTGTTTGTTCATCGGAGCATGCATTAAATTACTAGTGGGTCATTCAGGAGCAATGTGTGCATTTGCCACATTCATTCGTTTGCTTAGTCAAACTAAACTTTATTTGCTCCTAGATTTCTCAAAGTTTGAGCTTCGCCTCCCCTCACCGTATTTAAGAAAAATGTTAATGTCCTCATTCCTGAACCTTACCCTTAAATTGGCAATAGTTATGGAAAAAGATTATTTGATCCATTGGTGTATAATTTAGCAGTTATGCAACGGTGTCTAAATATTGGTGACAGGCCGTTTGTGCTGTGAAAGTCACACATTTTATGCTTGCCACCTTTAGCGTCCACAGGGTAAGGATGTAAGTGATTGCAGCGCTGCTGCTACCAGATTGTCCATCCGAGCACCTTCTGAGTAAATACTTAGGTATTTTTGCTGCTTTTTTATTCTGCCATCATATACTAACCTGCATGTTTTTGGTCAGGAAACCAGGGAAAACCCACAAATGCATGGTAAGATCAACACTCTATGCAGAAAGGCCATATTTAGGCGTTGAATCTGCAACCTTCTTTCTGCAAGGCAACACCACCTGAACCACCAATCAACCGTTTCTGTAAAATACCTACACTTAAAAACATTTCACTAGCTACGTTTACATGCGCAAAATTTCCCCTATCCAATTTAAATCTTGATCGGAAATCCCAAATCTCTGTTTACATGGACACTAACTGAAATGATCCAATCATTCCGTGATGCATGCACCAAAGGTTGAGCATGCGCAGAGGTGTCTTTCCCGGAAACAAAAGCTTCGGTGAATTCCGCTTCCTGCATCTTTAGATGCACTTTAGATGCACTTGAGTGTATAACTCAGCATTTCTAGCCTTTCGGCCATCGAGACATTCAATAATATTGAGCTCCCGTAGTGTTTCCAGTTTAAAAAAAAGTGTCTGCAACGGCGGAAAGATGTCACGCTGAAGTTGCACACATGCGCAGTGGGCGTGTACATGGTCAATCGGAATGATCGGACAAAACCACCTCTCTCCGGGTCGTATCGGATCAGAATATTCCGATTGACATTTTTACATGAAAAATTTTTGATCCGATATGGCATTCATTCCGATTACTCATGCCCATGTAAACATAGCTAGTGACAATTGTGTTCAGTTATTGCAATGATTACATTTTTGAAGTTTGTTCTTACTCGAGACCCTTACGTGCCGTCAAACAACTTCAGGGCCAAAATCTTGCTGATGGTGTCCCATTCTTGGCTAATTAATGCTTGGAACTTGTGCTAACGCATGGGTTTGGGGGTTACCTCTTAAGAATCGACCAAAAGTTCTCAATGGGATTCAGGTTGAGGATTTTCTAGCAATCAAACCACAGTTTACAATTCATGCCTTTAGCAGGGTGGTCCATGCAACAAAAAAGGTTGTTTACCAAGAAGTTGCTCTTGGAGGATGTTTAGATACCATTCTGATTTGAGTGAAAAGCAACCCCACACAAATGGTCACGTCATGTTTTACTGTTGGCATCGCTCTCAAAACATTTCTCCAGATGTCTCAAACAACAAAAAGGGATTAATCAAAAAATTACTTCACCCCAGTCTACATTCATCCAACCCCTGGCCCTTTTTCAAAAGAATAGTCCATCACTGATTGTTTTCTTGGAGAGAATCATCTCCTTTGCTGCCCTTCTTCACACCAGTCCATCCTCCAAAAGTCTTTACAGTGTATGCATTTGCACTCACACACGACCACCATTAATGAGCAACGCTGACTTGGTGGTTCCCCAATCCAACAGCTGGATTAATAGGAGATGGGAGTTTTCTGGAGAATTTATAAATGTAAAAGAAATACAAGTTCATTTCTACGGCAAATAGGGGCTTTACCACATTAGGTCACTCTACAGATTATGGGCTACTTGGCAAATGCCCTTATTAGGACAGTCAAAATTTTTCAATATTTATGTTAATTATTAAATTTGGACCATGGTTGTAAACTACTCAAAGTTGAGAATTTACAAATCAGTTGGTTAGATTTTAAATTAAATAGTTTGGGTTTGTCGCTGCATTAAGCTGTTGGCGAGTCAACTGTATTGAAGCAGGGAAACCTCTAAAACGTGCTGGATAGCGGCTCTCCAGGACCAGGGTTCCCTACCCCTGCAATAGAGCCCAACGACATCAACAACTCTTCAGGGGGGAGGAGGGGTATTCATATGTAGTTTCAGCTAGCTAAGCAACAGATGAGTTCAGAGAGCCATACACATTCAAGTCGTCCACACCTTCCATCTGTAAAAAAGCATGATTCAGAAAACAAACATGCACATCCCATAAAAGCCACCTGCAGACTAGCATGTTATCTAAAGATTTATTGTTGAAAGAAAATGCTCCTAAAGAAGATTTGTCATTATAAAGTATCTTCATACAGGCAACTGAGGTATCCATTTTCTCTACAAGTGAATTAAAATAGAAAGAAAACAGTGACCAAAACAACTGAATGCTTGCACAGACGCAACCATAAAGTTTGGAACAAACAAGAGACATTAGGGATGCTGTATACAGTATGAAGTAGTCTAGAAGATGGCCCATCAGTTGTATTTAGATTTTGGAAAAGGGCAAAAATTTTCACATTTTGAAAAAAAATGATCAAAAAATTACATTTGATCAAGATAAAGCCACAAACGTGACCAAGATCTGATGTGTAGAGTTTAAAATGGAGGTAAATCTATGAAAGCCTCACTTGATGTAAAGAATTCTTTATAAAAATCTTGGTACAATGTTCAAACGTAAAGCTTCCACCTTCTATTTGGCCAACATTGTGCCTGTAGCCAAGGTTGATAATCCAAGTCAAACCAATTTGGACAAATTTTATCATAAAGTTACCAATTTCAATTTTTTTTTGTTCGAAAAATAGAAGTGCAAAGCCAGCAAGCACCCTACCCGTGATAACAGTTAGGTTGCTAAGCAACTAGCATGTCTGCATGAAGTCATTGGTCCAGGCAGTGACTCAAAGTGATGCCAAGGTACCTCCTGCTACACCAAATCCATGCGATTGTTCTGCACTTCTGAAATTCTGAATTGTGTTAAATGCCGTTAAGGGGCACGATAACACAAGCTACCAAAGCTGATCGTTGTAGACAAACTTAGCTTCTGACCAATAAGATCCCTTCATGTGGTGTGGATTCTTGCACATTAAGAAACCAAAACAAGCGTGGTAAAAAGTCTAATTCTTTAATAATAAACGTTCTGATTCTTTGTTCTCCCTCAGACATACACACTCATGGTAGAACATAAGGCATAATCAATTAACTTGGCCAACAGCAGGCAGTGATAAGACAATGACACACAAAGACATCCACAGAAACAACCAGGACACATGAAAAGGGTCTGGAATCTGTAGATTGTCATCTGTTACTCATGACCAGTGGTCAGCTGAAAAAGGCAAGATCTTCATTTTGGTTAACTGTCTTCATTCTGCCATGAAGTCATTAACATATATAGAACAGCATAATAAAGGATTACTATTAAATACCACTATTCATTAAAATAAATTCTGATTGTGATAATTTTAGTTTATTGTATAAACAAAGACTCTTAAGTGAATTATTTTTGTCCTTGCAGGCTAGACGAAGGCTGGAAACAGTTGAGGTTTTATGCGTAAACCACCGAGTCCCACGTACAGTACAGTGGTTCGGCCCTGTTGCATGGGTGCACGAGTGAGTGGGTAGGTGGTGTATTAACGTGCGAGTGGGCAGAGCACGTTTCTGTCCACCACTCTATTGCCTACAACTTGTAAAGCAGTTTGATTGAAACCCACTCACATATGCACTTACAAACACTGACAGACTCAAAGGATAAGACATGAAGAATAGTGAAAAGGAAATGTAAGGAGGTGTATCCAGTGAGTAGGAGAACACACGGGCTGATTTAATGAAGCACAGTATCAGAACATTAGAGACGGTGCTCTTTCTGCCCTAAAGGGTTCAGTCTGCTGCTGTCCTGGGATGAAGTGCATACTGCAGAGAAAGTCCATCACCCATGGTCCATCCAGTAAAGAACCAAAGGAAATGTCCACCTTCCTGTAGCTCTCCATGAGTGTTCCAGCAGTCCGAGGGGAGAGGTACCAAAAAGAGAGAAGGGAAGGGACAGGGACACCCCATCCCAGAGCTCTTGAAATCACCAAACACGACAAACAGGATCAGCCACCATGTAGCTGCTGTTGTTGCAGTGGAACGCTTTGGAAAACTCTGGAAAATTCTGAAGAGAGCCCAGGACCCTGTGAAACATACAGAGGAGCTTAGAAGCTTGGTATCTAAACTCAAAGTGGGACTAACAGTCCTTATATCAAACAGTAATGGATATGGCATTTTACCAACAAACGTTAGGAGCTGCAGTTTAAGCCATTTGTCACTGGTTTAATGTATCGCTGGGAGAGAACTAAAGATTCAGAAAGAGTTCTTGGGGCCAAGATAGTTTGCTGCAAGATCCAATAATGTTCAAAAGCAGCAGGCAGCTTCTAATTTGGAAAGAATGCGAATGCAGGAAAATTTAAATATCCTTGGTCAATGTACATTTTGTATAGACTAATCACATTTAGCCTTTAGTTCACTCCAGAGTACAGTTGTTACACCAGCATTGAGCCATTTAAAAAATACCTGTAGGCCTGCACACAGTCACCAAGCCATCAGTCTGAAAATGATCGAAAAGGTTTGTAAGGACTGAAGTGGTCCACAGCAGTCCAAGAGCACCCATTGTTTGAAACTGAACTAAATGCATTAGGTGGCGTACACACACAGGAAGGAGTATACGCCACGGTCAATGTGGGAGTCAAGCCGAGAAAGGTGCTAATGCACAAAGTGCACTTAAGTTCACCACTGGTTGCTAGGAGACCAAAAGCATCCAGAAGGTAGCTAGGTTTTTCAAGCTGCAGCTTGGATGCTGCTTGAATTGTTACAGAAAAGCCCTTGGATGGATTATGTTGAGTGTTTCTAATGGCCCCACATTCGAGTTTAGTCTGAAGCCTAATTTATACTTTGTTCGCGTGGGTGCGGAGACGCGCAACGCCATTATGCGCCGGCGCAAAGGCTCTCCGACGGGCTTCGCAGAGGCTGATGGAGACAGCCCAACTTTTTAACTATCCATCGAAAATGATGAAGACCAGAAGCTTGTGATTGGTCAGGACTCCGCTTTAACTTAGTCAGCCGCACCGCCATTGCCCCCTCAAAAAATAAAAAAATAGGAGAGCCGAAGATATCTAGCGGTAAACGTAAACAAATATGTTTATTGATGGGAAACGTGGTTCTAGAGGTGGAGCGGTGGAGGAGAATGAGGGGCAAATTCATCTGTTAAAGTCTCTGAAATACATAAAGAAAATCGTGAATACACTATTGTGGACTGTATACGTGACTGTAATGGTGACAGGATATCCCAGAAAAGGGCTACGCCCTCTGTTGTCCTAGCGGGGAATTGCTTTGCAACTCTCTCCAGATGACGGAGAAGGCTGAAGGTCGATGTGTGTGCGTGACTCCACACTCGAGTATAAATCAGCCTCAACTCAGCAGCAGCACCTGTGCAACTGCCTCCACTAATGCAGCAGAACATTTACATGTTGAATTTTATTCAACAATTCTTGCACGACACTATTAAGGAGTATAAATCATAACAGAAAGGTAGAGGAAACATTGAGACTTTACCTGAATTTCCCTGGACTGTGTACATCTACTTTAATGGAATTAACAGCTTGCTCTGGTCGATGTGTTCCACACCACACCTGAAACACATGCAATACACTAAAAGTCTGAGCCTGTAATTTATTCATCCATCAATCCATCCCACACTCAATTTAGTCCCAATTGAACCTAAATTTTTATTACAGCATCATGCAGGCAGTCATCTAATTAAAAAACTTATTTTAATGAAGTCAGTTCATCTACACTTCAGTTACAAATAATGTAAAAACTGATTTTTAGACATATTAGGCAAAATAAACTACACATTTCAGGTCATTTATAAATAACTAGAGACTAGGCTTCTCTACGAATCAAATTTGACTCAGGATTTTTAACAAAAGGGCATAAAAATGTATTCTGTTATTAAATTTAACATCTTTCACAAGTACAAATTCCTGGGTAATCTTTATATTTAACCACACTGGCCTGAAAAACGTATTTTAGATAAGTAGGACTTTCTAAATTTTGAATAAAAAATACGTTTGGAAAACTGTTCAAATTAAAAAAAAATATTTTGAAAATTAATTTGGGTCATTTTTTTTCATTTGCAAAAAAAGTGGGATAGGTATGCAAAACTGCAATTTATTTAATCATTTAAAAATTTTAACTCCATAGTATCAAACATGTTGAGTATTAAGGCTAAAATATTGACTTCTAATAAATATCTACATTTTGACACCTTTGCATCCAATGGTTAGCAAAAACTTTCCCAAAGGTGGTCCGATGGCACCTGAGGTATCAGGTAATTGGGAAAAAGCTGATTGTCGTTCACATTCAAATTCAAAATTGACAGATTTTGGAAATTTAAATAACACTGATAATTGGCTTGTCTTCCACTTAAGATCACTTACCACCACAAATGGATTCCATAGCATTAGTCTAGTTAGGCCATTATTTTTCATGTCAAACTAGACTCTCATGGTTTAAAATTAGTTTGTGACTCTAATCAAATAGTAACAAAAATGTTCAACTGACTCATATCACCCTGCAGCAATGACACCTTGGAAAGAAAAAGCTTTTTTCCAGTCCAGATAAAAATCCCAAGGCGCTTGTTTTTATCAGTTCAGTTTTATTTTCCCTTTGTTTTTAGCTTACAAATAAGGTCCAAAACGTAACCCTAGTGCAAGTGTTCATTACATGTTTTGATTTGAAATTGTATTACCCATTTCTCAAGAGCCAATATCGCAATTTGCTTATGCAATTTATTTAGATTTACCAAATCTAGGAATTTCCCAATTCCCCAC
The DNA here is from genome assembly GCA_006937985.1 of Aphyosemion australe. Classification (NCBI taxonomy): domain Eukaryota; kingdom Metazoa; phylum Chordata; class Actinopteri; order Cyprinodontiformes; family Nothobranchiidae; genus Aphyosemion; species Aphyosemion australe. Next base: position 533,145 of record SSNS01000121.1, read on the forward strand.
CGTTTTCCCTAATCTATGATCAGTTACCTGAGCAAAGTTTAGGAAAAACAGCTGATCGTGTGAAAGGTCGAGGCCAGGCAGGGGTGGTTCCTCTCCATGCTTTTCCACGTAGTTCTTATAAGCCTGAAGAAACAAAGAAAATTTATACAATATAGCTAAAGCAGCTGAATATTCCACAATTCAAATCTTCTTTGTCTCTCTTTAAATGGAAATGCTTCTCATCTTGAGAGCTTTCAAACTGCAGAGTCCCAAACTCTTCAGTTAAACTCAGAAAACATCTTCAAACAAGTCCAGCCCCCTTTCTGCAAACCTTTTAGAATAACCATGTGCTGGAAAACAGAATCAACATACTTTTGCATTTCATTGGTTCTAGGGGGAAAAACCTAGCCTACAGATTTCTTATTCATGTGCTAATGAATGCCATCTTTGTTTACAATCTCTAATGCTGAAGGACACACATCTTAAAAATGTAAATGCACTGAAAAATAGCTTGAAAAAATGCTTACATTACTCCAATTCTACTTTCCCATAGCAGCTTTGATCACCTTGAGTCTCATCGTGGTATAGCATGACCACAGTTCCTCATAAAAACAGTGGCTGGACAAATGGGACTCGTTTAGTTGTTGTATTGTTACATAACAATAACTCCTTTAAGGCTTTACCTGGTACGCCTGTCGAATCCCTCCATTGTCTGCAATGTTTTCCCCAAGGGTGTTGTTACCATTTAACTAGAGGTAGAGCAAAGGAACGGACGGCAAAATGAGTTGGACAGAAGTTTCTCTCCTATATTTCAGCAAATTTCAGACATCGGTTCTTGGGATAAAGGAAATTACCCAGGGAACAAGAGCTTTGTTCAAAGGGACAGTACAGAGCAGGGAGGAAAAGTGGGAAAGGTTCTCATGCTGATAGAAAATAGACAAGACCTTCAGCAAAGGGAGGATGAAGCAGCAAAGCTGGCAGAAAGATCGAAACATGACCGATGGATGAGCTGGCAGAGGTAGCAGCAATGCCAATAAGGTAAACAAGCTATGAGAATGTTTGAGATGTTGCTGGAAAACGATTCAAGGGGCGTGATCGCAAACATACATGTAGTCCGTTGGCCAGGTGCCAGGAGAAGTTGCTATACTGATCAACAATGCACTTGGACAACTCCAGAAACCTCTGGGTGGAGTCTGGTGTCCACCAGTCCTTCAGGTCGCCGTCCTTATCGTAGTTACGACCTACAAGACACACGTTAGAACGTCAACCACCGTTACTAGTAGGGATGTTTATTGGTAAAATTCTGGTGATACGATACGTATTGCGATTATTTCGTAGCAATTTTTTTAGACTGAAATTATAGGAAAATTCAATAAACAGTCCAAACTGATATGTCACATGTTTAACATGAGGTATCTGAACCATAATAGAGGGATTTACATTTCAATGGTGGAAACTATAACCATTGCACACTGCTAGCGGTTGGCATTTTAATTGCACCAAAAAGAAAAGAATACTAGGGGTGGGACTTGATTAAAATAATTAATCTAATTAGAGGCTTTGTAATTAATCTTGATTAATCGCATTTTAATCGTTCAAGAAAATTTCCCCCGAAAGCAATTTTTTTAATTAAAAATAATGACAGAGAATCAAACAATAGTCATTGACATTATTGTGAACACAAGCTCTTAATTTCTAAAAAAAAAAAAAAAAAGCTTTAAAATTGTATTTCAATTCAAAACAGGAGGAAAAAAAATATGTATATCACTGGCAAAGATAGGACAGACCTAAAGTACAATACTATTTTAAGTACATTTTGATAATGGTATTGTCTTTAAAATAATAATAATAATAATAATAATAATAATGGGTTGATAGAATTTGTGTGCAATTTGTTTTGATTTAGCATCATTAGAGACAGAAATGAAGGCAAAAACACATGAAGGGATTTCCTATCACTTATTTGATAGTAGTTCTATTTGTGTTTGGGGCACATAAAAAAGGTTTACATGGTCTTGTAGCCGAGGCTCTGAGCTTTCTTTAGAGGTGCAGCTTGACTAGATTGATATTTAGGGCATGGATTCTGCTGCTAAACGTCAACATCCCTCAATTGGGGGAGCCTCGAGCTTAAAGGGTTAAAAGCGTAAATTTTTTAAAATGCATTATTTTTTTCTAATTAATCATAATTAATGCGTTAAATTCACACCCCTAGAAAATACACAAATGTTTGCATGTAAATTCTTCCAAAAATTCGATACACGGCTTTTGAATATCGCTATATCGCAGAAAAAGATATCACGATAAATTGCCATATCGATATTTTCTTACATCCCTAGTTATTAGTGATTAGTGCCATTATTTCTTTATTACATATTTCAATTTTGTTTTATTTGGAAAAATGAATCAGCTGAAGTGAAAAATAACTTCTAATGACCTAGGTCAAATTTGTTTTTTGTTCTCACCAAAGGAGGAAAAAAACAGCCAAAACAGGAATGGAACAGCAAAGTACTTTGGTACCAGTTACAGGGGAAATGTGTTTGACACTAATGTAATCTGCCATAGCTGGCCTTGGAAGGGAAACAAAGCAGAGTGGGAAAAAAATCGTACCATTGTCATCGAAACCATGTGTGATCTCGTGACCGATTACCATGCCAATACCGCCGTAGTTGAGAGATTTAGCCTGGCCTTTGCTGAAGAAAGGAGGCTGAAGGATACCTGCAGGAAACACTGATGGCAGAAGATAAAATGATTTAAAAATATGCAACAAGTTATCCTTCAACTGTGCTCACTGATGCACACGTGCAATACCTATTTGGTTTTTGCTGGATGAGTAGAAGGCGTTGACGACAGCAGCTCCAGTTACCCACCTGGAGAATAAAACAGACCAGTTTAAATTCATCTGATCACCGCGAGGAGAATGGAAGCATTGCACAAATCATTTGATTAAAAACATTTAATTTAACCTGCAGCTATAAATACACAGGCCAGTGCTGGGATCCCTGCAGCGCAAAGCTGAACTCTATATGTGCAAGTAGGAGTATGTGTGGGAGAGTGAATGCACGCTGCTAAAAAACAAGGCAGATACTCTAGTAGGTCACACCAGATCTTAAATGAAGTCATCTCAAATGATTTAAATAGTCAACACTGCAGCTTTGGAATTAACAGCTTCATTCCAGATGTGTAGACATTTAAACACCCTCCCCGTGCCCCACGGGAAATCTTACTCCTCTTTGTTGACTTTAACCCTCAGTTTCCGCAGGCGTTTCTTCTGCACATACTCCAGGTTCTGTAGGATGTTTTCAAAGTACTCCTCTGCGCTGTAGCTCAGCTGACACGAACAGAGCCAGAGAATCAGGAGGGATTAGTGGTGATGAAAGCTATCAACACTTGGTCATAAACTCCACGGTGAAACTCATTAGCCAAAAATTCACTGGGATGTTTTCATTAAAACTGAAATGAGTCTCGAAGCGTCTTTGTACTCCGTTACATGATTTCAGTGAAAGACAGAAAACTTTTGGAACAGCTTTGTTATTTTTTTTTTTCCTCAGACACTCACATCTTTGTACTCATTGTTCAGGTATTCATCGACCATAATGTTTTCAGAGTAGCCAATCCGTTCCCGAATAGCTCGAGCCTGCAAAGAAAGTGACGAGGGGGTGAGGTTAAACCCGAGAAAAGTGAAACTCAATGTAAAATTCTTGTTTTGTACCTTTTCCTCGGCTGCTTTCTTCGTCTCGGCGTCCATCCAGGTGAGGTCATCGAGGTTGCTAACGAACACCTCCCGAATGTCTTTGATCATCTCCTCCATCTAAACTCACAAAACAGAAATAGTCTGAAATATTTCAAACTTATGAATAAAAGCAAAACGATGTGACAAGTTTTTCCCCTCTTCAATTTTCAAAACGAACACGAGTTTTTCTAAAGTTATGCAAATATTTCTTAGAAATGCAATTCTAAAAGAATCAAAATGCAAGATTAAAATTTGCACATCATTTCTTTTCAAAACAAACTGCTTCATTAAAGCCGTCTCCCATCCCAAACTTTTTGCAACACATCAAGCCTTCATCAACCAAATTTGCTGTTGGATCCTATTATGTTTATGTTACAAAGTTGGATTTTTGTCCAACTATTGTTCAGGTCTTAAAAAGGTGTGGAACACTCGTTTAATACATTTGCAGTGGTCTCTAGTAGGAATGAATGCCTTGTAAGTCGTACTCAGGGGAGGGCAAAAAAACACCAGTGCACCATTTCCAAGAACTAGAAGTGGGCGGGATCTCAGCTGAGCTTCAGACGGCAGGATTTGGAGTCTTATTTCCTGATACTTGGACATCTGGACTCGGATTGGCTAACAGCCATGCGACTACTGCTGACTTGAAACGTTTTATCTCCACAAATAACAAGGCTGGAGGAGTTTGACGTGTGGTGGAGTTGCTAATGCTAATGGTTAGCTGCTACTACCCAAAACATTCTCTGCTGTTTCCTGGTAGCCTGGCCTGCCAGACTCTCCCTCTGTCTATTCTAAACAGCGGAAGGGTCTGGTAACTCACAGGCAGCGAGCACCATGAGGGGCAGGACTAGCCAGCTCAAAAATATCCAATCTGAAAGAAGGTGGAAATGACGACTTACCGCGCGACGCTGTAGTTCTTTAGTTGTAGTCGTCAAAGGAGCGCTGCTACCAAACTCCCTCTCACTGTTCACACCGAGCTGCACTGCAGTTAACCCCAGTTTTCTGGCATTTTTTACTTGTTGCTCCATTAGCGCAAGTAAAGGTGACACAACAATATGTGTTTTTTAGCTGGGTAAGCACCTTCCTCAGTAGAAATGAATGCACTGAGGGCGAATGGAGACCCATCTAAGATGTCGGCCGGCCTCTACTGAAGCACCAGTCCACGAGGCATCTCCGTATATATGTCTGTGGGTAGCACAGCGCAAACATCTTTCTTTAGAAGAAAGGCTTTTAGCGCTAATTCTTGTTGTGGTTTTAAAGACACGTCCAAGTCATTTAGAACAGAGGAAAGAGCCGCAGCAAACTCCGATTCAGACGCCATCTTCCTCGTTTATGAGAAACTGAGCGTCGCTGTGTGTGACGTACTACGCTGCTCAGCACTGACTGGCTCGGCCGGAACTCTCAGGGGGTGGGGTTATTTGAATAGGAGAGTTACCAGACCAGTTCTCTGAAGAATTCACAGAGGGCGTGTCTGGCAGGCCAGGCTAGTTTCCTGGACGCTAAACCAACAACAGACTTCCCCATCGTGAGTCAAGATGGGTGAGTCCATGAATGTTACGTAACAGTGTGACGTAGATCTGTCAGGCTTTTCTAATCCTAGAGTTTTATCATCCATTTTCTATCAGAAGCTAATGCAGGAAATAGATGTAGGATATGAATACATAGACGCCCCATTTGGCACTGGAGAGCGTAACAGCTCCACTGCCATACTGGATAGGTCCCTCACTCTCCAAACCCAACTGGAGTCAACGCAGAGTGAGCAACTACGCCAGTTTTTTGTGTAGCCTACGGTTGCAACAACCGACGCACTATTGAAAACATCATGTGGGATTACCATCGACTTTTCTAGCCTACCTTTTGGGATTTTATATTTAAATTTTGTTTAATTATAGTTATATTTTAGTTATCATGTCATACTAAATGTCTGACTTTGTGAAAAAGCATAATAAAATGCGTTTAGTTGGTAAGCACCTTCCTCAGTAGAAATAAATGCACTGGGGGTGAATGGGGACCCATCCAATATGGCGGCCGGCCGGCCATTACGGCCACTATATGTCTTGTGGGTGCAGGAGACGATTTTCATGTTCAGCCTGCATGTAAAACTCAGAGTGAATGATAAGATTTTAAATATGGGTTTTCAGTGTTCCACACCTTTAAGACATTTTTAGAGTTCCTGAACCTTGAATCCAGAAAGATGTTCCATTTTCATGCAAACTCCACCAACGTGTTCCAATGTCAACATGAACACATTTTTGTGTAAAAGCTGTGGTGCCAAGTTAACATTCTTGCAAAGAATACCACGAGTTTCAACATTTAAAATGCATATCACTGCACGCTGAGAGATGAACTTCAGCAAGGGGCATCTCCGAGTTTCTTCACATCAGTGGACTCCTTGTTTGCTTGTTGCACAACCTCCCAGAGGAGTCATGGCTCACCGCAAACTTGGAGCGGCCACTCGGAGGCTTTTCAGAAAACTTGTGAAATTGAGTTTTGTTGATGTAAACCATCTCCAGTTTTGATTAAATTTTGTTGCTTTATTATTAGACGTGCATATCGGTCAACCCCGAGCAGTGCTACAAAAAATAATAATACTGGCAGCAGGTTGAAATTCTTTAGACGGGTAATACTTGAACACAGATTTGATCAGAATAAGATTACTGAAACATAAGCAGGATAGGTCAAAGATTTAGCAAGATGTGAATACCTGATCAAATATCTCTAACCATATGAAAACATGATCTATTCTAGAAATGTTAAAGCAGCAATCCGGAGTTTTCCCCTTTCAGGAATTATGTATGATTTTTCAGAAATCCGTAAAAGTGATTGTCTTATCATGTAGTGTGATATAATGTAAGCAATACGTCTTTTTTGCTAAGCCCGCCCCCTGCTCCGTAAAACTTCGTGCAATAGGAAACTGAGTGCCGACCAGAACTAACCAATAGCGTTAGACTACCGCTTACTGCTTCAAATTTAAGGAAGCACCTCGGCTGATGCAGCGTTGATGAACTTTTCACGAATAAGTAAGTCTTTAAAATATAAATATATGAAAACACAACATGACATGAGAATAATACTTGTAAAACAATGTGTTTTAGCTCTGTTGGCTACAGAAGCACATTCATAAAGAAACGTGCAGTCGCCATTTTTAAAAAAACGTTTCGACCGACTCTTGGTGTGATACACTGGTCAGCCTCTAGATGGTGCCATCGGATTAATGAAATACTCCAGATAACCGCTTTAAACGTCTTTTCTATATTGATCCATCTATGACGTTTTCACATGATCGTCTTGAAAATCGTTTTAATATAATTCCAAGCAATCTTACAAAAAAAATTGTTACAAATGTGCTTTTGACATTTTCTGTGTTCATGCGGCTTAAACAGCTGGTTAGGAGAACCGTCAAGTGTGCCAGTTGGAGGCCAACTCTCAAAAAACATGAATTTAAAGATGTGCTGAAAACAGGTGTGTGTGTGTTTGTGTGTGTGTGTGTGCGTGTGTGTGTGTGTACCCCAGCAGGGAACTGGATTTGAGATCTACATGTCAGAATAGTCAAACATCTTTATACCATCTGAGACTACGACAGGGTCTCACTCATGCAAATGCAAGCTTGCACAAGTGTGTACACACACACACACACACTACAGTGTGGGCGGTGTGAGGATGATAACAAGGACACCTTGTTCAGCAGCTTTCAGTGCATGCAAGCACAAAAAAAAGACAGTATTGAGGTAGAGACGAGACAAAGGTGACAGCAACAGACAGGCTGCCTGAAACACATGCTCTCTACTGTACACCTGAATAAATGAATATTTAAACTGCTCCATTTATCCGTCCAAAGTTCCAAAGATGCCATTTTAAACGTTTCTGGGGCTTTTTGACCAAAAGCCGAGTTCAGCCCACACTCACCAGCTCTTTACTCTTCTCAGAGAAGGCCTCCTGCACGTACAGCCGTCCCACAGCGTTGTCCATGTTGTTGTTGACGTACAGAGCACACTGGCGCCACACGGCCACCTCGGACGTCGTCCCAGACAGAGCCTGAGCAACGGCAGCGAGGTACAAACAATTTAGTTTATCTTATGCTAATTTGTACAAAAATTATACTTTTTAATTACATTTTAGATTTTTAAAAGTTGCGTTGGCGCTCGCTCAGATTCAATCGCTCATTTATTAAACATCTGTAGTTTCTTCCCACGGGTAATTATTTTAGTCCTTTGTTTTAATTATGGCTGAAGCTGCTATTTTTTTTTATTATTTTTTTGCAGTTTACCAAGTTCACAACTATTTTAGCTCAGTTTAACCCCTGTGGATACAAACTTTTGTCTTTTTCCCTCCAGTTTCTTGCATTTGCAACAGTCAGCAAACCACATATTTAGCTTTAGAGTCGTGCGTGCATACCTTCCGGAAAGCTTTCCTTGTGTCTCTGTAAGTTCTGCTCAGGCCCACCACCATGTTCATTGCGAAGCGCCACACCATGTAGTTCTGCAGGTCTCTGAAAGAATAAAAAGCATGGTTTATGACACCTTTCTATCCATGCAGGGTTGGGATTCAACACCAATGTCAGGTACGATCACCTATAAGTCACATGAACTCATACCTCTTGGTGTATTTGGCCAAAACCAGGTTGAGTCTTCTATAATAGTTGGGGGAGTAGTTCACGACTTTTTCTGTGCTGGGAATGCTGATGTTGACTGTATCCATTATCTTAGATGTGAAGTAAATCCAGTTGAACACCTTCAAGATGAATAAAAAAAGAAAATGCATGATTAATAGAAAGCCAAAATGGAAACTGTACGTTTTGTTGAGCAGATAAAGTTTGTTTACCTGTGAATCTACTTCAAGGGTGAAGTTTGCATTCAGATTGCCCAATTCCATCTTATTATAAAGAAGCACCGGGTTGTTCCGATCCTCTGGAGTGTCCGTGGCCTGAAAGAGCAAGAGGCACACAAAAATTATATACCACCATCACAACCTCGTTGGCTTCCCCACACGTGCTCACTTTATGTCAAACATCAAACATATTTAGCAGAGTGGGAGGCTTCAGGTCTGTAAATGTCAGAGCTTGATGGCTTTCACGGCCTCGTAAACGTGAGCAGTCGAGTGGAAGAGAAAGCAAAGCGTGTCCAGAAGAGGAGCAGCTCGAATAAAAGGTGAATCAAAATCCGTTATGTTTAGGACGATGACGTCGCTTTGCTTCAGATACAGCCTTGATATGTGCGTTGCAAGACTGTCAGAAATGGGAACAAGTCAAATCCATCCATTCAGAATCAGAATGGTTTTATTGCCATATGTGCAAGAAATCACAACATTAGGAAATTGCTGCAGTACTTGGTGCAAAAAGATTCCAAAACATGCAAGTCCTGCATGTTGTGATTAAAGTAAAGTAAAAGCCAAGTATGCACGCACCTCCGATGACTGCATAAAACAGAGTTCCTCTTGATTTTTAAATGTTGCACGGTATAGTACGCCACTATGATTGATGCATTTTGTCTAAGGAATTGTAAATCTCGTCAAGCACTGCAGAAACTAGATTTCATCACATCATTATATGTTGTACAATGATTTTATAAAAGATCTTATTTTTTAGACTGTTTAATGTAGCTCATCTCCTTTTTTTGTCTCCAATGGTCAAGAAATGCCTTAAATTTGCATATTTAGAGTAAGGCCCAACTGGGTCAGTCAGACTGTTTCTGGGTATGCGACGTCTCGTTTGATAGGATGGAAGTTTGAGCTACAGTTAAACTGACAGGAGGTAACGAAACCAGGTGCAGCATTAATGGATAAAAAGCACAAAGGAGAAACCTCAAATCTATATCGCTATTGGGAAGAAAAAAAGAAAAGGGAATCTTTTTCCCCATTTCCCAAAGGACCAGGAGTGCTAGGGTACAGAGGAAAGAAAAATGATCCAAGCTTGCAGCTTTATAGCTTAAAAGCAATGAGAAAATATTAGTCCACAGAGCTGCAGCCAGGTTAGGTTTTAAAGATTTGTATGAAGGGTTCTGTGCACAAATAACATCAGGACTTCAATGTCTGCATCCCTTAAGCCACTATCTCACTGGGCAGGAACCTATGGTAATGCATAACGAAACAGCAATAAGAGAAAAAGCTACAATCTGGATGTTTCCCCTTCTTTCAGGAATTATGTATTTTTTAGAAAGCCGTAAAAGTGATAGTCTTACCCTGTACGGTAATATAATGTAGGCAATACGTTAATTTTGCTAAGCCCGTCACCCATGTAGTGCCGTGCACTTGTGTGGTTGTTTAGTTTCCCCTATGTTCAGGTCTGGACATAGGGGAAGCTAAACTACACAAGTGGTGATCCACCTCGTCAGGTCAAGACTATGCAGCCCACCTACACCTGAAGGACAAGGGACACAATCTGGACAGAGAAGATGGTTTGAGGGAGGAGTGAAGGAAGCTTTTTATGTCAAACGGGCAAAACCTTCATTAAATAGGGGAGGAGGCCTCGGGTTTCACCTTTCTAGCACCTATAATGCGAATTTTATTCCCAGTTTACACACACGACAATGACTCATCAGGGTGTAGGGAGGAGGGGTATTCATAGGTAATTTCTGCTCGTTAAGCAACGACAGCTACAGTTTATAAGCTTGACTCCCATATTCCAGTCAGAATTGACAAAACTCCTCAGATGAGAAGCGAAACGTCTTCAAGAAACCAAAGAAATCCAGTTGCCTTCATTCGAACCCCTTTGGATTACCATGACCTGGATGACTGAGAACCTTCACTAGCATGTCAATCAATGTGTGTGCAAGCATTTGAGGAGGAACCTACGGGAGTTGGCGACCTTTAAACATGCATATGAATCAACAGCACAACGTGAATAATAAAAAGGTGCAACAATGCGTTTTAGCTCCGTTGACCAGCTAGAGCTGCATGTTCATTATCAAGCGTTGCTTTCGTCCATAACAATGGAAGTGGGGAGACGGGCTTTAGGTGCTATGCATTTGTCAGCCTCTAGATGGTGTCGTCGGATAAGGGAAAACGGATTTAACCTTAAAAGGAGAGGGGACACAGGCGGTTTTTGGGGTGACCAGCAGAACCTCTCAACAGATTCAAGCTTACGTTGGCAATGTCCCTCTCCAGGTCCATAATCCGCGTCACCTCCTCTCTTATGCGGGTCTCGTTGATTTCCAGCCCCCGATCGGTGCGGATCAGCTTAGCCAGGTCAATCATGAACTGCTCGTAAGCTCGACACACCTGTTAAACACAGACATTAATGAGTTTCGTTTAATCAAGTGACTGTTCACACACTTCTCAGCTGCTGCAAACGCGGCTTTCTGCATACCAATCAACAGTTCAGCAAAGTTAAATCAGAGTAAACTGCTCTGCTGCAGTCACACCATCTGGTCCGAACTGACAGAACCAAGTTGTTGTTTTCTCCCCAGATTATAATCAAAAGTTGATGACATCGTTTCAGTAATAACAGATTAAAATAAACTTGTGTAAGAGCATAAAAATAAAACTGCATCAATGATGTTAATCATCAAATTTGCAAAAATGTGTAAAAAAAACAACTTGAATGATCCAGACCTCTGCATGGGGACCATCACAGGCATAGTAATCTCTAGATAAGAGGCCCAGGCTCGTCTGCTGGTCAAACTGGGAAAAATAAAGCAGGACAAAAACTCTTAAGTGGCCATAGGAGTAAATCAATAGGGATTTCCTGGTTTGATACATACATGAATAATATGTGAAGTCGAGTCCCGGTCATCGGTGCCAACAAAAAAGTTAACCAAGAGTTGAGTTCCATATTTCTCGTTTAACCTGGCAATGACATCCTCCAACCTCCAAGTATTCCCTGAGGAAATAAGGAGCAGACAAGAGTAAAAAAAAAAAAAAAAAAAAAAGGGATGCAATAAATGCCATATTAGGATAGAAAAACAAAGTTGCACCGTAGACGGACTCCCAGTTGTCCACAGCGATTGGCCAGTCGAACACATCAGGCAGCATGTCCAGCAGAGGGGCTCCTCCTCGAAGCTCAATTAAACCTTAAAGCATCAACACAAGGTGATGAGAACAGGAAAACAAAGCCTCTGCTGATGGAACCAATGCTTTTGCTCCAATTAGGATTCAGAGATATACCTGGCATAATTAAATGACACTAATTTAAGCGTGAAGGAGCTTTCATTCTGACAACTCTGCAGAATATGCTTATAAAACGAATGTTTGAGTGAAATAAAATTAAATGAGACCTTCAGCTGAAACATGAAAACTGAATTCTAAAGAGCGTTAAAGTCTTGGGCCTGCTGACTCACTCTCATTGGTGCAGGACTTGTAGAGGGTCTTAGCCTTGGTGAGAGCAGCAGCCTCTCCTTCCACTGTCTTTTCAAGGACACCTGCAAATAAAGCACAAACAGAGCCAACGTGAAGGGGAGGAAGCACAAAGATAAAAGGAAGGAGTGCACCTGAGGTAATGTGAGAAGAAAGGAGTTTATTACTGCAAGAAAGATGCAGTCATTCAGTGGATTCAGGAGATTATGTTGCTTGGATTCACTGAATCACTTAAATGAAGGCAGTATTTCCCCACTGTCAGGACTATCTGTTTCAGAAAAACTGCAGCCACTCAAAACTGGGATTTTTCCACATGAGGTGGGAGTTTGAAAGCCACTTTTAAAATGTTTAACTGTCAAATGCACCAATAAATTGCTAATAGTTTTGCAGATGGCATTTGCATTTGTAGCTTTTCCCACACCTTACATGAAACAGAAGACCAGTTTTCACCTTTACAACCCAAATGGACACAAGTATTCTGGCATTTAACAATCCAATTGCCCTAAAGTTTTAATATTTAAGCATATGCATCTACAAAAATATTCTCGTAGTCAGAAATGCATTTTAAAAACCAGTTTGAAATTTCATCTAAGTGTAATAGCTACGCAGGGACAAATATGATCTTCTCCTGGGAATATATGTATTCACTTTGCACTGAAGTACCCATTGGCATTTAATTGGATTTAGCACTGCATTCCTTAAGTATCATATCAACGTGCAAGCTTCTTTAGCAGCAACTGCAAAATTAATCCATGTGAGAAACAAGCAAGCCAGAGCTACAGCACATAGAACTGAAGCTAAAGCTGAAGCTACTTCTGCATGTTTGCAATAATACTTGTGCAACAACCATTACCTCAGAACAACTGACTGGTTCAACCCCTTCATGGTTAACTCTCCAATCATAGAAAGTAAAAGTTTTTCTTTCTACTGTCACCCATTATCCCATACATGCCCAGGATGGGGTATAAATCTGAAGATTTGATGCAACATGTTTGTTTCCTTAGGGCAGTGACATACAGATTTGCCATTTTAAAAAGGGACATATGACTTCTATGGTCAATAAAAAACATGTTCATGAAGTTATTTGCACCAAATCTCTCACATGAAGGGATTTCATCAGTTTTATTCTTTGCATTTTCAGTACCTTCCATAATGAGCCGTTTCAAGGCTCTGTCACTTTTAGAAAACAAGCTGGAGCTGGCCACGCCCACCCATCCCCCGCTCAGGCTGCTATTAGCTGAGAAGCTAATATCTGAGAGGGGTTTACAATAGAGCTGCTGCTCCACCAGCATCAGCTCTCTCGCACGCGAGCGGTGGTTCTATTCTACTTTCCCCATTTGTGACATCACAAACAGGGACTTTTTGAAACAACTTGTTTTAGGCACGTTTTTTCTAAAACCAAACACTGACAAAAACAGATTGGCAAGTTTGCTTCATGTTTGGAGTGTTTGAGGCAGTAGAGACCCACATGGCAGCACAATATGATGCAAAAGTTGAGTTTTGCATAATATGTCCCCTTTAATAAAAATCTATTGAATCTGCATTGGAATTTGGTGCAATTTATTTAAAGTAGACGTTGTGTCTAGCACCATAAAAACAAACCAAATTTCTCTTAAATTGAAATGTAGACTTTGCAGGTGACTGCTATTTAACAAGTGTGAAGACCACTGCTTTGCTTTTATTGCTTCTTCCAACACCTGTTGGCACATAAACACAGGTTACAGCTGCCTCAGGCTCGGTGGCGTTTAGACAGATAATCAAAATGAGTGATAAGTGTTGAGTTCCAGGACAATGGGACCAATCCACGTCTCTACAGAAGCACATTGTGGTTATAAAGCATGTTTCCTTCAGGAGTTGTCATCAATCTTCAACACCAAATATAAGAATGTGTAAAGAACAAGCTTCAGTCTAAGAGTAAATTTAGTAGTGAACAAGAACCAGTGTTGTGATAGTGGTAAAGGGGCTGCGCATTTAATCCTTCAAAGTACGAATTTCTCACTTTGGTACGGAAGCCCTGAAAGGCAACAGAAAACATCTTTTGTTGTGGCATTTTTTACTTTTTTTTTTCTTTCCCACTCATCCAAGAATCAGCAAGTGTTTTTCATCTGTTGTAAAAATTCTAAGGTTTTTTTATTTGCTCTGCTCTGAAAGGCGAGAGAAAAAGGGGTTTTCTTGTAAATGTTCAAAGTTTTTTTTTGCTCAACCTGAAAAGGCAAACAAAAATGTGTTTGAGAATTTACAACAAAAAAAAACTTGAATTTTTTACGAGAAAACACTTGCTGATTGTTGGATAAGTGGGAAAGAGAAAAAAACAGAAAAAGGCAACTTTTTTTTTGTTGCCTTTCAAAGCTTCCATACTTTAGTCTTAATGGTTAATGAATTGGATTTATATAGTGCTTTTCTAGGCACTCAAAGCATTCACAGTTATTCACACACTGCCGGTGATGGTAAGCTACTATAGCCACAGCCGCCCTGGGGCAGTCTGACAGAGGCGAGGCTGCCATTTTGCACCATCGGCCCCTCTGACCACCACAGACATGTATACTTAGACGGCTCGTGGACTGGCGCTGCCTATAGGAGCTGCCGTAGTGGCCAGCCGCCATCTTAGTTGGGTCTTTATTCGCCCCCAGTGCATTCATTTCTACTAAAGAAGGTGCTTACCAAGCTAAAAACACATTTTATCAAGCTTTTTCACAAAATCAGACACATGGTATGGCATAATTAAAATAAACAAACAAAATAAATTCAAATATAAAATCCCATCAGGTAGGCTAGAAAAGTCAATAGTAATCCCACGTGATCTGTTTTCAATAGGACACCGGTTGTTGCAACTGTAGGCTGCACAAAAACGGGCAAAATTGCCCACGCTGCACTGATTTTGCAGAGTGAGGAGACCCATCCAATATGGCGGCGACGCTGTTACGCTCTCCAGCGCCCAATGGGGCATCTACGTATTCATGTCTGTGACCAACACAGGCAAGTCTGGTGAAGTATCTCGCCAAAGGAAACAGCAGAATACCCCTGGCGGGAGCTGGAATCAGTCCCGCAACCCTCCGATTACAGAGCAACTCGCTCTACCTCCGTAGCTACTTCTGCAAAAGCAGATGCATAAAATACAAAATGCTCTACATCAGGTCAGCTGACTTGGTTTCCTCACATCTTAATGAGGTTTTATCTGATTTTCTTTTTAAACCCAAAGCTGTTTGTTTAGTCAGGGAGTTCCTGATTAAATTCTCAATGTCAGGCATTATTTGCAGTTCTACTATAGAAACCCTATGAGAGATACAAGAGTCAATGTAGAGGCAAAATTTTACACCGTAACTCTCAAAAGCAATTCATTCTCCCCCTTCTCAGGTCGACACATTCTTGAACCGATGCGTTTCTTCTACTTTTGTCTTCAGTCAGTTGCCTTTTCTCCAGCTTCGAGACCTTCATCTTGAGCCTTATTCATTACCACTGAATGCTTTATGAGGGCTGTGTTATGAATAAAACATGACCTAGATCTCTTTTAAGTCTAACTGCCTTGTAATAAACTTCCTGTACATGCAAAATGTATGCAAATGATTCAGCCCATGATTGCTGCAGCCATGTTTAGAGTGTAGAAGAAAGGAACGCCCTCCACCTCGCAATTTTATGAAATAATTCAAATTCCACATTTATAGAACAAAATTGTTGCTTTGATGTGTATGCAACGATGGCAGCAAAGAGTGAGTCATGCATTAGGTAAATAAATACAGTTGTAATGTCTCACAGGGGAGACCAAGTCTTACCACTCACCATGAACATTTTACACCAAGTATGCTGCTACACAGCTGAGCCGTGTGAAGATGGATTTAGTAAATCAAAGACTTTTGTTAAAGGTTTGCCAACAGCCATGACATTGGAGGAAATTAAATGTAAAGCAGCAAAGAAATCTGACACCGATGCTTCTGATTAGCAAAGAATAAACTACACTAGGGCTGGACAAGAATTCAATAACGATACATATCGATTGATAGACGTATGGCAATAGAAAAACAGTCTATTATAGCTTATCAGGTAGCTTGATACTAGAATCAACTTACTTCCAACCAATCAAAAAACAGAAACCCAGGCACGCTCCGTCATCAAGCCCTACCCACTCAGACCACAACAGACAGCATGTTGCAGCAAGGAGGGGAGGAAAAAATTGTCCCATTAAACACCAAATAATCATCATAACTTCACAGATCTGCATTAGTCATTTTTTTATTCTTATGTTTATTATTCATAATCTTTTTGATGCATCCTAATTTTTTTACACTCTTTACTTGTACGTTTTCTGGCGAAGTGAGTTCCTAGTAATGTGAGACTCAGTTGGCAATAACACGATTCTGAAAAAGGTTACAGCACGACGGTACTTTGGTTTTTACAAATCTGACAAAAAAGACAAAAAGACAATAGAAAAATTTGCAGAGAATTTAATAAAATATACTTTCTACATTTCTTTATAATTATTGATATGATTTTTTATCAATAAGCTTTCCTATATCGTCCAGCCCTAAACTACACCCCAACCCTAAAATGTGATTGTTTAGGTTGTCTGCAATTATAACAGAGGCTTGGATCCTGAATATACAATTTAAAAAAATGGCTCATTTAAAAACAGATTATGATTGGAACAATCAGTAAAAAAACACCTTTTTGCAACACACCTGTGCTCCAGTTTCATTGCATTAACCAAATCACGATTGAGCAATGACCCAATATAAAAGTACACATGCATCAATGAAATCAATTCATGTTTTTAAAGGAATCTGTCATTTCATTTTCTTTTATCTGCTAGAATGAAGTAAGTAATTTTATTTGTATAGCACTTATCACAGAAAAAGAATCAAAGTGCTTCACAAAGATCAACAAAACAAAAGATAAAGTCATCATAAAATGATCTTAAAACAAAACAGAAGATCATAAAATCATTAATGAAGACACCATTGGCCCATTTCACAGCAGATATTTTGATTTGATCATTTGGAGGCAAAGCTCTGAGGAACATCCAATCGTAAAAGTCGTTTTAAACAGGGGTCACCAACTCCAGCCTTCAAGGGCTGCCGTTCTGCAGATGTACACTTCCTGCTCCAGCACACCTGAATCAAATGATTTAATGACCTACATCTGGTGTGTTGGAGGGGGAAAAACAACATTTGCAGGATGGTAGCTTTGAAGGTCTGGAGTTGATGACCCCTGGTTTAGAGAACAGCCAGCAGGTGCAGCTGCAGGAATGGAATGCAGCCTCATCTGCTGTGAAGCAGGTCAGATCTCAAGATTAAACGTCACATTTGTCTTCATTTACCGCCTCAGCCAGTCATTGGACAATCATATTTAAACAGCAGTAACATTGCAGCATCATGAGGCTAAGTGACGAATTTTAAACAGGCCTGAATAGTTTTCTCCTAATTTAGAGTTTTGAAAAGTTGGCAGCTTAACTCAGGTTTAAATAGCTTGATCTGTTAGATCAAGTGTTTTATGTGGCAACGATACGAGCTTATTAATTTGGTCCATTCAGATGTTAATCTTCCTTCAGTTTTCTTGATCGATCCATTCAGCAAACTTGATCAGCTTTACATGAACGTACACGGCCACGGGTAGAAACTGCAGGTTGCAACTTGCACTAACAAATAAGATTAGTTAAATCTAGAGCTCTTAAGAAAAGCTTGTTCAACCTGCTATGAAGTACAGCTTCCAGGACCGATTATTGAACTTGATGGTTCGAGTAAGTTGCCCTTTCAACGGACTGCTGATGAAGTCGCTAAATATTTGCCAGAAGATGGTACAACTTAGAAAATATTAACTTTTAAGTTGTAGAAGGGACTTTTGACATAGTACTGAAGAACACCTGCTTTAAGATGCAGGGGTTACTATAGAGTACAGATCAAGATAGCCATGGCCACTCAACTTGACAAGCTCCTGCAGCTTCGCCCCCAGCACTGTGTTCAAGAGACTTCACCACTGGAAGAAAACTGCTCCTGCAAACGGATCATTTTCTGCTCAAGTATACGCCACTGTGCACGTTTGTCACCTGCATTTGGATAAAGAGGTTTACATACAAAGGTTTATCTTCATAACTTCTAACAGGCGACCCTCAGCGGGAGTCAGCTTTCCTCAACAAGCCAAACCTTTAAAAAGCTAATTGATAAAAAGGTCATCTCACGAGGAAGTCAGCCTTTTGACTTTGACAAGCCTTCATGGATCTAAACAGGACTTTGGTATTACTTGTCACTCAGTTTTATCTCAGATGTTGCATCAACAGATACACACATCACACTTCATCTCAAAGCTAGATCAATACAGGAAAGGGGACGGAGCTTGAATTACACGGAGCTGAAAACAAACTCTCCCTGGAGTCCTAAAGGACATCACTCATGTCGCCAAGATTGCAATAATAAAAAAAATAATGGAGCCAAGGCTTTATCAAAGTTTAAGGAAAATTTTAAATTGAGATGTTCATAAAAATAATTAAAATGACAAGTTTAATGCATTTCCATTTATTTTAGCCCCAAGATGGGAGTCATTTTAGTATATTGAACTAAACAAAAACCCATTCTGGTCCATCTGTTCTGAGGGACACATAGCTCCTGTTCAGCTCTGCACATTTTTAGGAATCAAGTCAGCAAGAAGCCACATGTTTAATGAAAATAAAAATACTGGATTGCAATTTCAAGTTTACATTTTTTAACATGTAAGACGCCCAAAATGAACATGCTAGTGGAATTTTATGAATGTAGCTAGGACTTTACATCAGCCTGGCATAAAAATGAAAAGCTACAATTAACACAAAAAAATGCCTCGTTCATTCTGCATGAATCATCCCTGTATGTGAGGTCATTTGACCATCAAAAACAGAAATTTGCCTTTAAAGTTCTTATTAACCAGACATTACCATTTTGAGCTCCAATAGTTCTACGGTCAATACAAAACATGTTCAACAAAATCCCTCAAAGCGATTTCAGCAGTTTTGACATTTTCAGTACCTTCCAAAATGAGCCGTTTGAAAATGAGCTCTGTCACTTTATTAAAAGCAAGCTGGAGCTGGCCACGCCCACCCCGCCATCACTCAGGCTGCAGTTAGCTGAGAGGCTCTGATATCCAGGAGGGCCTAAAAGTATAGCCACTGCAACAAATCTCACGTGAGAGGTGGTTCTATTCAATTTTCCCCGTTTGTGACATCACAAACAGGTCCTTTTTGAAACTGCTCGTTTTAGGCACATAATTCCTAAAACTAAACACTGAGAAAACGGATGGATTTTCAGGTTTGGAGTGTTTAGAGGCAGTAGAGACCCACATGGCAGCACAAAAGGATGCAAAAGGAGAGTTTTGCAGAATGTCCCTTTTAAACACAAGCAGCACACCCACTGAGAATCCTAAGGACAAATATGGAAAGTTAACTGGCGTAGCAACTATCCCAGAGACCAGATTAATGACAATATTCTGCATTAAAGCCAGCTCCGAATCAGTTATCCATGATCAAACTACAGACATTTGAAGACTAGTCATTTGTCCTCAAAATGAATAGACGTTTAATGTGATTGAATAGACACTACAGCATTTTCCCCGTCACTGAGAACAATGCATGTTTCCCCCCGAATGGTTCAGTTGTGGAATATTAGGACAGCTATGAAAGACAAAAAAAAAAAAAAACAGCAGTTCATCTTAATGTTATTTTTAGGAGTGGGACTCGATTAAAAGATTAATCTAATTAATTAGAGGCTTTGTAATTAATCTAGATTAATCACGTTTTAATCGTTCAAGAAAATTGGTCCCCAAAGCAATTAAAAATAAACATAATGAGGCAGAGAATCAAGCAGTAGACATGGACATTATTGTAAACTCAAGGTCTTTCGATTCAAAACAGGAAAAAATGGTTTGCATGGTCTTATAGCCTAGCTTCTGGAGTTCTTGTCGGGCCCAAAGGGTTAAATGCGTTCATTTTTATCAACGTGTTATTTTTTCCTAATTAATCAAAATTAATGTGTTAAATTCCCACCCCTAGTTATTTTACAAATGTACCACTTAATTTCACATTGCATGTTAATATGGCAGAAATATCCACATCCCCGCTGTAAGTGCCCCAGGCAGAAGCAGAGATGAATGCTGCTCTGCAAATAGCTGTAGAGTTCACTTAAAAACTGCAATGGGCAACTGATTATGATGCAAAGGTTTACAGAAGAGTTGCCCAAACCGTTTACATTTTGATGTTGAGTGGAAAATACCATTTTCCATTTCTGTCAACTTTACAAGAAAGTAGTCTACATGACCCTTATGAGTTACCATAAAAAAAAAAAAAGTATACAACCACCTGCGGATTCAAGTGTCATACCTGCTAAAAACCTGCAAAAGGACAGCTTAATATGCAAAAAAGAAAAAAGTCAGTACTCTTTAATCCTGTTATATTTCAGCTGAAGCAGATTTAATACATCAGAAAAGTGTCAGCTTATGAGAAAAGGAAATAAATGACTTCCTGACTGGATCTCACTTTAGCTCATTTCTAATCATCCCTTCTTTACCTCATTACCATGCATGCGCTATTTAAGCGCTCATTTAATTATAATGAATTTCTAACATGGAGACCCTTCACAGGGAGCTTCCTGCAAAAGGGCACTGATCATATGATTAGATTACAGGCTGCAGAGCTGTAATATTTAACCACAGCAAAGGCTTATCCTCAAACCCCTTCTCTCTAACACGCACAAACACTTTCTCCAGCCACTTGGGTGTGTGCATGTGGATTTGCTGGAGAATGGATTTTGTGCCGCCTGACGTTTGAGACATCAGGTCAGTTTGACCAGCATGAGACAGAATTCTTATCTTCAGCGTCTCCCAGCATTAACACTTCCCACAGACTGTTTCTCATTTGAAAACCCCATTTGCCTTGAAGGTTGCTGGTTTTGGCTCACTTTCAGGATTGTGGAAGAGATGCAGAAAAACAAGTTTTAAAATTTAAGTTTTGAACATTTTGTTCATTTCAGCTACAATTTATCATTTAAAAATAAACATATTCATCACCAAAAAATTGATCTGTTTGGATGCATCTGCAAGAAAAAGAAACCTGCTAGGACTTAATGGCATTGAACTAAACACTTCAAGCATGACCATTATGTTGGGTAAAATTATTTTAGATAACCAACGTTTTGTGGTTCAACATTATGCATCCACCAGATTCTTGGTGAAAATTTGTCTTCAGGGTAAATTTAGAAAATTAAGAGCTGAAATTATCTGGAAATTAAACAAATGAAGCACAAAGTTCTCTGCATTTTTAACAAAAAATGGTTAAAAATGTAAAAAATGGTTTCCCAACAAATTCAAGTGCTAAAAAAAAAGTTTGCTGTTGACATGCAGGGGGGAGCACACCAATATTTAGTTTGAAAGTATTTAGTTTAAACTGGTTGTGTGGCACTGGACTGCATGGAAATAAAAAATAAAAAAAAAACTCCAATCTTAAAATGAGAACTACATCTAAGGATGATCAGTTAATGAATGGGGCCATAGTTGTGTCATAAGACTATTTGCCTTCATGAATTATCCATCCTGTAATTAAACTAATGGGAAAGTTATGACATTCCTAAATAGAGCCCTGGTTTGGAGGACAAGTGGAGGAAATAAACACTTCAAAGATTAAAACTTAGTTAGAAATAACAAAAAAATGTTCTAGGAAACACATTTTAGTTTAGTTTGACAGAATTTTAATTATTGTGCCGGTCTGCATGTTTGACTCATTTATAAAGTTAAAACTAAAATTTGCCAAAAAATAACACAGTTTTCCAACTATCTTACAGGATATTCAACCCCTAAGTGAAATTTAGTTGGTTGCCATATTCCCAAGAGTTAGTCATTCTCCTGATCTGGCAGTATTCTGTTAGTTTTAGCTTAGCATAAACAATGTAAGTGAATGGTACCAGCTAGCATTTCATGTGGAAAAAATACTGAAAATGGATCAGTGATCCTAATGATTCTTGGTGATCTCAAGCATAACGACTGCAAATGAAAACAAAGAATTACAGGAGCAGATTCAGACTTGGGATTACATTACAACAAATCACTGCTGTAAGCCGCCACTGCTACGCCACGACACAGCACCCCAGAAGACACCTACTTCGACCATTTTTAGATTAATTTACCAACCATGCTGTTAAAAAAAACTGTACCAGGTATGGGCCTAGTAGTCATTTGTTTACTAAAGAACATATTTTTGATATTGACTTATTGAAATGCTAGCTGTTACCATTTACTTACATTGTTTATGCTAAGCTAAAGCTAATGGAATGCTGCCAAAGCAGGAGAATGACTGGGGTGGCAACAAAATGCTTTCCCCCACTCATCCAACTCTTGGGAGACTAAATTTCACTTAGGAGTGGAATATCCCTTTAATTCAGTAGTTTCTAAAATTAGGCTCAAGACTCACCGTGACTCTTTAAACAGATCATTTCATTGATGATGCATGTTGCATCATCTGGCTCTTAATTGAATGTCTACT
This sequence comes from Aphyosemion australe, assembly GCA_006937985.1. NCBI lineage: Eukaryota > Metazoa > Chordata > Actinopteri > Cyprinodontiformes > Nothobranchiidae > Aphyosemion > Aphyosemion australe. The sequence goes on from SSNS01000121.1 coordinate 555,629, forward strand.
TTCGCAATAGCTGGAATCACGTCTCTACAAGGCTCGTATGCTGGAAACAGAAATATGGAACCTCTACTAGTCAAGTATTAAATATTTAGCATTAAAGGGAAAACTGAAAATTGCCCGAAGACGTTACATATTTGTGTTAACTGGCTCAAATCTTTGTATAAATAGAATATTGCTTGTAAACATTCAAGTCCTGATCTTTTATTATACGACCTGAAAAGAACCCATCGATCTAAAAGATGACATTTAAGCATGAAGATGTTCTTACATCAACTATTTCGCCCCAAATGACAAGAAATTCGTTGCTTTTATATTGCTGCAGAAGTTAACAGGCTTATTTCAACAAGCTTGATTGTTAAAATGGTACAAATTAGCATTTTATGAACATTTTGTAGAAAAGCCTCAATTCTAGTTCTGATGTGGAAAATCTATTTTCCTCACATTTATCAGCTCAAATCAAGTCCGTTTGTTTTATTAGTTCAATAAAGGTTGAAATGTTTTCCTCAAAATCTTCATTTTAGTTCCTACGTCACACCCAGAGACGGTCACAATCACCTTAGATGCCCTTTAGCCACGTCAGTAATGTCAATTTCATAATCCGTTAAGATTCTACACTTAAAATCAGCAATTTAACGTGCAGAACTTGTACAGAGCCATGCTGAAAACACACACACACACACACTTTTACTTGAAGATGACAACCACATGCCGTTTCACATTCCCTGACCTATCCTCAAAGCAACACGCCCTCACTCTCTTCACGTTAAAGCCCCCTCACTCTGAGCTGCGTTTCACCACCTGTCAATTCCACCTATCAGTTCCCTTTCGTCTGCCTCTTCACTTCCAGCTTTCAGACAAACCCTTTATCCCGGTCTTCCCGTTGTGCTTCTCTCCTTCAGCTTCCTGAAAAAGCTAGTAATTAAAAAGCTCATGGGCAATTGGGCAAATCATTTCACAGTATGAAACACCAGAAATTAGGAAAATAAAACCCAGAAAAAAAGTGTTTGCACACATACACACTGCTGTGGTCAGAACCAGGGCACAAATCCTCATTATGGTTCATTTATAGTTTTTTTTTTTACAGCAGCAGAGAACAATCTGAGGTATTTACAAGCACACACACAAACACCTGTCCCCCTCTTTTATTGCAGCCGTACAACCAGAGCCCTGCAGTGTCCAGGTGTTTTGCAGACTCCTGCAGCTGTTGACAGGAAGAGGGTCTATATTCAGTGGGTGGTGTGTCCACAAAAGCAGCGGCATCCCACCCTGGGATCAGAGGGCACATGTTCACTCTTTAGAGTAAAAAAGGTCACAGCTTCAACAAGGTCTAATCTTTTTTGCACCCCAAGAAAACTTTCACAAAGAAATGACCCTCAACCATTTATGAAATGCCAGCAGAATTCACTTATGTACCTCAGCCTGTTCCCCCTCAGTCATGAACAGACGTACACAAGGTGAACATGTGCGTCCTGTACAGTCAGACATTCCAGCTCTGGCTGGTGAGCTGCAGAGCCTGAAGGAATGAGCACAGCACGGATTCAAGCTGTTGAATGATTAGGAGCAGCCCTGGCATCTCTTCTGTGGTAAACAGCATTTAGAGCAATTAAGTCAATGATTCAGAAAGCATCAACCTTTACGCTTCGACCCAACGCTCAGGTTAGTCCTCCCGCCTACCCGCTGCTAAAAACTTAAATTTAAAAAGGAAAAAGAAAAATCACCTCACTTAAACTGTTAAAAATCACATTGCAAGAGAAAAAAAAGCATTTATCTAAATGTCAGTGAAAAAAATGACATTTTTAATGCCCAATCACAAAGTTTTAGAAATGTTTTGATGGCCGTGGAGGAGAGAATAGAAACTGCTTTATTTAGTCATAAAGCAACAACATTAAAAAGGTTTGAGAACAGTTTGGAAATTAAATAATCTAAATTACTCAAACTTCTTCAAAGATCCACTTTGAAGGCATAAAAGAATTTCAGCAACATTGTTTATGGATTTACAATGCAGACACACACACACACTTTAGGAGAAGGGCTAAATATCGTTTCTGTTAACCCTTTAATTTCCACATTAAGAAAACGGCTATTAGGAGGAAAAGGTTTAAATATTTTAATCTCAGAAAGGTGGAAATTACTTAAGATTCAATAAGAATGAAGTAAATGACATTCTGTGGTCAAATTTGGTTACTGTAGCTAATTTTTATAAACAAAGTCACTCACTTAATTTCCATGAGTTTCGTAGCTGTTGCCAGCTACAAATCATCAGAAAATTCTAGACTACAAGCAAAGACGAGTCATACACAGTAAGTTGATAAGTAGATTAACTGTTTTTACAGCAGTGACTTACTACACTTATGGTAGTTAGCTGTCTTGCTGCTAGCTTGCTGTTGTAGTTCTGAACGACTCATTAAAGGAAGTAAAACGCCACGATTGACTCATTCACTTCACACAAACATTTCACTGTAATAGCTTGTAACTGAAAAAGTTGCTTGAGATATTTTTAGAGCCGACTATTTGCTTCTAATTCACCGTTAGCATTGCTAGCTCAACGTTAGCTGCTAGCCTGCTTCACCAGGTATTAGAGTAAAACAAAAAGATGCCGTGGCTTCTTAGGGGTAAAAGAAATAACTTCAGGGTCGCTCCTGTTTACTGGCTTTGGTTCTTTAAACAATTCTGGAGCTTTTTGACTGCTCGGAGCAGACCCTGCAACCCCGCGGGCTCAAAGATTGTAAACTATGACTACGTCCCTCTTTAACCCTAACCCCGTCAGCTGAGAATGAAATCCGTTCCAACATGACTGAGACGTTAGATTTTGGGAACATCTAATTGTAAAATTCTTACATATTGCTCCTTTAACTCTAAAATATTGATTTAAAATCCTTAAATTAGCTCGTTTACTCCTGAAGCTCCCAGACCTAAAAACATCTGTCATTAACTTCTAAAATAATGTTGAAGAGTGATCATGGAAGGTAGGGCTGGGCGAATATCGCCTAAAATCAGTATCACAGTATATTGAGGAGTTCACCTTGATAACGATAAATGGATGCACGAAAACAAAAGTTGTCCACTAGATGGGGCTGTATTACATTGAGTCATGTCATGTGACTCGAGGTGGTACCGCTTCTTAAAGGGACATGAACGTCACCAACCTACACACCTCTTCATTTTTTTTTATTACCAAATTTATTGCAATTGACATGGGAAAAACGATATCGGTTAGTCAGACATTTTGATAACGATAAATTTGATTCATCGCCCAGCCCTAATGGAAGGTTAACCTTCCAGAAAGTTTTCAACTGAGCTCAGACAGTTTTCATATAAACAACCAGAGGAAAACATAAATCTACACACGTCACAGCGTAACATGATCATGTGTGCATCAACTGTATCACTGTGACAAGTCTCCACTGCCTGCTAGAGACAGAAAAAATACTTTAGCCTAAAAACAAAAGTGTCATTGAGTCTGCCTTTGGACATCTTGGAAATAAGACAAAACCCAGCTCTGCTCTCTGCTGATAAAACTCATGGTCCCATGGTAGAAGAGAAGCTGTTCCAGTCAACCGTACAAAACAAATTAGCTAAGAACTTCAATACAGTAAGAGAATTCTCTCATTTGTCTTTTTGTTTGTGAGGATGTGCAGCACCAGCTAGGAGTTTGGACACCTGTCCATTCATAATGAATAACTAGTTTTATCCAAACTTCTGCCTGCTGCGGTTTGAAGCCCACCAACCTTTGAGGATGACCTCCAGCTCGTCTCGTAAGATGTCAAACGTGCTGTATCTGGAGCTGGTCTCTGGGATGATGTTCTTCTTCAGCCATCCTCCACAGGCGTACTGATAGAAGTTATCACAAGGGTCCACCGTGGAGTCCATGTTCTCAATGAGGCGAGACGCTGCAAGGGAGGGAAACAAACTCAGAAATGGACTCGAAGCAGGCTGATATACTTCAGGTCTTGTTTTGAAGAAGCTGTGAGGTGAAACTTACAAACAGACGACACTGGAAGACAGGAAACCAAACATTTTGAACTAATGAGCACAAGCAGAGCCAGAACTGCACCATGAGACATGATGAAAGCCTGGCGAAGCTCAAGGCGAGAGGAGATGGTACGCTGTCTGGGGTAATCAGCTGATGAGACACAGGTGTGTCGCATTCAGGCTGCCAAACGGGTTTAAACTGAAGGTGGGAGGTCATTTTACCCAAGGTGGAAAACCAGCTTCAGAATAAAACAGGAAGCATAAATAAATAAAAGCTCATGAAAAAAATATTTAAAAAACGACTAAAGAAATTAAACATTTTAGGTTACAAGTTTTCTTGATCATTGCAATAAATAAAATCTGGGTTTTAAACCATTTACAGGATGAAACCAGCAGCTGATTAGCTGAACACGACAGGAAAGCAGCTAACAGGCTCTTTGTGATGGTAATTAATCCTCCTACATATCTGACAGGCTGCAAAGCTCACTCTATACGTCAAAAGCACTGAATCGAATGTGTTAATTCTGACTATGAGTGTGACCAAAGAAATGATGGAATAGACTCAGACGAGCCGTCACCATGGGTTAGAAAACACAAGAGATAAAAGTTTAAAAAGCTTGATTTATTTGATAGAAAATGACAAATAAAAATGAAACAGGAGTTTTTATTTGAACAGAGTCGAGTAACCGACTTTATTTGCTTCTGCTGTGAAACTAACCCAACCTGTTTCTGGTTAAAGTCTTGTTATAAAATTATAGATGTGACCACTGATCTCATCCTATAAATAAGAACAGAACAATTTATTATCCTCAATTATTACAGAGGATGTTGACACACACACACACACACAAAGAGAAAACTGTCAGTGCACCTCTCGCAGTGAAAAAATATAAAAGAAGTGCATTTGAGATTATGGGCCACCTGCTGCTGCAAAGCTTTGGAAGCTTCTCAAAAATACTTCATGCTGCTCTGGTAGCAGGACAAAACCGTGACTCTGACAAAAGAGCACAAAAAAATGGATTTTGTCATTTCTTAAAAAGTAGCTGTTTTCTGTTATTAAGACACAGTTCACAGACGAGTGGTAAAACACAGGAGATCTGGAACCGTTTACGAGGAACAAACAGTTGTATAGCAGTAATTGGCTCCGCACCAGCGGTGGAAAATATGTTAACTCTTTCTGAGTTGCAATTAAATTACTAGCAGCCTCTCAGAAATCCCTTGTGAGAATACTGTCTGTCAAATCTGACTGAATTGGGACACTGGTACTGCAAAACAATAAGGAAAGTATCAGAAAGAAACTGTTGCTGAAAACTGGTTATTAATATTTTGTAGTCATATGTACCCATTTCTTTTAATTTCACCCCCAAAATGTGTTCTTTGAGAACATCATATTTGATAAAAGTAGCTATATATATATAGCTACTAGGGGTGGGAATTTAATGCATTAATTATGATTAATTAATTAGAAAAAAATAATGCATTAAAAAAATTAATGCATTTAAATGCGTTAATTAAAATTCCCATCCGCAATTTAAAAGCATTTTTCAGGACATCAACAGGACTCTGAGAGCCTTCCTTGCAAACTCAATGGGGCTGTGGAAAACCACCCTTGAGGCCAATTGCACAAGTCTCCATCAAATGCGGCATACACCAAGGAGACGCCCTGTCCCCACTGCTGTTCTGCATAGGTCTGAAACCCCTCAGCCAAATAATCAACAAGACTGGCTATGGATACCGACTCAAGAATGGAACCACAACCAGCCACCTCCTCTACATGGATGACATAAAGCTGTACGCCAAGAGCGAGCGAGACATCGACTCACTGATCCACACCACCAGGATCTACAGCACTGATATTAGAATGTCATTCGGACTTGAGAAGTGTGGTCGGATGGTGACAAAGAAATGGAAGGTAGTCCACACAGAAGGGGTCTCACTCCCAGGGGTATCCCAAAAGCAAATGGCAACCTCGATGAGGCTGCAAGGAAAGAAGTCACAGCCAAATACCTACAAAGAGTAAGGCAAGTCCTAAAAGGATCATGGCTGCACAGGAACAGGCCCTGAACACCAGAGCAACAGAGGCCAAGATCTATCACACCAGACCAGACCCAAGGTGTAAGCTGTGCATAGAGGACCCTGAGACAATCCACCACATAGCTGCAGGGTGTAAGATGCTGGCAGGGAAAGCATACATGGAACGCCACAACCAAGTGGCTGGCATAGTGTACTGGAACATCGATGCAGAGTATGGACTGGAAGCCCCAAAGTCAAAGAGGGAAACACCCCCTAAGGTGGTAGAGATCCTGTGGGACTTCCAGATCTAGACTGAAAAAATGGTGATGGTGAACCAACCGGACATTGTGGTGGTGGACAAACAACATAGGACAGCCGTTGTGGTTGACGTGGCAATACCAAGTGATGCAACATCAGGAAAAAGAAACACAAGAAACTAGAGAAGTACCAGGGCCTCAAGGAAGAACTTGAGAAAGCCTGGAGAGTGAAGACATCGGTGGTGCCCGTGGTCATCAGGGAACTCGGGGCAGCGACCCCCAAACTGGAGGAGTGGCTAAAGCAGATCCCAGAAAAAACATCAGACATCTCAGTCCAGAAAGGTGCAGATCTAGGAACAGCTGAGATACTGAAGAACCCTCAAGCTCCCAGGCCTCTGGTACAAGACCCGAGCTTGGAAGGATGAAACCACCCGCGAAGGGTGAGATGGGACTTTTTTTATTTAGATGTGTGTGTATATATAATTTGATGATTTTAAGCAACAATTAAAACATACATTAAAATTATTCTACTCTAATAGGCGCATGAAGTAAGAATGACATCCTGTGGTGAAATGTGTGTACTGCAGTCCATGCGTCACAACAAACGAGTCCACTCTCAGCAGCTGTTGCCAGTTATGGATCAGCGCCAGGAGATTCCAAGTGAAGACGAGTCATACACATAAGTAGATAAATACATTTCATGATAATATCGATATTGCACTTTTAAACACACAAACCTCTTTCCATTAGGGCTTCCACCTCTGTGGCGGTTTTTAAAACAAGGCTGAAATCTTACTTTTATGATTTGGCGTTTTCCTCTGATTCTTAGTTTTTATTTGCTCTCATCATGTAACTTGTGTCACTATTTTATTGTGTTTTATGTTGGTTTTATGGTTTTTTATCAGTTTTATTATGTCTACGAAGCACCTTGGTGTCATATCTCATGTCTGTAAGGCGCTATACAAATAAAGACTGAGTTGAGACAAAACATCCCCATTTTTTTTTCTTCTCAAGAAAAGCAAACTTTTTTTCCAACACGCTGATGTTTATTTTGACTGTTTTTGAATGGGAAGAAACGTTTGAGGCGTTTTTTTTTTCCTCTAAAATCCTCCTGCAGCATTTCATCTTCCTCTGAGAAAAAAAATCTTCCAAATGACACAATAAAGAGAGCGGGAAAACACACAAACACACACTCCTTACCTGACTGCGTGCAGTCAGCTGTGGTGCAGATTTCATCTGCAGAAAAACATAAAACAAATCATTGGGGGTTAAGGATTCATCAGTCACATTGAAAAACCCATTCCCCCCTCTTGTCCACCTTGTTTTTAATCCTTTTTTCATTTATTTCTCACTTCTCCTGCAATACTTTCAAACCGTTGCTTTCACTCAGTCACTTTAGGGCTAATCAGAGTGAATCTGGGATGCACTGACACACCAAAAAACGGCTATTTGACCTTTAACACTTCATGGGTTGTGCATGAACGCACACGATGGGAACACAGTAGAGCGCACACGTTGTTGCAAGCACAAGCGAGCGATGGAGCTTTTATTTTCCTGACGGAGCAGCTTACACATTTATTAAGCACGAGACTGCAAAAATAATACTAGCCCGATGCGCTAACAAAAGCCAGAGCAAACTCCATCAAACTTAATTAGATGACCTTTTCTGTCAGGATTCTGCAATCATGACCTGCTGAACTTTGTCAATAATTAATCTATAGATCTGCTGCTTATGGCTGCTGTTAATCAAACACTGCTCTATCGCTCACCTTAAATCTCAACACTAATGAAACCCCTATATTATGTAACACATGGCATCTTCTGAGTAAAAAAACTCATTTCCAGCGAGTGACGTTGAACTAAATCAGGTTTGGCTGTTTTTCCCACTCCGAAAACCCAGATTTGAGGCTCTTTTTGTTACATTTTCTCTTGTTTTGAAGCATGGATCTTTTCCCAGAATGTTGAGTGGCTTGCATGCACCACAAACATCTTTTACAGATCTTTGCAGTTCATCTAAAAAAAAAAAGATGAAATCTGAGTGTTTTTGAGATGTGCAAACTGGAAAAAAGACAACCTTTGTACATGTTTTTGCTGTGTTGAAATGCTGTGCTTAAAAGCGTGCAGCTCAAGTGTCTCGTATCGGAGCAAAGTGCAGCTCTCCAGCAAGCTCTCCTGTGCTTCCCATTAACCATGAACCTAACTGGAACTGATGGTCAGTGCAAATAAACAGTCTGAAGGAACTCTTTAAAAGTTCTAAGAGGCTACTTGATACCTCGCTGATAGCTTCATTGCTCCTGGAAAACATTTTTCTTACACTCTTTATTTGTTTTGTTCTCATTGATTTTTAATCACCAAATACAGGGGCGCCCCCAGAAAATTTTGATAAGGGGCCAGAGAAAACTTTGGGGTGGCACACCACATTGGTCCTTGTGTTAACTCTGGGAGAGTTTAGCGTGTGGCGATGCAATGCATGCTCCTTTATTTCATTTATATTATAAAAAAAAAAACAATATGCATCCAAAACACTTAAAGCAGAAATCCGGAGTTTTCCCCTTTCAGGAATTATGTATGATTTGTCAGAAATACGTAAAAGTGATTGTCTTAGTGTGATATAATGTAAGCAATACGTCTTTTTTTGTCTAAGCCCGCCCCCTGCCCCGTAAAATCCGTGCAATATGAAACTGAGCGGCGACCAGAACTAACCAATAGCATTAGACTACCGCTTACGTGCTTCAAATTTAAGGAAGAACCTCGGCTGATGCATCGTTGATGAACTTTTCACGGACAAGTAAGTCTTTAAAATATAAATATATGAAAACACAACATGACATGAGAATAATACTTGTAAAACGTGTTTTAGCTCTGTTTGTTGGCTACAGAAGCACATTAATAAACAAGAAATGTGCAGTCGCCATCTTAAAATTGATGATTTATTAAAGAACACTGGTCTTCCCTGAGGGGTCCAGCAATTTTCTAGGGGTGGCCATGGCCACCTCTAGCCACCCCTTGGGGGCGCCACTGCCCAAATATTTTAAAAAGAGCTAAAATTATTGTTCACATTTTTATCATCAGCTTGAGCCCTCCTTCATCACACTCACCAGTCCTCTGAGTGGCAAAGAGGATGATGAGGGCAACGATGACTATGAAGAGCAAAGAGACGATTGTAATGAGGCCGATCTCCAAAGAGGTCCAGCGGAGCTTCTTCGCCGATTTGGGAGTATTCGTTTCTGTCATTCTCAGATCTCCTCCTTCACCTGCCGGCTGTAACAACTCACCTACGGAGAAAAGAACCGATTAGACTAATAAATGAGCAAAAATGTTCCCTGTTGCTCCACCAGGATCGTCCAGATCGTCCCAAACGGACATTTGGGAAAGACCTCTTGGGGTCAGTTTTCTAAAAGCAGCGTAGCCTTTAGACCTCAGTAGACCTTTAATAGAAGTTCCCCAACCCTTTAAGTAGACACCATGAGACCGTAACTAACTAGCAATGCTGCTATCGCTGTGGTAACGCAAAAAATGGATGGGAAACTTGTTGCTGAACAAAGAAATGTGTCGTCTTGCCCTGAGAGCACTAACCAGGAATTCAGTGTTGATTTCTAAATGTAAACTGGGTGATATGTGGCCTGACCCCCATGTTTGGATGTGGAGTCTGGCCTTTGTTGGGATTCTTTCAAGTACATAAATGCTGTTATGACATCAGGAGCATAGCAAGAGACAAAACTGGTTCCACACTTTGCTTTCATGCTAATTGAACTTCAAATGATACATAATGGGTCATGAGGAATCTGTGGTGTACATGAAAAGATGATGTCTTTTAGGTGTTTTTCTGTGTAAAAGCGATAAATAATTATTATTTTACCCATTGTAGGCATCTTCCTGACCGGTATTTGTCTGGGAATATAGTGTTTACATCCCACAGGAACCATGAGCTCATGGCTAGACCAAAGAGCTCTGCTGCCATCGCAAAACAGCTCCAAACTCTAATGGCAGGTATCTAAATTAGATGTTTGTCCATTTAGACGACCCTTTTAAAAGATACCATGAGACCGTAATTTAATGGATAGGCTCGTATCACTGTGGTAACCATGAGGGCACAAGCTGAAAATACAGTCTAAATCAGGGGTCACCAATGTTCTGAAGCTTGGAGCTACTTGAAGGGTATTCCTCTAAAAGAGCTATCAAGTTGACCCACAAAGTTTTGTTATGGGTACAATACTGACCTTTGAACTAGAATAGATCAGAGTTCAACTAAACTTCAAGTATAACCATATTTTAAAATATGCTACTTTTAGAACAGGCTTGCAGGCACCATAGGGGTCCTGGGGGGCCCCTGGGCACCAGATTGGTGACCCCTGGTCTAAATGAACCCAACTCTAAAATGTGTTGCTGCCAATTCAAAAAAATCCCCTGAATTTAACAACAAACATAGTTTCATAAACGGTCTTGATTGAACTCGAACTAGCTAACACTGTTATTTCTATTTTTTCAAACAGAGGCTGTTCAGGAGTATGTCTGAAACAGGTAATATACATATTTTCTGAAATTAACCTCAAATTAGCTGAAAAATCCCTTTAATTCTGTTACACCTTCAGATTTGATACAATTGTAATGAAAGTTTGTATGATTTTATCCAACAACTTTGAAGTCAGAAAGTTTTTTTCATTCTTGATGTTTCTTCTCTGACCAACTGGTTCTAAGAGCTCTACCTCTTTATCAATATTAGTCCTTTCCCTCGAAAACCTGCTGTATTCAATCATTCATGTGTTTTCTGCCCTCTGGTGTGGAAACTGAATATTTCAGGTGGCAAATGCCTATTTTATTTCTTTTATTCGTGGAACTTTAAAGGTACATGACGTAAGAATGACATCCTGTGGTCAGTTTTGGGTATTGCAGTCCATGTATGAAAAAACGAGCTACTGTTGCCAGTTACGGATCAGCAACAGAATATTCTAGATGAGGAGTGAAGAAGAGTCAGTCATACAAGTTGATAAGTAGATACATTTCACTTTAATATTGAGTTGTTGGTGATTGAAAAAGTAGCTTGAGATATTTTTAGATTCGACTATTATTTTAAATTCATCGTTAGCTCAACGTTAGCTCAACGTTAGCTCAACGTTAGCCTCTTGCATGCTTCCCTCGATATTAGAGTGAAACAAATGTCGTGGCTTCTTAGGGATACAAGAAACAACTTCTGGGTCGCTCCTGTTTACTGGCTAACATTCTTTCCACAATGCTGCTGCTTTTTGTCAACCGGTCTTGAATTACACACGCCGGCACAGACTTGGCAACCCCACGGGCTCAAATATGATTGGCTCTTCAGTCAGGAAGTATGGAGGCGGGACAGACTGTAAACAAAGACTACATCCCTCTTTGGTCTTTTTAAAAGGATAAAAACTGACAACCACCCAGCCAACATGAAGGAAATCTGTTTCAGTGTAACCTTCCTTCCAACATGATTGAGACATTCTGTTTAGTTATTATTTTACTGTAAAATTATTACTTATTGCACCTTTAAAAAGAATTACATAATGAAATAAATGCTTATTATGTTTGCATTAACTGATACACAGTTCAACTATTTTTCTGATTCCTATTTTATATTTCAGGCTGAAGGAGATCTGCTGTGTGGTGGAGTTGCTAATGCTAACGGTTAGCTTCTACTAGCCCAAACATTCTCTGCTGTTTCCTGGACGCTAAACCAACAACAGCCTTCCCCGTCATGAGTCAAGATCTGTGAGTCCATTAAGGTTAACTGACAGTGTGACGTAGATCTGTCAGGATTTTCTAATCCTAGAGTTTCACCGTCTGTTTTCTATCAGAAGCTAATGCAGCAGATAGGTGGAGGAGACTATTTTCATGTTCAGCCTGCATGAAAAACTCAGAGTGACTAATTAGAATCAGAAATAAGATTAAAAATATATATTTTTCTGATTCCTATCTCATATTTTAGAGTCTAGTAAAATATCCATGAGGTCAGAAAAAGTTTCAGTATAAAATGTCGATATAAAGACAGTTCAGTTGTAAGTCTCAAACTCCAGCCTCTTTCCTAGAAGCCCTTCAACTTGTTCCTCCGAACGGTAATAAAATGTGACACCCAGGGGCTCCTGAGCGAGCACGAAGAGGTGAGAGTCACAATGTGCTCCTGGTTTCAGATTCCTAGTTACACAAAATTTATAGATCTGGCCTCTGAGACATGACTAATCACTGTTTTCATTATTAAGAAGAATTCAGGCATAAATGACTGATAATGAAAACAATCAGGAGATGAAATAGTGATGGGAATAGTCAAGATTCATGGAAAAATAACACAAAACGTGATGGAATCTGAAAAGTATTTGATCCTGTCATAACCGTTTAAATACCCAAGCCTGGATATGAATTAATAACGCCACATTCCAAAAGTGGACATTTTCAAATGAAACTTTATATTTAACATTATTCAAGTGAACATTCTTGATGTTTTTTCTTTTCCTTTTGCCACAAAAAAAGTGAAAAGTGGAAAAGGCAAGATGAGAGACAAACGGCAGGATTGAGAGGACAAATAGGGGGAGAAGGAGCAAAAAGGTGGGAATGAGTGAAGCTCTTACCCCTGTGGCTCCGCACTCCAGACTAAATAAAAACCAAGAAACACACTTCAGAGACAGCAGAGAACAGACGAGACGTTTCCCTTCCCGCCTCACCAGGAAAAAGTGTTGTTCTCCTCTCAGGGGCCAGGAGAGAACTTTACAAAGTTCATGTAACGAGCAGTTAAGTCTATCTCTGAAGGTCTGAAGGCAATTAATCCTTAATCCTTTAACAATGCCACACACACACACACACTCTCTCTCTCTCACACACACACACAAAGCCAAAGAAGTGAGCTCCTAACACACTTTTGCAGCCCAGTGCTGTGAGGTGTCTGTGCAGATGGGTGGGTCAACAAGAGCAGCCTGAGATGAGAACATTATATGACCAAAGTCTTGCTTTGAAGAAAAAGACACATCATTTACTCCAAACACACACACACACACACACACACACACACACACACACACACACACATTACTCAAACCCTTGCTGAATAACAGATTGTCCATCTCTCCTCAGCGTGACAAAACAATACCCCAACGTAAAGTAAACTCCCCTGATTATGGTCATTATGGAACCACATCATTGTGCACACTTCTCCCTCCGGGCTGTTCTCTTTTTCTGCTCCACAACATCACTGGAACACGCATGACATCATAAGATTTACTAGAGCGGCGTGGCGACTGGATGCTATCCTACAATCAGAAGGCGGGCAAGTGAAAAATGACACATCGGAGGCATAAAACGAGGCGATAAGACAGTGGGATGACACTAGTTGACGTATTAATCAAAACTTCCTGTCAGCTCCTCTCGGACTGCAGGAAAGAGGGCAGAAAGTTTGTCGGCGAGGACACACATCACCGTGACTGCGGTCCCACGGCTCTAATAAAACCGTGTGTGCATGTCAGCACTGGAGAGGCTATGCATTATCTCCCTTCACTCCGATCTTGACACTTTGCATGCAGAGTCATTTAAAAAAAAGGAATGAGCCTTCAAAACAAAGCGGGAATGTGCAAAGAGCAGAGGAAAGGTGCAAAAACGGTGTTAAATAGTGTTGAAATGAGGTGTTTAGGTAGAAGTGCTTGCTGTGTCGCTGCAACGCGTTATCACTCAAACATAACGGTTCTGCTTTAAGGATTAGAAATGTTCAAAGTCACCCTCTGCTTCAGTAAAGAGACAAATGTGCATAACAATTGTGCCTTTAAGGATGTTTATACTGTGGAAATGAGAGGGAGGAATGTTTAATATGTGTTTAATACTGTAACTTGCAGGGGGGTCTGTGCACATTTGAAACCCAAAGCTGTTTGCATTTATGAGTTTTTGAAGGAACACTCAGGGAGGTAAAAGTTTCGACTCTGTTGCACCTGAAAACACCCAAAACATGTCAACGCAGGACTACTTTTATGATGTCAGCTTCTTCTTCATCACCCAGTGTGACCCTTAATCTAAACACAAATCCTGCTCATTCAAATCAGCCTCAATGCCCAGAGGTGATTAGATCATCCCAAACTGGTTTCCTAATAAGAGGTTTTTTGCAACAGCAGCATAAATGCAAACGTAAAAATAACTTTTAAAGGTGCATTGCACCCTACACACGCTCTCTGCTGGATACCCAGCCGGACAACAGGAACTAATTCTCCAAAGAGTTCAAGACCAAGTGATAAAAATATACAACTGCAGCTCCAGGAACGGGCAGCTGGATGCGTGCCAGCTCCATCTCCTGTTGCACGTTAGGAACTCCGAGGGGGGTGGTGTGATCAACTGGTGCACGCTGCCCCATGTCACTCACCCACCCGGCAAACACGCAAATAACGATAATAATGACTATGATGAGCGCGCACATGCGGGAATAGAAACCCAAACGCTGGCACCGACCTGCGCAGATGGCACCAGAACAGTCAGCATTCCTCTTACCAGATATGTCAGGAAATTTTCGGTCGATGATATATATGGGCATCACATCCACTGATCAAACGTCCATTCAGTCCACAAAGGGAGATGCTGATCGATCGATTTCACCCAGAGGATCCCAAACCGTTCCCGCCTCTCCTCCTTATTATCCCACCTTTTTTTACTTCTTCCTCCGGCTCTCTTGTTTCAGGAGAGCACGCTCACCCAAACGCATGCAGGCACAGAGCCCGGCTCCAATGCTGCGCTGCGCCTCATCTACCCAGAGAGGTTCGCTGCTGAATTAGTATGATCCATCAGAGGCGTGCGCGGCGCAACCGCTCAGGAGTGTGAGATCCACGTGGGGAGGGGGACCCCGCGTTTAAAATACGCCCGTGACAGAAGAGCCAGGAAGGGAAGTGATAAATGAAGTTTCCCCTGCACGGAACCGCCGCTTCCTCCTCCGTTAAGGCGGTGTTGGAGAGCAGAGTGACCCCCCCTCTGTCAGAGGCGCCTCAGCGAGACGCGCCTCAGAGCGCAGGTTCAGGTGAGCGGGATGATGGACTGATCGGTCACCGCTGACTAACGGGGCGATCAGTGGATGTGAAGCTAAAATACAACAAAGTATGTTCGCAAACACACTCACGAGTTCACTTTAACCAGCGGGAATGGAAAGAACAGGTGTGATCGTCTCCAGTGCAGGGGTGCGTCCATAAAGTTTTCAAAGGGGGGCAGATGGGGGCCACTGATAAATGGGGTCCACTGATAATGGTTATCATGGTTAACTTTTAAAAATAAATTTAGTGTTTTCATTTAAAAGTAATTAACAATTTAAATTATAGTTTCAATGTAAAAGCAGGTGCTTGTGCATATTTATTATTTGTTTGTTTGTGTTTCTGTTTTTAATACCACCTATTGCACATTGTCAACAAATATTTAAAATACAGTTAAAGTAACACTAAACAGTTTCCAGCTTCTCTGCCCTGTTGGTTGAAAATGGAATTTCAACTATCATAAACAACCCTGCAGCAGCCTGCTGTAGCTAGCGCTAACAACAAGCTAATACTAATGTGAGCCAACTAAAACTAAATAAGCCAAAAATTAAAAAGATCCACACTGGTGGACAAAAAATATTATTAAGTCCAGCAGCAACAAAGCCAGGTTAACATCAGTCCGTGATTTTATCAAACTAGTGTAGACCGCACCAATGTTCACTCCGGTTTCAGCTCTTTTCTTTGCTCTTACTTCCAAGCTCCACCATGATGCCAACGGAAAACGCAAACTTCCTTTTTCTCTTTTTCTTGTGGTTTTTTATTGATGGTTGATGAACTGAAAAAGCTAACTGCTAGCCTTTATATTAGCTACTGGCACAGGAAATAGCTAACAGCCTTTAAGCAGGTAAAGAGCGCCCCCTAGGGCACCTACCCGCTCCACAAAACTGTTAAGTGCTGTTTCTCATCTTGGGTTGGTACAGCAAAGAAAAAAAAGGCATAACATAATTTAGGGAGTTTTTAAGGTTCTGTATATTCACAGCAGGCTATCTAAAAAATACTGCATTCTGATACAAAGTTACATCACTTTCTTATAATAAAGAAATATTTTGTCCTGTGAAGGACAAAATGACTCATTGAAGCTCGTCATCTCCTCTCTTAAATTCAAATGAAATATGCAGCTAGGTGTGAGCATATTTCCTATCACCCACGTAAGCTCAGATGTTTTAATTCTAGTGGCCATGGTGTTAACAGGCAAAATGTGTTTGCATCCTTTATCACAAGGATGAAATAGACACAATCCAAACCAGCAGTTTACAAAGGTAGAATCAGAACCCATGGTGGGTCATAAAACACTACGCGAGGGGTCTTAAAATAACAACAGATAGGTTTTTAAACTTTAAAGTAGAGTTTTAACATTAATCTCAGTGATTATTGAGTTAGAAACTTAACCAGTTTCATATTTGACACCACTCTGCAGCCCTCTGCTGACCAAAAACTGCACTACATCATTTTGTGGAGCGGGTAGGTGTTCTAGGGGGCGCTCTTATACCTGCATTACAGCTGTTAGCTGTAATGCTAGCGGTTAGCATTTTCAGTTCGTCAGAGTCAATAAAAAAGCACAAGAAGAAAACAAAGTTTTCTTTTATGTTGGCATCATGGCGGAGCCTGGAAGTAAAAGTAAGAGAGTAATGTCTTTGGAGGTGAAGCAAAGAGACTGATGATGACCTAGCTTTGTTGCCAATGGACTTGTAAGTAATAATATTTTTTGTCCAACAGTGTGGATCTTTTTACTTTGTGGTTTATTTTAGTATTAGTTGGCTCATGTTAGTGTTAGCTCATTGTTAGCGCTAGCAGGCTGCAGCAGGGTTGTTTACGGTAGTTGTAATTCCACTTTCAACCAGTAGGGCAGAGGAGAAGGAAACTCCATGTTGTTACTTTAAGATGGGAGTCCGAAATATAATTATGTTTAAACACGATTTGTAAAAATATATTTTCTACATAATTGATGCAAATGAGAGAGAAAACGCTAGTCATAAATGAGTGTGTTGGTTGTTGAACATAGCCTGTAGCCTAGGTCACTCAAACACCTATGGAAAATGAGTATGTTCCATTAGAGGAGGAAAAAGTTCTCATCATGGACACTTTAGGCACTTTTGTGGGTCTGAGGCTGAAAAGTTAGAGAACCACCAAGTCACAGACTGTCCAGCCAAGTTGATGTCTGGAAACTCTAAAAGTAAAATGTTATCTTCCCAGTATTTCTGAGTTTAGGTTACTTTTAAAAGCACAGCACGAAAAAAACAGCTCAGGATGTTTTTCCAAGTCTTTTTCTCTGTGAAAGTGTGTTTTGGAAGGTTACATGTTGGACTGCAGCTCAAGTTGTTACTCAACACTAAAATGGTATTTGGCATTTGGGCATCAGGTAGCAGCTGTTTCAACATATTGGAACGCTTTCTCTGTTATTTACAGGCAGAAATTAAAGGCTTGGGACTCCTAGGAGGAATGCATATCACCTGCTGCCTTTTATACCAAGGTTTTAAACTTTGATCAGTTTACATTGATAAAGGATGACGTCAGCATGTTGTTTTTGGTCAAATCTTGAAAATGTTTTCAGCACTGTTAGCATCAGTGCATCAGTGTTAATAATCCTATAGGGAGCCTAAGCTAGCCCATTTACGTCCGGACCATGGGGCTTCTACTGGCAAAAAAAAATGGCTGAGTCTACAGAGGGACAAAAGTTATTTTCTGATCCTGTTTGATATGTTCCATGGATTTCACATATGTGTCTGTAAATTTGAAAGACATATTTTGATGCCAAGAAAGCGCTCATTTTTAACAGGTGGCAAAAATTATTTTAGGTTTTGTGTGAAAAGACGTGGAGAACTCCAAATTGATGCCTACGGTTGCAACAACCGGCGTACTATTGAAAACAGATCACGTGGAATTACTATTGACTTTTCTAGCCTACCTGATGGGATTTTATATTTTCATAAATTTTGTTTAATTATATTCATATTTTGAATATTATGCCATACCATGTGTCTAATTTTGTGAAAAAGCTTGATATGTGTTTTTTAGCACCTTCCTCAGTAGACATGAATGCACTGGGGGCGAATGGAGACCCATCTAAGATGGCGGCCAGCCACTACGGCAGCTCCAATCATAGATATCATATATATTGCTAGATGTCTTAACTGGGAGTCGACAGCCACCCTACGTGGTGGCCATCTTACTTCGGACGGCTTACGTTCCGTTCTCAATGGTAGCAGATGGAAGGTGAGTGAACAACTTAAACAAAAACACTCTTAACTCGATGAAATATTAACGGATTTACAAGCAGGTTGCATTATTACAAACCTTATAACACATAGGCTTGAGACGACATACTTGCACATTTTTAAATGAACCAAATCCGTCATATTTCACAGCCACATCTCTGGCGTTTATAACAAATCAAACTGTTTGAAAATCGGTTGAAAATTGAGCAACTTAGAGTTATTTAAATAGTACATGCACCATTGACACCAATGTTACGAAAGAGGGCAGCTGTCCGAAGTAAGATGGCCGCCGCATAGGGATGTTCGACCAAATGACGAACAGCGTGGGTAAGGCATCTAGTGTTTATATGATATCTATGGCTCCAATAGTCAGCGCCAGTCCTCGGGGCGTCTACGTATATATGTCTATGCGGGTAACAACCATACTTCCTGTGATATTACCGTAATAAGTGTAGTAAGTGCTCCCTACCGTAAAACACCCGAGAGCCAAAACCAGAAATAACAATGTATTTATCTACTTATCAACTTAACGGTGTATGATTTGTCTTTTGTTTGTTAACTAGAATCTTCTGGCGCTGATCCATAAATGGCCACAGACATGAAAGTGATTTTATTGCTTAGGAAAATGGACGGCAGATACCTAATTTGACCACAGGATGTCATTCTTACAAATTGCACCTTTAAGCAATGGTTTGAGGACAAACAAGCTCATAACCGTTTTGAGTGTTTCCCAGTAGCTCAGATATCTTCATACATGATAAATTAATAAATATCCAAGTATCTAACATTAGAAGTTGATCGATAGATCACTTGTCCAATGGAAACACTTTATAGCCTAACGCTGGTCTGTTTAGTTCTATTTGACCTTTTAGCTCCCAGTCTCGTCACCGTTGGGTTCACCATTGGGTCACGTGTAGTCAGTAAGTTCAGTCTGCAAACACTCAAGGAGTTCTGGCCTAAAAGTGAAAGTCAGCATCAAAGTGAGAAGAAAAGAGGGTACACCACTGCAGAGAATAAGTGACCTGATTTCACGAGGAGCCAGAGTGTTTACCGGATGAGGCATGTCATGAGCCTGAATTAAACTGTAGTTGATGATATGGGTGATTTTTTTTTGCATATAAGGTGGCGTGTAATCTAAAGAAGGAAACACTTTGTTTGTTAAACAGTTTGCAATGTATTTAGATCGTATCAGCGAAGAGACGTGTACAAACAGCAGGAGATAAATTATTAACCCTTTCATTATGCAGCAAATCAGCTCCAGCTCATAGTAAATAGTTAAATAGACACAAAGCAGAAGTATTCATGAATAAAGATTTAAGTCTGCATTTTTATTCATTCATTTATTTTTAATACTTGACTCAACTTTCTACGTAATGTATTTTCGTTTGAGACTTTTTTCTCTGTCCCTGTTCCTTCTGCTCCATGTTTGTGTGTCTTTCTGTTCCAGCAGGCCTCGCTGACTAGAAACAAAGATTCCTTAAGTGCAGCTGTGTGAGACGATCTATTTTCTAAGCCAAGGCCTAACTGTCTCACAGTCTCACATAATTCAATTGTCCTTATGTTTGCATTGGTCTTGAATCTTAAAAAATTGAGTTTCCTCAGAATAAATCATTTATATCTACAAATTTCAACATCAAATGTTGTGATTTTTTAAAAAAGCCACCATATTCCCTGTCTAGGGTTAGTTTGCACATGAATTAATGTTCCACAACATGTCATCATGCATTCCTTATCAAAAAAGTTACTCACAAACCCAGCTGACCCCGGCTGAACACTCCTCTTGATGTCACACGGTTCTGCAAATTAACAATGAAAAACTATCCAGAACTAACAGCAAGACATCCTTCTTCTAACTGAAAGACTGAATCCAGACCCTTTTATAGGCGTGACTTGTGGTTTTGTCCAATAGGGGGCGTTCTTACCTTCAAACACGTCACAAAACGAAAGCATCAGCATTAATGTGCAATGAGTCAATTATTGTTACACAAAACAATGAAATATTAAGGAATGAATCTTAAATGACACAAACAGTTGTTATGAAATAAAAGTTCAGAGTTTCAAAAGGCCAGAATTAAGGGCTGGGCTGTAGTGACAAGTTGCAAATGACAAAAAACGTTTCCAAATGTTTTCAATGAGTTTTATGAGGCTCTAAAATCTGAACGTTTGGTCAGTTTTCTATCCAACTAGCCACAGATTTGTTGCAGACCTCCAGGAGTCAGAAAACCCAGCCCAGTGAGGGAGTGGAGACAAATAAAGAGACATTCAAGTGGCAGACAGGAGCAACAAATATTAGAATAAAATGATAATTTATAAACAAACAAGAATTGAGTCTGCAGTGATACGGGCGTTGTACCGGTCTGCTGTGGTGAAGAGAGAGCTGAGCCAGAAGGCGAAGCTCTCGATTTACTGGTCGATCTACGTTCCTACCCTCAGCTATGGTCACGAGCTTTGGATAGTGACCGAAAGAATGAATTCAGATACGAGCAGCGAAATTAGTTTTCTCCACAGGGTGTCTGGGCTTTCCCTTAGAGATGGGGTGAGAAACTCAATCATCTGGGAGGGGCTCAGAGTAGATCCGCTGCTCCTCCACATCGAGAGGAGCCAGTTGAGGTGGCTCAGGCATCTGGTTAGTTTGTGGAGAGACGTTGGGCATGGCTTAGCATCATAGACATGAATACGTCCCATTGGACGCTGGAGAGCGTAACATCGTCATCACAGAGTTGGATGGGTTCCTCACTCTCCAAACCCAACTGGAGTCAACGCAGAGTGAGCAACAATGCCCGTGTTTTGTGCAGCCTACAGTTGCAACAACCAGCGTGCTATTGAAAACAGATCACATGAGATTACTACTGACTTTTCTAGCCTACCTGTTGGGATTTTATATTTTAATTTATTTTATTTTATTTATATTTTAACTATCAATCCATATAAAATGTCTGATTTTGTGACAAAGCATAATAAAATATGTATTTTAGTTGGGTAAGCACCTTCCTCAGTACAAATAAATGCACTGGGGGCGAATGGAGACCCATCCAAGATGGCAGCCCGCTGCTTTGCCAGCTTCAATAGGCAGCACCAGTTCACGTGGCGTCTACGTATATGATGTCTGTGCTTAGCACCATTAAGGCAGAGCTGCAACGGAGCAAAACTACAAATATGGCGGCAGCTCATTGATGACGGTCATTTGAAACGACTTTTGCATCAACTTTGGACGATTTAGACTTTTCTTTGAGCCACAAGAAGATAGAGTTACGTCTTCTTTGACGGTGTACGGCGGGCTGCCCCATTGACTCATTTCCGTAGCAATAAATACGTCACGTTGTTGCTGCTCTGATTGGTCCTCGTGCAGAGACAGTTTGAAAGACAACTGTAGCTTCCACCCCTATACGACTGAGACTATGGGTCTTGGCCAGACTGCATATAGGGAGGCTCACCAGGCCACAGATTTCATGCAAATGTAAGAATTCATTCTGTTCCTACATTTAAATAAAATATACAAAATATTATCCCACAATTGCATCAACAGTGACAGCCCAATGAATTATGGGTCTATATAGGTCATGTTCTACCTCCTCTTTGTGCCAGATTACTCCTGCAGGACTCATCAATGCAAGCAATACACTGAAACTTTGGTGAAATCTCATCGCGTCCTTAAAAAGTTTTTTTTTTTGCATTTTAAACAAACTGAAATAAGACCTCTGAATGCACTAAATCACCTTCACATGATTTATTTCAAGTGCGTTGGGTTAAATTTTAATCAAACCTGTGCACCGTGAAATGATTTTAATTGTGGGCTGCAGCTTTAGAAACGAACCGAAATAAATCAAAAACAGCTCTTGAGCTCCAGCGGGAAACAAAAATATATGCAGGTTTTATTAAACATATGTAAATCCATGAAACAATATTATTTGGCTCTTTGCGTTTTCCTGCAGCAGCCCCGTTGCGTTTATTTATCTGTTCTCATAAATTTAAAGCTTTGCTCTCGAGTCGAATCCCGTAGATTACTGCGACAGGAAGCGGTGGGATTAGACCACCCCACAGTCTGGGATGGACCACAGTCTTCTGATAAGCATGACACTGAGAAAAATTGCTTATTATTTTGTTGTGACAGCTGAAGTCAGCTCTGCACAGCTGGATTGAAAGTGAGCTGCCCTCCACTGTGCAAGCTGGTTAAACGGATCTGTCAGGACCTTTTTATCTACAGAGTGGAGCTCCTCTAAAGATCAGGCTCACTTTTATGGAATTCTACTTGGAAACAACGTGGCTATAAAGCATCTTTTTGGTGCTGCATGAGTAAACATGCCCTTACAGATGTTTCTTCCACTTCAAATCGCAGCTGGAGCCGATCGATAGCCACTGCAGAGTCATTTAAACCAGGACTGAATGCTGATTTTTTTTTACTCACATAAACACGCTCATCTTTAATTGAAGGCGAAATCCTGAATGCACATAATTCCTCCTGCCTCGTGCATACACCTGGGCGCTCCAATCTGTCTTTTCTGTTCAGGTTTTATTGTTTCTGACTCCTCAAAGGAGTTTTATAAAGCTTCCGCCTCCTGCCTCATCTAAAAGATGATCATTTGCCTGCAGTGCAACCTCTGTGATGATATTTTCCATCTCCGCGTTGCTCTGCACTTCACATAAAACCCATCAGCCCTTTCTCTGCCGGCCATTTGAGCTGCGTTCGCTGTCAGTAAACCCAGCGTGTTATGGACTCCCGGAGAGTGTTGGGCTTTAATTGCACTGTGCTCAGGGAGACGCAGATATTAAACAGTCTATTCCTGCAAAAACGAGACACGTGTGCAAACACTGACATAAACATGCGTTCGCTTCATGTGTGCTTGTAAACTAAAAGGCATTTGGAATACTAACAAGCACATCAGTAAATAATTGAGGCTGCTTTTGAGTGGCAGCCGTGTGCTTGTGTTTCATACTGTGTTCCAGAAATCTCCTCTTGTAGTTTTCTTTTAAATCAATCAGCACAAGTGAGTCACAGAGCATCAGTCACCACCGAGATGAAGTTATCCCCACCAAAAATCCAGTCTTTCCATCTTATTTTGAAAGCTAAAACTCCTTTTTTACAACAGAAGTGAATTATTGGAGGTGTAAGGGACAGTCTTGTGGTTGTGATGTTTCAAAACATCCCAGAAAACTGGAAGGAAGAAAACGTGACTAAAAAAGTGTGTTTTTGGGTCTGCCAGTGATTCACACACACACCCAAGTTAGTCACAAGAATTCTTCTCCTACGCCCAAGGAGACATTTAACTGATAGGTGTGCATTGTCAGAGGAGCCGAGATAAGTTTCTTCGGTTTGGATCAAGGTCGCTCGGCAGCTCCTCTCAGGAACTGTCAGGGGAGCGAGCGTCCTATCAGGAACAGACGGGCTGTCCGGTTCTGCTCAAAGTCTGCCCGTTAGTGCACAGGAACACACACTCACTTCAAAGGACTGACTGACAGAAACACAAGCACGCAGTCAGGGACTTACATACCGCACACACACATTTATATCCTCACTGCTGTCACACACACACACACACACACAGAGAAGGACTGTCAAACTGGTTTGTGGCTGTCAAGGCTGTGAAAAGAGGAAGAACGATGAAAATGATATAAGAGAAGTGGTTAAACCAGTGATTCAATAAATGATTTCAGCCTGCTTACGTTTTCATTTTGCGTGTTTTCTGTGTAATCTGGAAAGAATTAGCAGAAATTAGGCCAGGTCATGTTTGTAAATGAGAAGTGGTTCTCAAACAGTTCACCTTGATAAATAAAGGTTCAATAAAAAAATAAACCAACTTAGTGATTCATTGGTTAAAGCAGCAATCTGGAGTTTCCCCCTTTCAGGAATTGTTCATGATTTTGTAGAAATCAGTAAAAATGATAGTTTTACCTGTACTGTGGTCAAATGTAGGCATAACGTCAGGCTAAGCCCACACCCCGTCCCTTAGAGCTCCATGCAGTTTGAACTGACCACCGCTCAGCACTAGCCAGAAGTGTTAGACATCCACTTACTTACAGATGTCAATCACAGAGCATGCGCAGAGTTGGCGACCTCTCCTATGGACAAGTAAGTCTAAGCAAGTGACTGGGAGGTCGTGGGTTCAAATCCATGGTCGAGTCATACCAAAGACTTTTTAAAAATGGGACCTAATACCTCCTCGCTTGACACTCAGCATTAAGGGGTTCGATTGTTTTATTATTTATTTAACGTTTTAATTATTATTCATAGCTCTTTTGTCCGGCTAGAGGTGCACGTTCAGGAATGAGAAGCGTTGCTTCCTGCCATAATCACGAAGTAGGAAGAGGGGCTTAAAGGTGCAATACATTTTTCAGCCTCTAGATCAGTGATTCCCAACCTGGGGTCCAAGACCCCCTAGGGGGTCTCCACAGTTTTGTCTGTGCTGAGGTTGCGAGTTTACAAAGATTATATTTGTAAAAATTACATTCATAAAATCCCAATAACACACCCAAGAGTAGAAGAGTTATAATACTGTATGCCTGCATAAAGCTTGTAATTAATCACTTTAGATGTGTGTATGGGGGTGAGAGTTGGGGTTTGGGGGGCTCTGGCTCGTCTTTGACACAAGAAAGAGGTTCCTTCTGCTATCCAAGACGTTCTCCGCTGTTTCCTGGACGCTAAACCAACAACAGCCTTCCCCGTCACAAGTCAAGATGGGTGAGTTCATGAATGTTAAGTGACAGTGTGACGTAGATCTGTCAGGATTTTCTAATCCTAGAGTTTCACCGTCTATTTTCTATCAGAAGCTAATGCAGGAGATAGGTGGAGGAGACTATTTTCATGTTCAGCCTGCATGAAAAACTCAGAGTGACTGATTATTTTCAAAAATAAAAAGTTACAACGTTTTTTCAGTGAAGGACCTCTTTATAATGGAGGTATTAACATAAAATGTCAAAAACATGCCAAAAATTAAGTCTATTGAGTAAATGTCTTACATCTGCACAATAAACTTGACTAATTATCCACTAAAGGTAAGGTAGGACAGAAATCCTCTTGGTTTGGTTTCATGCTGTTTTGTAAATAACAGGAAAAAAGGCAAAAATAACAAAAGGAGCAACAGCAGACAGAAAGAGATGTTTGGAACACAGCTAGAAGAGTCAACCTACTCAGTGATTCCACACCAACCCTTTTCAAGTGTTCATAATTTTTTTAAAACTTGCTCATGTTTGTCAAAGAGAATTGTGACGGTGGGGGATTCAAATGAGGGATAAAGTGACTGGAGGCAGATGAAATGCAAACAAGACGTCTTTTGTTGAATTCACTGAGAAATGACTGCCGAACAAAAATGATAATCTAAAATCCATATAAAAAAAGAAAACATTGCCAAAAAACAGTAAACTGGAAAGAAGTGGCACAGACATCAGCATTAAGCTAAAATGAGCTAGGATGGAAAAAACAACAGCTGGATAACAGGTAAGTGGTAATAGCAGACCAGATGTGACAGCGCAGAGGTGACAAACACAGACAAATGAGCAGGTTGTAGTAAATTTAAAAGAAAGTGCATCGAAACGGCAAAACAAACAAACGTGGAACTGGGTCAACATTATAAATGAATGTAAAAAAATAATAAAGCTACAATAAATGACAAACCACCAAAACAGGCTCCATAGACTTTTATTTTGAAACAACCTGACCAAGGATAATGGAAATTATTCAGTAAAAAAGTTTCTAACAGGATCTGATGAACTGGAATTAAACATAATAAAGAATTTATTTAACAGGATATAAGAAAAAAACTTTTTCCTCTTCTGTACTTAGAAAATGATCTAAATCAATTTCTTCGTGTGTGTGTGTGTGTGTGTGTGCGTGTGTGTGTGTGTGCATGTGTGTGTGTGTGCATGTGCGTGCATGCGTGTGTGTGTGTTTATACATATGTGCATGTGTGCACGTGTGTGGCTAAAGGGATAAACACAAAAGAATGCATAGATGAAATACGTTGTCATCACCTCATTCTTGCAACATTACATTAACAAGAAAAAATGTCCACATTTGGACACCACATGTCCTCAAGAAATAATCATGTTGTTCCGTTGGAAACAATTAATCATTTTTTTTGTTGTTTATATGCTAAAAAAAATCCTTTTTTTCAATCTCATATCTGTTCACGAGTTGCCTCAGAGCATTATAGATAAAATTACACACTCCCATGTGTAGACACATAAAAATTCAAGATATATTTGTTATCGCTTGGAGATCACAAATCCTGTTTTAGTTTCAGAGATACTGAACGCAAAAGAAGAGGAGGAGGAGGAGAAAAGGAGACGGAAGAGGGAATGTTAATGGTAAATAGGTCAGAAAACATCAAAAATGTGGAGGGGGCTTTTTCTGTGGAAAAGGATGAAGAAATCTGAGCCACCATGTTGACTAACAACAAGCAGACACATTACTTGGAGAACAAATTGTATTTTTGTAATATTTTATCTGCATAAAACAAGTAGCTTCTCACTACTACAACTACTACTATTACTACTACTACTACTACTACTACTACTTCTACGAGCTTTGTCAAAGGAATTTTACCGGGTCTCAGCTACCTCTGGCAACGTCTGATGGTAAATTTTTTATCAGGCAATAAAAAGGGCAACAGTTTGTTTGTGTTAAATTTTTTATCTATCCATGTCTGGACAACATTTTGTACATTTTACAGATGATTTAAAACTCGCCATCTTAAAGTTACACACAGCAGTTTTCTGCTCCTCCGCCCTACTGGTTTAAAGTGGAATTACAACTACCGTAAATAACCCTGCTGTAGCTAGCGCTAACAACAAGCTAACACTAACATGAGTCAAGTCTTAATAAATAAGCCAGAAATCAAAAAGATCCACACTGTTGGACAAACAATACTTACAAGTCCAAAAGCAACAAAGCCAGGTCACCATCAGCCCGTGATTTTTCAGCTTCCTCAAACTAGCGCAGGCCACGCCGGTGTTCACTCTGGTTTTAGCTCTTAGCTTCACCTCCAAAGACATTACTCTCTTACTTTCACTTCCAGGCTCCGCCATGATACCAACAGAAAAGCAAACATCTTTTTTCTTCTTCTTGTGCTTTTCATTGATGATCAGCAAACTGAACAAGCTAACTGCACAGATAATAGCTAACAGCCGTAATGCAGGTATAAGAGTGCCCCCTAGAACACCTACCCACTTCACAAAACTAACTAGTGCAGTATCTGGCCAGTGGAGGGCTGCAGAGTGGTGTCAAACATGAAACTGGTCAAGTTTCTAACGCAACTACCACTGATATCAATGTTAAAGCTCTGGCTTAAAGTTTAAAAAACTATTTAGTGTTACTTTAACATGTGCTAACTGCAGTCCATTTTCCTAAGCAATAAAATCACTTTCTCACTGTCGTTCCGTGAGTTTCACGTTGCCAGTTACGGATCAGCGCCAGAAGATTCTAGATGACAAGCAAAGACGAGTCATACACAGTAAGTTGATAAGTAAATAAATAGGCTACATTGTTATATCTGGTGTTAGCGCTCTTGGAAGTTTTACGGTAGGGAGCACTTACTACATTTAGGGTAGGTGTTTGCCATCTTGTTGTTATTGTTCTGAACGACTCATTAAAGGAAGTAAAACGCCACGATTGACTAATTATTCACTTCACACATACACTTCACTATAATATCAAGTTGTTGGTGATTGAAAAAGTAGCTTGAGATATTTTTAGAGTCGACTATATGTTTCTAATTCACCGTTAGCATTGTTAGCATAACATTAGCCTCTAGCCTGCTTCACCAGGTATTAGAGTAAAACAAAAAGATGCCGTGGCTTCTTAGGGGTACAAGAAATAACTTCTGGGTCGCTCCTGTTTACTGGCTTTGGTTCTTTAAACAACCCAGGAAGCTTTTTACCTGCCCGTATCAAATTACAAATGCCAGCGCTGCAGCGTTAGCTCGCAGGAGACACGGCAACACAAACACACAGATTGTAAACAGTTACGTCTCTCTTTCGTGTTTTCAATAGAACCTTCCATTCAATATGATTGAGAAACTAGACTGTTTTGCGATTTTTTTCACACATTTTGCTCCTTTTAACATGACTAAGATGTATAGATGCCTGAACCTCACCAATCAGAACACCTAAGGGTGAGTAAAAACAAAAAAAGAATTTAATATACAGTATATAAGTTCCCTTTTGTCATGGTTTGAGTCTGTATGGTCCTGCTAGTAAGTTTCCTCATGTGCAGCTGCACATTACAATCATGCTCACGCCTCTCACCTGTGACCCACACCATCATACGTCTCCTCAGCCTCTCTCACAGCTATTACATTTACCTGTAGGCTCAGCATCCCAGTGTTCCACAGTTCATATTTGATCAAGTTATTGATCACTTTTTGCCTCTTGGACCACGTCTCTTGCCTTGCCCTGGCTGAACTTAGTTGATGCTTTCAGCTCAAGCCTGCCCGCCCTGACTCTGTCTATCATGTCTAACCCTCATCGGATTTGTAAGCCTTGCAGTTGTCTTGCCTGCTGTGTTTTTGACCCTTTCACCAGGTTTTTGGATTACAGACAGGATTTTAATTGCTGAGGGGTTTTATCTGTAAAACATATAGAGATATTCTCAATCTCAGTCTAGGGTAAAATCTCTGAATTTGCCATTTGTTTGGCGCAGCCATTTTTGGGTCCAGCTAAAGAACTCAACACAAACAAAAGACTGTAGAAAGAAATGCTGACACAGCTTGGTTTTCCTCCCTCAGACTTCGCTCAGGTCCCCATTCCGGACTAAGGCTCAGTCTACTGTTAACTCACATGTTATAATGGCTCACCCATCTACAAGCCGCAACTGACGACCCCCAGAAAGCTTTGGATCTGAGCTGTTTGAGTATAGACCATCCCCCTCCCGTTACAGTATTCTGTCTCACATTAACACAACTCAAGCACAGCTAGTTGAGGAACCCATGTAGCTGGGGCAAACCAAGATTACACCCCAGGAATGAGCAAAGGTGATCCACATACATTAGATAACTGCCCATTAAAACCCCAGATTTAGTAGAAAGGCTGACATCACTAATGAGGCAATCTCTTGGGTAACATCCTTCATAAACTCATCTATTCCTGTCCAGACTCACGTACCATCTCAGACTGTTTACAGGCAGAAATTATAGACTTAGGTGTTGAATTTATTAATGAAACTCTTACGTCCAAGCTTAGTCTGCAGAATAAGTACTGTGTGAGTACTCCAGGACAGGTTCTTTGGATTTGACAGCACCACAGAGCCAATCTCTATTATTGTTTTGGTAATAACCACAAGAAATTGGAATTCATGACAACTAAGTCACTGGAAATCCTGGTTATTCTTGATCTTGTTCTAAGTGATTTCTGGTCGCTCAGTGTCATAGCCATCAATTCAATTCAATTCAGTTTATTTATAAAGCGCCAAATCACGACAAGAGTCGTCTCGAGGCACTTCACAAAGTAAACGTTCCAATACAGTTCAGTTCATTAAGCCAATCAGTAAAAAGGTTTCCTATATAAGGAACCCAGCAGATTGCATCAAGACACTGACTGTGTGTTGATACAATCCTCATACTAAGCAAGCATGCAGCGACAGTGGGAAGGAAAACTCCCTTTTAACAGCATAACTACAGCGATATCTCAGGATAACCTAGTTTTCTCATTTGAATTCTCCCATGATGCTGTATTTTTTTATCTCCTAAAATATTTCTTATTGTTGAATCACAAACTTTGAGGCCTGCACTAATTTAAATGTTATTCAGGGTTTGTTTTTATTTAAACAGAGGCATGATGTGTTGCTTTTTGAGCTCTATTAGCTTACTTCATGTTTTTTTTATTCTACAACTATGATAGTAATTGAGACAGGCTGTGGCTGTAGTTGAACTGAACTCAACTTTATACACAATGTGGTTAATCAGTTCATTCATGATTTAAAAATGGGGGGGCAATTACATTGTCCACATAGGGCCATGTTGGTTTGGATTGCTTTTTCCCCTAAATGGAAAAGAACATTTTAAGTTTGATCATGGCATTTTTTCATAATTAAATGTGTTTGCTGATCTGAAAAATGTAGGCGTGATGAAAAAATCTTAAACTAAATCATCTCTGTTTACACATCTCCTCCCACAAGCTACTGTTCATTTACTCACCAATAGGGGGTGCAATTAAACTGGAATGAAGAGCAGGTGTTTCCCATCACCGACAGTTGTTTACTCCCTTTATGCACACACACACACACACACACACACACACTTCACATGCTCTTTGTGTCCCTCCACACATTCATTCTCCAACGCTGAGCGATGGAAGTCAAGCAGGTCCAGTTGTTTGCTGCTTTGATGTCAGACCCAGAGTGACGATTTTTGGACTGAATCCTAAAAGTTCATAGCATGTGTTACTCCTTAGATTCCCCCCTGAACAAGGGTCTTCTGCTGTGAAAAATGGCAATCTCAGATGCACGTTTGTTCTGACATAAAGACGCTCTTTCCGCATAAAAGCTCATGAATTTAACCATTTTGCATGACACACGTTGGATAAAATGATCTCAAACACAAAAATATTTGCAGCCGTACATGCATCTAACTAAGTGCAGCAAGACAAGAGATCTTCTTGTTGATGGCTCTCCTCGGGCACGGCCACTTAGCAGAGCTTCTCCTGAGTGTGTTTCTCACCATGACACAAATCTGATAAAACACCTTCACAAGGTCCCGCTGCTGTGTGGTTAGTCCCAGCACACAAACAAGTTTGTTGTTGTCAACATGTTTCCAAGGAAAATCCATTAACCACACAATCTGGCTTCATTATAAAGTAATGACTAATCTAACTGCTCTCATTAGGATTTCTGAAGAATAAAAGCACAAAAGAAACGACGCACCAGTTTCACAAACCCCCTACTGCTGCAAACGGCGTTGTCAGTTTAACAAATGGTAGGGGATGATGATGATTAAACTTCTTGTTAACACCTTATAAATTAACACGCTATAAAAACACGTCATTGCCCTAAAAAGATCATTTTTATTGGTTTGGCTTGTTAGAGAGGGGTCTAATAAATGTCAAGTTTGTTTCAAAATCTTTAAATCTGGTGACATTTAAAGACGAGTCCTCCAGATTATTTGGGGGTTTTCTGCATTGAAGCAGTGTGAAAAAGCTTTTGTTGGATTATGACGTGTTTAATTACCGATATCGTTCCAACTCAGCACTGCTGTCAAAACGTGATAACAGTTTATTTCCTCTCGAGAAGCTTCTTAGTTGGAATGACCTGATTAAGACCAGCTTAATCAGAAAGCCACATGATCTCAACAGGAAACTGCATTTATCCAAAAAAATTTTTGCATCATCTAGTAAAAATTTTCCAAACAGATAATTTACCAAGATGTGACTCTAGTTTCAAGCAGACTACGTGTGTTAATTCTAAAAATAAAATCTGATTTAGTTTTAAAAGTTCCAACAAAAGCTGCAAAGTATTGACTAGTTTTTGATGCCTGAAAAACAAAATACCAGGTAAAAGTACAAGAAAAC
Source organism: Aphyosemion australe (assembly GCA_006937985.1). Lineage (NCBI taxonomy): Eukaryota > Metazoa > Chordata > Actinopteri > Cyprinodontiformes > Nothobranchiidae > Aphyosemion > Aphyosemion australe. Next base: position 587,585 of record SSNS01000121.1, read on the forward strand.
AAACAAAATTACTTTTCAAAGTAAAGTCATTTTTCGTTATGACTTGTAGCTTTTTTGGATCACATACATGAAAAAAAAAACAAATATGTGTATGTTGAAACAAAAAGAAATGTATGCACCCCTGGCCTAGTGGCTGGTTTCAGTGCAGGTTTTAGGCCACACCCCCTTCATGAAAACAAATTCTCCTGAGTAAAAAGTGAAAATACACCTCAGATCATTTCCCAATGCTTTTTTCTTATAGTGTAATAAATTTGGATGCTTGATTATGACTTTCAGCACCACATTCAGAGTTTTTAGTCTCTGATAAAAAATGTAATGTGCCTGTGAATGGGATATTTTGGCAAACAGGCTAGATATCATTTAAATTGATGATTTGGATGTAATATCTTTTTGTGAGTATTTCTCAAAAGGCCATGGTTAGTTGTATTTGTATTTCTTATTATAATCGGTCACTCTGAGTTTTTCATGCAGGCTGAACATGAAAATAGTCTCCTCCACCTATCTCCTGCATTAGCTTATGATAGAAAATAGACGGTGAAACTCTAGGATTAGAAAATCCTGACAGATCTACGTCACACTCTCGCTTAACATTCATGGACTCACCCATCTTGACTCACGACGGGGAAGGCTGTTGTTGGTTTAGCATCCAAGGAAACAGCAGAGAACGTCTGGGCTAGTAGAAGCTAACTGTTAGCATTAGCAACTCCACCACATTGAAGAACTCCTCCAGGCTTGTGTTATTTGTGGAGATAAAACATCAACGTTGCAGAGTAGAGTCAGTGGTAGAGTCGTGTTGCTGTTAGCCAATAAGAGGAGAGATGTCCAAATATCAGGAAATAAGAGTCCAAATCCTTTTGTGTTCTGCCACCCTCTCCAGCTGACTCCTCCATGCTGATTCAGGTGCTTCTGGATTAGAAAATCCTGACAGATCTACGTAACACTGTCACCAAACATTCATGAACTCACCCATCTTGACTCACGCCGGAGAAGCTAGCAAGCTAACCATTAGCACTAGCATCTCCACAACATTTCAGGCTTGTGTTAGTTGTGGAGATAAAACATAAATGTTGCAAAGCAAATGGAGGAAATTGAAGATGTCATATTTCTGTTATCCAATCAGAGGCGAGGTGTCCAAATATCAGGAAATAAGACTCCGAATCCTGCCGTGTTCTGCTCCCAACTCCTCTGGCTAACTTCTGGTTCCTGAAACAGGAGCGCAGGAGCTTTTTTTCCCCACAGAGATAGACTAACAAGGCATTCATTTATAATAGAGACTACTGCAGATGTGTTGAAAAAAATGAGTGAACTTGGTCTTTAAGGAAATTTTTGTCTGTTCAGTTGTTTCCTTTTCATGACGATGCTTCTTCGATACTTACGCGTATTTAGAACGAGGATGGTGCATCTGTGGAATGGGCAACACACCTAAACATGCAGCTACCGTGCAACAGCTGTTGATGCAAAAGCTTTACAAGTTCTATCTCATTGTGAAGGCGAATAATCTGATTTTCTAACACTAAGATTTATTGCAAATAATCATTGTTACACCAATGAAATACACAATGAAACAGTAATTTAATTCTTTTAGTTTCTGCAATACATTAAAAGCAAGAAAAATGTCTGCGGTAAACAAATAGATTCAGTTTTTGTGATGCTGTGGGTCTGACTTTTAATAACAATAATATTAGTCAGCAGTTCTTTTAAAGTAGAATTTTCTCAGCTTTTTCTGAATTTGACCAACTTGCACACATAAATGTACGTCTATACACCATCTTCCTGTTTCTGTTGGGTTTGATTACAGACAGAAAAATGCAGGTCAGGTATTTGTCCTTATCCTGATACTTTAAGGAGACTGAAGGGAATCAAAATGACAGACAAGTCTAGACTGATTCCAAAATGTTCTGTTTTTTATGTCCCCTGAGAATTAGTGTTCCTCGAGTTAATGCTGCTGTATTTCAGACTGGACGACTACCTGCACCCTCTGACAAAAGGCAGTCCTGGCTCATGCGGTCACCTTTGCGTGCTGTTCTGTTTTCTGCACGAGGACATTGTGCTGTTCCAAGTACTATTTGATTTAACATGCCAACATGATCTGTCAACCCCCTCGTACATTCCTACCCTTCTGTTTGGGTTCACACACTCCCCTCTCCTGTCCAACGCTGTGGCCTCAGACAGGAAATATTTTACTCTATTTGACTTTAAACAGTGAAAACGGGCATAAACATGATCTGCGACATGCTCTTTTTCCAGGATCGAATGGGGAGCTTTTACAATGCAGCTCAGGGGTGACGCACTGATTCTTAACTCTTAAAAAAAAAAAAAAGCTTTTATTTGTTGATCTGAAATCAGCTTTACTGCCACTGTTCTCTAATGCCTTCATAAAAGAAAGCACAGCAGCATCTATTCCTAGCCGCGGCCCCCTGTGGCAAAACATACTTGTTATTTTTAGTTTTTTCAAAACAAAGCTTTTGGGTTGTTGTTTTTTTTTAATTCTTCATCCCAGCCAAATTCTTAACCCATTCATCTGTGAGGGTGTGCACTGGATGGAAAAGATAAAAATCTGCTGCCAGTTAACTTTCCGAGGAGCCGCTGCCCTTCTGGAGCATTTTCAAAGCTGCTTGAGAGGTTTTTAACAGTTAGTCCATCCAAGCTTGTCAGCAGCACGAAGCGGACAGCAGACAGGAGCTTAGCTTCTCACCAATGAAACATTGGTTGTAGAATTTAGGAAGCACGTTTATTAAACAAGCACTCGTATCGCGGGGACTCATTTTGGGCTAGCGCTATTATCACCAAACCTTTCTTTGTCCGCCGAGCACAAACAAGTCAGATTATTTTGAAGCAGTGCCGGATTTAGTGCTGTTTTCTTTGACAGTAAGGCTTTTTTTTTTTGCCCTCTACGGTTATTGCATCAGAAGAATGAATGAGCATTGAGATGGGTCCCAGTGGGAATAGGAAGTACTAATGGGGCCTTAATGAAAATCTCCAGTCTGCTCATCATTATGGAAACAAACACACACCATTTCTACAGAGGGGGAGAGAAACTTGAACGCACGCGTGCAAAGAACAGATGATCTTGTCATATCACGTCACCTTAATGCTCTCCTTTAATCCCCTACCTCTCCCATCATGCATCTTGCAGCATAATGAGAGAGAAAACAAATACCAGCTTATCATCATCAGCTCCGCTGCATAAACGCTCAGACAGGTTCCCTCCTGTTCTCTTTGTAACCATCCAGGTAAATTACTCTCTGATGGTTGTTTTCTTGACTTTTATACGCTTTTTTCTCCTCCTAATTATTTCCATTAGGCTCGGCGTGCCTGCTGGAGGAATTCATTATGCTGATTAGAGAGGAGCAGGTTGTTGGCGGAGAGCGTGGAGATCACGGTGAGAAACAGTCAATGAAACAGACGACTGGTTTGTCACATCTGGTGATGATTTCTGTCCCTGTGGGACTGTTTCACGGGAAGAGAGAACCAGCAGAGCTGCACAGTCACAAGAAAACCAAATAATCAGCGTTGCAAACCAGAAAAAACAGAGCTATAGCGGGCTATCACTGGTTTTATTGAGGTCTTACTGACCCAAGGCAAGTTTTTTATATCTAGTCCTGAGTGATCCATTACAGGCTGGTCGTCTCAGGTTGATTCGTTTCACATGCCAGCCTTTCTGCGGTGCAACAGATCCATCTGGTGGCCAAATCTGAAACTTTAAAAGGTCTGACCAACTCTATCAAGCTTCCATTTGTCATTTAAGAAAGTCGTTTATCATTCCTGCAAATTCTATAAGTTAATTCTGCCAATAAAAGTGTAAGCAGAGTCATTTTTTTAGGGTAAGCAAAGACACACACACACACACACACAATCACACAGGCTACAGGTAGGGACTGGTCTCTTCTGATCACCAGTTTACAGAACAAGAAAAGTCAAAGTCAATCATCCAGGGTGCTCGTCATGCGTTCACTGCTATTCACTTAATATAAATAAATTTGTGTTTATATGTGTGTGTGTGTATGTATGTGTATGTATATATATGTATGTGTATGTATATATATATATATATATATATATATATATATATATATATTACAATTGTTGTGAACAACTGGCAAGTGGCGTGAAATAAAAAAAAATCAATCAATACCATTGACTCTTTATGTAATGAACGAACCCTTCTCATCACTTGTAGGTTTCTGAAGAGCTGAGTTGAAGCCTAGTGGACGGTACCCCACCACCTCCATCCTGTCTGCGTCTCGTCACTATCAGAAAATACAAATATGTGGCTGTGAGGGTGGGAGCAGATGATTGACACCCACTAAACTCTGAGCCAATGTAGCTACGAGCTAACTGAGTAAAAGCCATACTATGCAACGTTTTTATATTTTTAAATCATGTTCTTGAGCCAGTTTGTGCTAAAATGACCCTTTACAGGGTTAATGAAATGTCACTCAGACCCCCACCGTCCTCTGTGGACAGAATACCATACTTGCAACTTCAGCGTGGCGGGCCGCTCCCTGCTGGAGTTAGAAAAAGGAGCTGACATGCCTGGTGCTGCAGTCTGCTTCCAGCATGTTTACTGCATGTTTTAGATCATGAACACAGCTGATTTGTTTGATTTAGTGATGAACCGCTCCTGTAGACACTAATGAAGGCTGAGGAGACGTTTCAGCAGTTAGATTAAGGTGTTAAAAAGACGAACACACAGCGAGGAGATAAGTTTCACTGTTGCTTTCGCTATTGAACACTAGGGGGTGCTAAAAGCAAGTCAAAACTACCAAGTGTTCCTTTAACGCAAATGGCCTGCAAATGGAGGTTGGTGGGTGCTTTTAGAAATAAAAACAAGGTCAAGCAAATCTGCAACCTCTGCCTTCTAGGCTTAAACACTACTTGAGGTAGTTTGTCTCCAGCATTACAGGAAGTGTGATTGTTTGATTGTCTGTTAGCTTGCTGTTATAGTTCTGAACGACTCATTAAAGGCAGTAAAACGCCACGATTGACTCATTATTCACTTCACACATACACTTCACTGTAATATCGAGTTGTTGGTAACTGCATTTACTTGCTGCTGATTCAACAAACTCAGAGTATAAACAGTAAATAAGTCCTTTTGTTTTTTTGAAAGGAGAAAAACTGACAACCCCCCAACAGGCTGAGAAGGAAACCTGTTTCAGTGAAACCTTCCTTCCAACATGATTGAGACATTAGGCTGTTTTGTGATTATTTCACAGTAGAATTCTTCAAAGTTGCACCTTTAAAGTATATAACTGCAAGAAGTTCATGTTGCCTGAGGTATGGTATTTTGGAGGAAATCAACTCTCCATTTGTTTCCTGCAAAAGCATGGTCTCCTTAAAGCAATATTGCACAATATTGCTATGTGCAATATTGTGCAATATTGCACATAGCAATATTGTGCAATATTGCAAGAACTCAAACAATCTGATAGCACTCAGAGCACGTGTTGTAAAGGTCTCTCGTACACGTCAGGTTTTAGCTCAGTACCTGCTAAGCTGATTGCGTTGAAACCATTATTTCCTGCCTGTCACCTTTCAGCTACAGGTGATAATTACCAGCTTGAGATCTGGTGATCTGGATCAAAGTTTACCTAATGTGCCCATTTAACAACCCATTATCAGCCATGCATTCAATAATCACATATTAAACATTATTTATTTCCCAGTGTGAATGTCTCTGATTTGAAGCTGTATTTATCCTTTTAGGTTCAGTTTAGTGAATCAGACACACGGCAGGAAGTCCACACAAACACTCCAGTTAGGCTCAAATGAAGCGAAAGCACACATTAACATAATCAGACACGAGCAGATCAGCGGACAGGAGGCCATGTCAGTGAAAAGCATCCTAACGTGTGTTGACATGCCAACACAAACTGTTATCTTTACCTCCTGAGATCAAAATTAAACTCCGAGTTTTTCTCTTCCACTTCACAGGCGGAACACGTTTCCACTGTTACTGACCGGTTATGTGGCGGATCAGTAGACCAGGCTTCCTCACACCAAAGGGTGAGCTGCGGAGGCGTGAGGAAGGGCTGATCTGCATATTCAGATATCCCTGGGTAATACATACATTATTCAGAGGAGTAAAGTTCTATTTAAGTCTTTTTTCCCTAGCATAAAGAGCTTATAAATATATCATTTTAACTAACAGTCTTGTTTGGAATATTTTTTCCAACTGCAAATTGTCCAGGCAGGACGGATGCTAAATAAAACACATTTGGTCCAAAAAGTCTCCCAGAGTAATGGACTTTTTCTTTTCTTTTTTTTTACCAAAGATGTTCTTTTGTTTGATGTTTTACAAAAATGGTGTACAGCACTTTCCAATGCATCATTACCCGACATAATCCCTTCCCCTGTCTGCTTTCTAAACACACACACATAGAAAAACACTTATTTGTCACATTTTCCACCCATTTAACCAACAGATTTGTTTTAGATGGCAGTATATGGCACATACATTTTGTTTTTTGCTTGTTTTAACTAAATTTATATCCGCCAGATGGTTTCCATTTATTCCAGCTCAGTGACGAGGCAAAAGGTTTATGAAAATGCAAATTAGACATAAAACTGAATCTGTGAATCATTTACAGATATGTATTTAACTTGATTTTGACATTTTAGAGCATTTTTGTTCCCACTCATTACAAAAACACACACAGTATGTAAATCAGTTTCTAAAACTCTGGCGTCTCATTAACCTTCGCTGTCAGCCGCTATTGCAGCTATTTCAAAAAATAACAAAAGACAAATTCACTGCACTGCATATCGGCGTCTGTTTATGTTTATCCGCTGATGGCGAGAGAGCAAAAGGTGTCTGACCATAAACTCCAACATGGTTACCGTGGAAACGAGCGCTGAGAGATGAATGAACACTGATGAGAATTTTCTGACTTTGACTTCAGAAGTCATCCGCACAAAAATACAAAAAAATGAGACACACAAAAAAAAAGAACTTTAGCTCTGGTGCTAGTTCTGCTAACTCTTATGCTCACAGGTTTGGTTTGAGTGTTTATATCTGAGCACATTTAGAGAATCAGGAAATATTAAAACGAGCACATTATAAAAACCCTTGCAGCACTCCGCCTCATGCATGACTCATGACAGCACTTTATGTGCACACACACTCACACTTTCTCATACTTTATTAGTTTACATGTTCACACACACACACTTATACATGTATGTATGGTTTATGAAACCACTATGACTTGATGGTGGTTTATGGGGACACACCTTTCCCTGCATCTGGTGAACACAAAAAGTATGTCAAAATGTTTCATTTTACCCATGGAAGAAAAGTCTCACTAATAAAAACTATCAAAACATACATTCATTACACATATGACATTTCACAGGCATTATGAGGTCATGGTGGTTTACGAAACCAATTTTAAAATTGGCCATAAAAACCAAAAGAAAGTTTAAGTTACTGAAGTAACTAAATAAAATGATAATAGCAGTTACAAAGTTAGTAATAATCTATTAACAATGCTTACTTTTTATATTTGTCAAAAATTGCAACATTTTAAAAGTCACAAATTACAAGACCATCAAAAATGGTCTCATAAATTGACTGGTTTCATAATGCTGGTGTGTAACCTGACAAATTGGGCTCGCAAACCATATGTGCACACACACACACACTTAGGTATTCAGACTGAAAATATGAGATATAAAAATTTCATGCTTTCAGTGTAATTTGTATTCTAAATTCATCCCTGCTGACTGAAATAAGGTTCACCAGCAAACATAACATAATCTTTATTGATTGCACTTTGTAAGTCTGTGTCTGAGCGTGTTTGTGTGTGTGCATCATCAAGGCCAAATATGGGTCTGTGGACCGATATATCTGATACTGGAATATCTTTAGTTGGATTTAAACCAGAGGTTAGATGTCTATCTATGTATTTGATCTTTGCCAAGAAATTCACCCAAAAAAATGTGCCTGGTCTGCCTTCACATAGATATATGGGCCAGTGTGTTCTGCAGACTGAAGCATTTCTGAGGTTCTGTTAGTTAAAATTTCACACAAGTTTAACAGTTTCATACTAAATCTATCATAATGAGAAGGATTGTAAATTAAAGATTTATAAAATTGTTCACAAACAGCAGGAATACACTTTTTTGGACTAGCGTGTCTGTTTCATTAGAACTAATCTGTTTATTTTTAAAGTGAAGCTCCTAAAGGTCAACTTTACTCATTGTAAAATAAAACAGAACCTCATTTCCAACAAACAAGAGAATTTCTTTCTCTATTTCTACATTAATTTAAATTTTACTCTGGTGAATTTTCAAGGTTTTTTTTCCACATAAAAGAGAAAAAGCTTTGATGTTTAATAAAATGTAAGAGTTATCCTCTGACTAATTAAATGGCTGTTATGCCTCTGATTTTGAGCACAAGAAAGCTTTGGTTTGAAAGGTTTTCGTGGTTCTACAGCAAACTTAAATCAGAAGCTGTTGAAGGTCAACTTTACTCATATTTTAATACATTTTCAGTGGTCTCTAGTGAGAATAAATGTCTTTTAAGTCATTTTCTGGAGAAAATAAGCTCTGGTGGGCCTGTTTGAGGATGGAGAAATCAGCCGGAAAAGAAAGTAGAACACGGCAGGATTTGGACTCTTATTTACTGATATTTGGACATCTCGCCTCTCATTGGCTAACAGCAACACTACTCTACTCTGCTCTGAAATGTTGATGTTTTATCTCCACAAATAACACGAGCCTGGAGGAGTTCTGCTGTGTGGTGGAGTTGCTAATGCTAACGGTTAGCTTCCACTAGCCGAGACGTTCTCTGCTGTTTCCTGGACGCTAAACCAACAACAGCCTTCCCCAGCTTTTCTTGATTGCTAAGACACATTTCTTGAAAGCTGCTCTCCCTTTCTCTAACTTGTGAACACAAAACCCATTTTTCAAGCTAAATCCCCAAAACCTCAGACTCTTCATGCAAAACCAAACTTTCACAGTTCAATCTGTGCTCAAAACTGAACTATGTTGTCAAATCGTGCCCCGAGTCAATCAAAATGACAATCACTACTGAACAGTCACTCAGCACTACAGAAAAACAGAAAGCACGATGCTCAGGACATGAAGTTGGAGAAATAAATGTTTATTGTTCAGTGTAGGCGAAATGCATGTTGCAAAATAAAAATAACTGTTCATTTAGCACTTGTACAAACAAACAGAAATCTTGTGCATTTGACACTTGTGTACAGTAAGCCCATATACTAAAAATAAAGTTCAAAAATATACAAATACTACTGTAAGTACAAAGAGCAAAGATTCCAGTACGTACAGGTTGGCATATTATCCAGACACATTCAATGTTGATTACATAGTGATATACTGTAGTGGCCTAAAGCACTTTTTCCGTATCACTTACAAAACTAGGTCTATTTCTACAGAGGGGTTTTCAACTGGATGCAGTGAAAAGACCCCATGAATACATCTACAAGGATGAATCACTGTGTATGATCCCTCACATCATTAGCCACTAGTGTGATCAATTTTTAGTTGTGTTCAAGTGGTGACCCCTGTGCTTTACTTGTGATTGACGTTTGTCAACTGTGCTCACCATTATGCAGCACAGGTGCATCACAATGAAAATGTGTTGGCAAGTGGTGTCTAAACAGGTGAAACGTGCTGATGGTTTTGCCAAAAGAGTGATTGATTCAATCAGTGGGTTCAAGCAACTGAGTATTTGGTTCAGACAACAGGGTTTAGTGTTTTAGCAATTGAGAAAAACTGTAATCTAAGAATGCATCAATACAGTTTTGTTTTTATAAAGCCATGCTTATTCTAAAAAAACAGCATTTTATCAGCCCTACCATGCTTGTGAAGGCTACAGGGTGCAGAACGTAAAATGTTATGTCAATTCTTCATGCGCACCCCCCTTGGAGAACATCTCAGCAGAGAATTAAGAGTTTACTCATTAAAAATTCATGGCACTAACTATTCATTTTCCTTCCCCTGTTCAGTTGTAACTCCCTCTTTTATGCAAATATGATCTTCCATGGTATCACTCCGCTGACTGTTGCCTCATTAATACTTGATGTGACTCGGGATAGTGAAGATAAGAACGCTCTGTGTGTGTGTGTGTGTGTGTGTGTGTGTGTGTGTGTGTGTGTGTGTGTGTGTGTGTGTGTGTGTTATGGTTTCCATGCAGGTGTGGGTGGATTCAAGTTCACTTAAATAGAGAGAGAGAGAGAGAGAGAGAGAGAGAGAGAGAGAGAGAGAGAGAGAGAGAGAGAGCACTTCAGTTGTGATTTAAAAACTCAAACTGTTGATTTGGGATGCACCACCAGAGGCCAGTGTAACAGCGTAATGGGGCTTTGATTTGTGCAAACGTGCATGCAAATTTATGAGCGTGTGCAACGCCGGACACTAAACATGAACTCGAAGGCCATTACGGCAACATAATACAGTCATAATACAGCAGCTTTCCATGATCTAAGGGAGCTGCAGCATAAGTTTTTACCTCTTAGCATTCCCATGGTTTCATTTTTATTTCTAATCCAATACCACAGATGAATGATTCATAAGATGTTGAAAAGGGCTCAACTCAAACTCCTGCCCCATTAGTGTTATCATCAATGTGTTTGACTGTATATTATGTGGTATTTGAAATAACAGCAGAATGATAAAAGTGTATTTTATTTTCAGCTAAACCTGGTGGGAGCAGGGTGCATGTCACTCTATTTAAATCAGCAACACATAAAAGCTAAATATACCTGTTAGTAATTGAAGCTTATCCCCTTTGATTGTCATGAAATCAAAGTGCACTGAGCTGTGAACATGTGATTGTCCTATAAATGTAATAACCAGTAACGCCTTAAACAACAACTCAACTGGAGTCGCTCACATCTCTGTGGAGGAATTTAGTCCCACTCTTCTTTGCAAAATTATTTTATTTTATTTATTCAGCCATATTGAAGGTTTTTCTTAGTATCAACGCCCTGTTTGAGGTCAAAGTTCAGACATTTGCTTTGGGATTTTCTGGTAGAGAGCAGAATTCCTGGTTTCATCAACTACAGCCTGTCATCCAGGTCCGAACCATCCCAGTCCCACCACCATGTCTGACTGCTAGTTCTTTTTCTGATAGTTTTACACCAAATGTGACAGGATGCACACCTTCCAAAACATTTTTGTCTGTTCAGTTGACAGAATATTTCCATGAAAAGGTTTTTTTGTAAAGCTGAGACCGTGTTCTTGAGTCGGAAAAGGGAATGCCTTCTCCAGGTCAGGGACGAGGTCCTGCCTCAAGTGGAGGAGTTCAAGTATCTTGCGGTCTTGTTCACGAGTGAGGGAAAGATGGAGCACGAGACCGATAGGCGGATTGGTGCTGCGTCTGCAGTGATGCGGGCATTGTACCGGTCGGTCGTGGTGAAGAGAGAGCTGAGCCAGAAGGAGAAGCTCTCGATTTACCCGTTGATCTATGTTCCTATCCTCGCATATGGTCACGAGCTTTGGGTACTGACTGAAAGAACGAGATCACGGATAGAAGCGGCTGAAATTAATTTTCTTTGCAGGGTGTCTGGGCTCTCCCTTAGAGATAGGGTAAGAAGCTCGGTCACCCGGGAGGGGCTTGGAGTAGACCTGTTGCTCCTCCACATCGAGAGGAGCCGGTTGAGGTGGTTCGTGCATCTGGTTAGGATGCCTCCTGGACGCCTCCCTGGTGAGGTTTTTCTGGACACGTCCAACCAGGAGGAGACCCAAGGGAAGACCCAGGAGGGATTATGTTTCTCGGTTGGCTAGGGAACGCCTTGGGATTCCCCCAGAGGAGCTGGCCAAGTGCTGGGGAGAGGGAAGTCTGGGCCTCTCTGCTTAGGCTGCTGCCCCCGCGACACGACCCCGGATAAGTGGATGAATGGATGTTTTTAGGTAAATTTAACAAGAGTCTTTTTGGTTGCATGTATCGGCCTTTGAACCCTCTCACAGATGCTGCGTTTGCCCTTTCTGCCGTAACTCATTGTTGAATCATGAATTCTGACTTTAACCTTAACCAAATGAGACCTGCAGGGTTTTAGATGCTCTTCTGGGCTCTTTTGTTCTTGCATTTCTTTAGAAAAGGACATGATGTGTTGCTTTTTGAGATTTTTAAGCCTACTTCATGCTATCAGACACGTTCTTTTGGAGTGATTTCTTAAATCTGGCGGTAATCGGCCCTGGGTGCGGTGAGTGAAACTAACCTGTTTTCCAAACAATGTGGTAAATTACAGTGAATTCATTATTTAACAGAAGGTTATCACTGATCTACAAAGGGGAGGTTGGTTTGAATTGCTTTATTTCTCTTAATAAATGCAATCATCATTTAAAAACTGAATTTAGAATTTGCGTAGGTTATCGCTGTTAGATATTGACATTTATTTGCTGATCTAAAATATTTAAGCACAACGGTAACCCAAATGAAAAAATAAATCTGTATGGTAGCAAACATTTGAGAAGGAAGACGTATGCCTCAAAAACTTTTTAGTTTTAATATCTGAATAACCTCAGATGATTAGAGCCAATAAAAATGCACATAAAAAAAACTTCAAAATAAATGACCTGGAAACTGTTTTCTGATCAAATATATCACTGGAATTCCCCTTTAAACACATCATTCTTTGCATCTATAATCCTTTTCATACAGTTTCTCGTTTGTAATCTGATTTATAGAACATCAACAAGGTCAAACCTTTTTTTTCTGGCTGTTTAAATTATTTTCTGATTAATGAAGTGAGAAAACGAGATATCAGCGTGTTTCTTGTTCTACGCACATCATCAATCTCTATCCCCTGAAGCCGTTTCATTCTGGACACCTTCCATAAATTGATGCTGTGGCGGGTTTTCATTTTCACCTTAACAGGATGATTTATCTGCTTTTGACACATAAGTGTTTTCATTAACAGCATCTGTTGTCTACTTTTGTAGCTTTATTTCTGACTGAATTGTTTATTTTAATGCTGAAAATGACCATTTTCATCCAAGTCCCGCCCCTTCTCTGTCAGCTTTGATGTGAAATCTATATCGAGTCTATCTTCCATGAAAAGACGACTTTATGAGTCTTGTCACAGTGTGTGACTTTTCATATTTTCCAGCAGATCCCTTTTCGTTGTGTTTACTCGGTTCCTCCTCAGTGCACTTGTCTGTGAAAATCGCTGCACTCTCACCTTTTTGCACACATGAACAAACTTTGCATGCCGCACACGTAAGCACATGCGAGCACACACGCAAAGTAGGTCACCTTGATGTGTGAATCTGGTGTCAGCACATGCATCCGTGTTCGTGTGTGTGTACACACTCCTGTGGGTTTTAGTTTTGCCCCCTCGTGTCCCCGTCGTGACTCCAGATAAAGTTGAGTCATTAGACCGGCTGCAGCTCACTTATAGCTGGAATTTTTGTTCCAAGACCTGAAATTAGATGCATTCGTGTTTAAGTCGGTGAGCGAGGCTGAAACACAGATAATTACATCATCAAGGACTGAGATGTGTCAATAAATCTCACTGCTCAAGGGGCTTGCATCCAGAAGTCTTTCTACAATAACAAACAAAGCTCCGGAAGCGTCGCTATCTTTGGACCGCCGTGGCAACAAATGAACACCCATGAACCGTTTGAGCAAACCGAGGAGTCCTTCAGCCTGAAAATCCTTGAACACCTCTGGGAGAGATGAGACAAGCATTTGCGCGCACATCCAGGCACTCTCTGACGCTCTGGCAGGCAAACTTTTAATGGCTTTATCAGGTCGGCTGCATCTTCCAGTGCTGTCCCTCTTTAACCTACAGCTAACAGGAACACCAGACTGATTAATTAAACCTTGGTAATACATTTACTGTTGTCCCTCTGTGACAAACGACATTATGGCGCCCTGTATATTTATTTTAATGAGCGTAACAAGGTTAATTTCCTCCTCTGACTTCACAGTCTTCACTATCCTTTTGTCTCCCTGCTTTGTGAGTACTTCTGCACTCTGACAGCAGTATGACTCACACGGATTAAGTGAAACAAACGCACACACACACACACACACACACACACAGTTACACCGAGCTGAACTCTGTTTTCAGAAAACAACTGGCACTGCAGGATCACCAGATCCGACTTAAATCTTATCTAATTAGTTTCCTTTTAGGATTTAGCGCTGACATTTAGTTTCCTGATTAACTGATAAAAGCTTTGACAAACACGGTAATGGGATAATAAAATCCTGTCTTTCTCAGTAAATTGTTACTTAAAGTAACACTAAACAGATTTTAAACGTTAAGCTAGCGCTTTAACATCGATCTCGGTGATTGTTGAGTTAGAAACTTGACCAGTTTCATATCTGACACCATTCTGCAGCCCTCTGCTGACCAAAAACCACACTAGATAGTTTTGTGGAGCGGGTAGGTGCCCTATAGGGGGAGCTGTTATACCTGCTTTACTTTACGGCTGTTAGCTGTAATGCTAGCGGTTAGCGTTTTCAGTTCGCCGATCGTCAATAAAAAGCACAAGAAAAAGAAGAAGTTTGCTTTTTCTGTTGGCATCATGGCGGAGCCTGGAAGTAAAAGTAACAGAGTAATGTCTTTGGAGGCGAAGCAAAGAACTAAAACCAGAGTGAACATCAGTGCTGCCTACGCTAGTTTGGAGCTAAACTAGCTAGCTACAAAATGACGGACTGATGGTGACCTGGCTTTGTTGCTACTGGACTTGTAAGTAATAATATTTTTTTGTCCAACAGTGTGGATCTTTTTACTTTTTTGATTATTTTAGTATCATATTAGTGTTAGCTTGTTGTTAGCGCTAGCTACAGCAGGCAGCAGGGTTGTTTATGGTAGTTTTAATTCCACTTTCTACCAGTAGGGCGGAGGAGCAGGAAACTGCTCTGTGTACTGTGAAGTTTTGGCTTGTTTCTAGCACCCCCTAGTGTCCGTTTAGTAGAACCAATAGCAAAACTTATCTCCTCGCTGTGTGTTCATCTTTTTAACACCTTAATCTAACTGCTGAAACGTCTCCTCAGCCTTTATTAGTGTCTACAGGAGCGGTTCATCACCAAATCAAACAAATCAGCTGTGTTCATGATCTAAAACATGCAGGAAACATGCTGGAAGCAGACTGCAGCACCAGGCATGTCAGCTCCACTTTACTAAGTCCAACAGGGACTGGACCGGCACTCTGAAGTTGCAAGTGTGGTATTCTGGCCACAGAGGGTGGTGGGGGTCTGAGTGACATTTCATTAACCCTGTAAAGGGTCATTTTAGCACAAACTGGCTCAAGAACATGATTTAAAAACATGAAAAAGTTGCATAGTCTGGCTTTAACTGTAGTTTCCAAATGGCGTTAACCATAAAAGATGCTTGTGAGGTTTTGTTTGTATTTTTTCATTCTGGTGTTTTGTTCATCGTTGGTTATTCTTGCGTTTGGTGTTTAATCTTTATTTTACTCAGCTCCTATGACCTGTGATGAATCTGTGTGATAACTCATGTTCGCGTACTCAGACACTTCATTTGATACGCATTACTAATGGCTAGTTTTACCCTCTTTTGCTTTCAAATCTGCCAAAAATCTCCATGCCATTAATTCAACAAGGAGTTGGAAACATTTCTCAGAGCTTCTGGCCCATATCGACATCATGGCATCACACATTTGCATCGTATTTGTGCAGCTGTGCATGTGAATCTCCCGTTCCACCGCATCCCAAAGGTTCTGGACTGGACTGAGAGCTGGTGACTGTGAATAATGAATAATAATGAACTCAGTGAGCCCAGTTTGGGATTATTTAAATTTTATGACATGGTGCATTGTCCTGCTGGAAGCAGCCATCAGAAGATGGGTCCACTGTGGTCATAAAGGGATGGACATGGTAGACTGTGGTGATTAAACCAGGGTCAGGTGGAACTAAGGGATCCAAAGTGGGACAAGAACACCTCCCCACACCGTTATACCACCAGCAGCCTGAACCAATTCACGCTTTCATGGTCAAATTCTGACCCAAGCGTTTGAAAGTTGCAGCTGGAATCGAGGAAACATTTCTCTAATCTTGTTATCGTCCAGTTCTGGTGATTCTGTGTGAACTGCAGTTTCTTTTTTCTGTTCTTAGCTGACAGGAGTGACACCCCGAGTTATCTTCTTCTGCTGTTTGTCTGCTTCAACATGTGGTTCAGAGATGCTGCTGCTCTGCAGACTTTGGTTGTAACCGGAAGTAGTTGGTCAACTGTTTGATCAACCAGCTTGCCCATTATCATCTGATCTCTGATACCAACAAAACTGCAGCTCACTGGGTATTTTCTTCTTTTTGGATGATCCTCTTTAAACCCTAATCATGGTGGGTAAAAATCCCAGTAGATCAGTAAAGAAAAACCCTGAGACCAGTCCACCCACAGAAATATATACGTGGATGCCTCGTGGACTGGCTCTGCCTATAGGAGCTGCCGTAGTGGCCGGCCGCCATCTTGGTTGGGTCTCCATTCGCCCCCAGTGCATTCATTTCTGGTGAGGAAGGTGCTTACCCAGCTAAAAACACATTTTATCAAGCTTTTTCACAAAACAGACACATGGTATGGCATGACAATTAAAATATATGTATAATTAAAAAAAACAAATGAAAATAAATGAAAATATAAAATCCATCAGGTAGGCTAGAAAAGTCAATAGTAATCCCACATGATCTGTTTTCAACAGTACGCCGGTTGTTGCAACCGTAGGCTGCACAAAAACGGGCATAGTTGCTCACTCTGCATTGACTTTGGAGAGTGAGGAGACACATCCAATATGGCGGCGACGCTGTTACGCTCTCCAGCGCCCAATGGGTGTCTACGTATTCATGTCTATGAGTCCACCAGTCACCATCAATCATAAATCTCTTTTCTCCTTTATTCTGATAACTCCTGTTTGTGCCTGAATGCATTGAGCTGTTGTCATGTGATTGGCTGATTGGCTATTTGTAAAGAAAAGTGTCCCTCATAGGAGAGAATTTGCAAAAATTTGTAAAGAAGCAATCAAACTGGTGTACATAATGAAGCTATGAGTAGTCCTCAGTTTCTCAGTCCTGTTGTCAAGTAAATTCAATCCAGTGTATTTATATATTTATATATTTATATAGCTCCAAATCACAACAAGAGTCGTTAAAAGTATGTGTTTAGTGTTTTGTTGCATACATGGGTGGGCCCCATATGGGTTATATATGGGCAAACGGTATGGGTCTCAACTGGCTTTCCAGTTTCTACAATGGCCCCACAGACTTTCCCCCATAGAGTTTAATAGCCCCTATGGGTTTTCAGAGGGACCCAGATGGTTTGACTCATATGAGGCAAACTACCATGGAAACCATGGACAAAACCAGTTGGAACCCATACTGTTTCCCCACATGTTCCATATGGGGTAGGCAATCCTTGTCCTTGAGTGCCACCCATTATCCAGCATGTTTTAATTGTTTCCCTGCTCCAACACACCTAATTCAATGATTGAATCACCTGTTCACCAGGTGTTCAAGCTCTGCAGGAAGCTTGGTAATCACATACTGATTGAAATCAGGTGTGTTGGAGCAGGGAAACCACTGAAACATGCTGGATAGCAGCTCTCAAGGACCAGGATTGCCTACCCTGGTGTATGCTGTTACTTTTTATTTTCAGGTCCTATTTCAACCTCTTGTTACAAATCCACCTTAAATGTCCCTCATAGGAGAGAACTGGTATTTGCATGCAGACAGACGCGCTTAGTGGGCTGCGTTTGGCTCAACCCCCCCGGTGAAACGGTGATGACGACAGCGCGTAAATCTGCTGCTGGAGACGGGAGATGCTCCGGTTACGCTGTTTGAACACAAGTGCCTGCCAGCCCACACGGCACCAGCCAGCAGCTCCACATCCAGGAGACCCACAGCTCCGTGCGTTAGATGGATCAACGCGGGACGCGCTTTTCCAAGTCTCTTTATCATCCCGCTTTTAATGAGGCGCGCGTTCACGCGCAGCATTTGGAGCAACTTTTCAAGCAGCTGAGCTCAATTTGACTGATCACAAGTGCCGAAAGCTCCGTTTAGAGAGGATGTCAGCGAGGCACCACGGCTCCCCGACGCCTAACCAGAGCGATCTGTTCACGGACGGCTCTGACGCACCAGACCCCTCCGGGATGGAGAGGCAAATCCGCCTTCTGCTGTTCGGCTTGTGCGTAACCATCGCCGCCGCGACCCTAGTCGGAGGAGTGTATTCGCTGCTCTCTCTCCTCCGGATGAGGAGGAAGACGTCTCTGTGCGTGATCGTGGCTTCCATGTCGGTGGACGACCTGCTCAGCGTGGTGCCCCTCTCCCTCTTCCTGCTCCTCCAGTGGGAGACGCGCGCAGGTGAGAGCTCGGGCCTCCTGTGCACTTTGTCTGGACTTCTGTACGTGTTCCAGGGGGTTTCCAGCAACATGAAGGCTTGCCTCATAGCAGCGTACACTTTTTATGTCACCAAGAGGTTCGGGGTGCTCCAGTCCGTCCGCCGGCCCTTCAGGGTGATGTGGGCTGTCGGCGGCGTGTGGGCGGTGAGCTTGGCCGTCAGCGTGTTACCTCTGTGCGGATGGGGCAGCTTTACGCCCGCCTCTCTCGGCTGCTTCCCCGAAAGCGACAGTTTTTACATCCTGCTGCTCTTCTCGCTGTATTTCCTGTGCTTGTGTGGCTTGCTGGGCTTCTTCATCCCGCTCACGTATCAGCTGCTGTGCTCCAGAGAGCCCCAGAGGACCTTGCTGTACCCGAGCTACCTGGACATGTCCAGGGGACTGAGCGGCTCCGCGCCTCTCTGTGACCTTCCGTCGTTTTCCCGGGACAGCCTGGATAAAAGTTTGGCTGCGTACAACGAGCTGAGCCCGAGTTCGTGCGGGACGGAGCTCAGAGAGAAGGAGGACGGCTGTCTGTCCCCGGTGAGCGGACAGAGGACAGCTGCTGTTGGAGACACGCCGGTGGTGTTTGCGCAGAAGCGCTTCTCCATGATCCTGGCGGTGGTCCGGATCATTTTGTGGATGCCAATGATGGTAAGCAGCCTTAGAGACCAAAACCAATAACAGGAATGAAATAAATCACACACTATTATGTTTTTACATTTTTTATTCAAATTAGACCCAAAAAAGAATAAAAAAAATTCCACACAAAAAAAAAACATCTCAAACCGAATCTTAAAATTAAACCCATTAATTAATTATCTCAGTGGGAAAGGAGAAATGCTCTCTTTCTACCCAGAATGACCATGGAGGGTTTATAGATGCACCATCTCCACAAAGGAGCTCAACATCCAAGTGAAAGGAACCAGAAAAACACCCAAAAACAAATGTTCACCATAATATATTAAAGGAGTGGTAGAAGCAACGTTATCCTTGTTGTTGAATAAAGACAGCTTGGGACCAGCTCAAATTCACACCCACCACTAGGGGGAGCCTTAGATTGGCCGACCGAATCAGTCAGCCGGGGCTTACCGCATGCACGATTTGTTATCATTCTGGATACTGAGGAGCAAGCCTCTGACCGAAGCTGTTTTGTCTCTGTAGCACACACACACACACACACAGAGTGCTGCCAGGACACACAGCAAAGCAGGATCAGTCAGAGAGTCTTCTAAAGCAACACTGCTCAGGCCACCTTTGTTTAATAAGGGAGACACTGCAGACATCTCCACGCTCTTTTGCCCCACCCACGTGCTCGGAGCTCATGACATCACTAATATCTTTGCGCCAATTTTGGAGACCGCCCATGTGCTCAATCACATCCGCATTCCTAAGGCAGTGTGGAACAAACCCGGCCAGGCTGGGGCAGGCAGCGCGGAGTGGAGTGGAGTGGATGCTAGTGTGGAAGAGCCTTACATGTTCCAACGCACTTCAGCATCAGCAATATGTAAACGCTGGTCGCAGCAACGCTACCGCAGAGCCACAGTAGGGCCAAGCCTCTGTTAGCACCAGCCTGAGCTGTTAGCTTCAGCTAGCAACAGCCTTGATGAAAGGAGAAAAACAAGAGCTCACCACTCAGGTTCCAGGATATACTGGTAAAATCCAGACTGGAAATGAATGCTAGATAGATCCACAGCTTGTGGTCCGGTCCAGTATTTTTCTTGTTCGTCTGCAGCCCTTACAAGCAGTCGGTGTTTGACGCACACACTCATTCTTGACTCATCGTGAAAGTGGGGACTTGATGAGAAACCCTGACTTTACTTTCACTTTCTGTTTTCACTTTTCTCTCTTCAAACCCTTCTACTGTTGGCTGAATCCACACACACACACACACACACACACACACACTGGTGGAGTGGGCGGGGAAAACAGGTCTTTTTATAATGAGCCTTATTATGTGTGTTTTATTTGGTCATTTATCAGGGCTCCTGGTGCATTTTAAGCTCCAACAAAATTATATTTGATTTATAGAAGCTCAAAGATCAGTTTCCAATTGTAAATAAACTCCATTCAATTGCCCCTTGAAATAATTTTCTTATGAACAAAATACAGAAGTTCTGTTGATGACGTGTTCCTTAAAATGGTAAATGGCCTGTAATTAAAGAATAAAACTGAACCAGTGAGACTCCTGGGTGGCAAATGAATGATTGAAAAAACGTTTTACGTCTTTTGGTGCGAGTTTGGAATCCACTGCAGTGAAATTTCCAGAGATTATCTATTTTGTTTAATAAGTTTATTTAACACCACTATAAAAACAACCTTTTAATAAAGCTACACTATTGTTTCATCAAATTAGCATTCCCTGAAGGACCTAAGAACAGCAGTCTGCAGGTCTTAATGAACGCCGCAGGGCAGCATTCATTAGGGTACATTGTGAAATAACTTACACACACACACACACACACACCTGATTATACTGAGGGAATAAAGTAAACTTGAACTGATAAAGCCGTCTGAACACGATGAACCAACAGCAGAAGCATTCCTCAGAACAAAAACTAAAAGTAATGTTAGGATTTTTAAGGTCGGGATCAGCTGAGTGTTGTCACTTATGCATAACTGTAAACTATGTTAGCAAAGATTGCTTTACTTTTTCCATTAATGGTGCATATTTGGTTGCAGGAAATAGAAGTTCCCACCTGGAGTCAGCTAAACAAAGAGCTTCTCACTGGAAATCGAGTTCAGTCATTAAAATATCAGAGCTGCCAAAAAGTTATTAAACCAAAAAAAGATGCAGTAAAGCTGAACTGTTCTGTCAGTATTTTTTTGTAGATGAAAAGATGTCATTTTCTTCTCAGAAGGTCAAACTTTAGGTCTACATCTGAAAATATTCCTGAAACGTTTAAAGAATGCTAAAACCCCATTTTGTTGTTTTCTTTCAAAACCCTAAAAGGCTCCAGACTGGTGTTTGGGGAATAAATGTAAAAAAAACTTACATTTGTTTGGTGACATCACATAAAATGATCAAAAGTAGAATAACACGGATTATTAAAGTAAGAACAGTGAAACATAACGGCTGTGAA
This sequence comes from Aphyosemion australe, assembly GCA_006937985.1. NCBI lineage: Eukaryota > Metazoa > Chordata > Actinopteri > Cyprinodontiformes > Nothobranchiidae > Aphyosemion > Aphyosemion australe. The sequence goes on from SSNS01000121.1 coordinate 608,974, forward strand.
GCCTATAGAAAAGCATTTTCTTTGGAGCATAAAAATTGGGCTGTGACTCAATGAAAGGAGGTTATTTGGTGTGATGAGTCTAGATCTAATCTGTTTCCCGAGTGGCGACTGGAGAAAGTGATGCAGCCATCATGATTTTGCTTGCCCTGCAGGCCTGTGGCAGCAGTATTATGGTCTGGGACTGATTCAGCTGCAGGTCCGGGTTCTTCTCTGTTTTGGTCCTAAACAATCACATTAGCTCCCCAATTTGTTTTCTCTTTACTCATGAACACGTATCACTAATTCAGGGTGATGGTGGCAGAGGAGTTAAGTGCCCACCTCGCAATCGAAAGGTTGGAGGTTCACACCCCGCTCAGTCTGTTACTGTCATTGTGTCCTTGGGCAAGACACTTAACCCACATTACCTGCTGGTGGTGATCAGAGGGACGGGTGGCCATAGACATGAATATGTAGACACCCCATTGGGCGCTGGAGAGCGTAACAGTGTTGCCGCCATATTGGATGGGTCTCCTTATTCTCCAAAGTCAGTGCAGGGTGGGCAACTATGTTTTTGTGCAGCCTACAGTTGCAACAACAGATCACAGGGGATTACTATTGAATTTTCTAGCCTACCAGATAGGATTTTATATTTTAATTTATTTTGTTTAATTATGTTTATATTTTAATTATCATGCCATACCATGTGTCTGATTTTGTGAAAAAGCACCTTCCTCAGTAGAAATGAATGCACTGGGGGCGAATGGAGACCCAACTAAGATGGCGGCCGGCCACTACGGCAGCTCCAGTCCACGAGGCGTCTACGTATATACGTCTGTGCGGGTGGCACCAGTGCAGCCTCGCCTCTGTCAGTGCGCCGCAGGGCAGCTGCAGCCATGATGCAGCTCGTCACCACCAGAGTGTGAATGTGTGTGTGAATGACTGTGTTGTAAAGCACCTTGGGGGGTTCTAGGACTCTGCAATGCACTATATCAAACACAGGCCATTTACCATAATGGTGGGATTTGGGGGATTATGATCCCAAAAAAGGAGCATTTCGATTTGAACAAGGGGACAGTTGAGCACCAGTCCAACTTTGTTTTCTGTAAATTATCCTGGAGGAAAAACTCCTGCAGCTCTGGATGGAAATGCATTTTGTAAAAATGTCACAGCGAATGCAAGCTCTTATAAAAGTGGTTCGACAATGTGACTTTTTTTGTTGTGAGGAATTTGATTCTAAAACTAAAGAAACTCCATCTTGGCAAAGGTTCTCTGTTATGTTTCTTCTCATTCACATTTCTCCTTGCTCCACTTCCTCATGCATTTTGAATAGCCGACTCCCCGGGTGAACTAATTTCCTCTTCCCTTTCGCTCACAGACTCTGGTGCTCATACGGCATGCAGCAAATGCACGCAGCTCCTCCCTGGAGACCCTGAGCTTCTTCCTCACTCTGCTTGCACCTGCGGTCACTCCTCTGTTTGTGCTGTCTGAGCGCTGGATCCACATGCCGTGTGGCTGCTTCATTAACTGCAAACAGGATGCAGCACAGGAGCCCTCAGGTAGATGCAATGTCATTTCCTAACACACAGGCAGGTGTAATAAAACCCAGAAGGGATTTCTCTGTTGATGAAAAGCTCTTATGAAATGTTATTGGGAAGAACGACGTTAAAATAATTTGTCTCGTTCGCAGCGATGAAAAGAAAGTTTGAGTTCAACCTTTCCTTCCAACAAGGCTACCGAGTCTACAAGTTAGACCACGCCACCAAGTCTCACCGCAGCCATCCCATAGAAAACCCCACTTACCACAGCCTTTTCAACTGTGACTTCTCAAACCCCCGACTTGATGCACTGGAAAGCGGAGGGTTCTCCAGGATTAGTCCCATCTTTGACTTCAGCACCTCTCCCCCGGTGGACAGCTCCTCTCACGCAGGCCTTGTTTTAGAGACAAGTGGAGGGGAGGCGCTGGCGGACTGTCCCCCGCTTCCTCACGAGAACCACAAGAGCAACAAAGAGTTTCACTGCATCCCTTCACTGCCTCCCCATCACCGGGAAAAGGATCACAGTCTCAACGACTCGTCGTCAGTGTTTGAAGGGCCGGAGAGGAGGCTGTCACACGAGGAATGTCGGAAAATCGAGCTGACGGACTGGGAGTGGTGCAGGAGTAAATCAGAGAGGACACCCAGACAGGTAAGGCACCGTATCGGTGTGATCTTTAAGCGTTAAATTAGGCTATTTGTTCCTGTCGTTTGCTGTTTTATGGCCAGCATTAATTGATTTTTTTCCACAAACAAGAGTCTGTTGTTTTTTAAGTAATCAAACCGTTTCTTCCCACAGCAAATGGTCCATTTTGGGACTATTAAATGAATATATGGTCAATCTGTCTCTTTCTAATTAGTTTTTAATTAAAAAGACATTCTGAAAAGGAACATTAGCCACCTTTAAACATCTGTGTGACTGTTTTTCTGCTAGTGCTTTTTCTTCTATCTCTCCATTGCACCTTTTTAAAGCCATACTATGCAACTTTTCCATAGTTTTAAATCATGTTCTTGAGTCACTATGTGCTAAAATGACCCTTTACAGGGTTAATGAAATGTCACTCAGACCCCCGCCGCCCTCTGTGGACAGAATACCACACTTGCAACTTCAGAGTGGTGAGCCGCTCCCTGCTGGACTTAGAAAATAGAGCTACCTGGTGCTGCAGTCTGCTTCCAGCATGTTTCCTGCATGTTTTAGATCATGAACACAGCTGATGTGTTTGATTTAGTGATGAACCGCTCCTGTAGACACTAATGAAGGCTGAGGAGACATTTCAGCTGTTAGATTAAGGTGTTAAAAAGATGAACGCACTGCGAGAAGTTAAGTTTCACTTTTGGTTTTGCTAATGAACACTAGCGGGTGCTAAAAGCAAGCCAAAACTGCCAAATGTGCCTTTAAATTTTAAATAAGACTGGATAATATGCATGTGGTTGAGATAATGTTGTTACTGTGGAAGTTGGCAAGTCTCAACCTTTTAATCACGACTTCCAACCTCACAAGAAAAACACAAAGCTTCCTCTCCCTCTCCCTCAGGACGACTTCCCGCCAGGAAGCTCACCCACTTCCTCTAACATCTCCTTCACAATAAGAGCCTGTCCTTCTAGTGTGAGAATGTGCATTTAAATGTTCACCACATTACACCAGTTTTTCTCTTTATTCTTTATACTCTAACTCATTAGCTATGGGGAGAAAATATACATATATTTAAAAAATAGCATCCATGCAAAAATAAACACTTGAATCACTACATATTAGTGATGATAAATATTTCCAATACATTTAGTAATGGATTAATAACATGTTTTAGGTCTTTTTTTTATATAACCAAAAATACTTTGTGCTGGTTAGGGGGTACTTGGCTGAAAAAATATTTCACGGGGGTACATCACTGAAAAAAGGTTGAGAACCGCTGCTCTAACTAATGCATCGATTGATCAGAATGCTAAAAGATGTGTGACTTTCTTTCAAAACACCAAAAATGCATTTGCTACTGCTCCAAATCTCCAAACACGATTTGTTGATTCAGCCTGGGAAGAAATGACACCAGAATGCATAGATTCAAGGTTAATAATGAACGTTTTCTTCCTAATATGTATTTATGAATGCACCTGTGCACCCTAATGACTTTTTAATGAAAGACCAAAACAAAAACAATCACCTGATAAATGTTTTATCTGTGTGTCACTACTCACTACTTGAAAGTCCAGTAGAAGAATGTCTGCTCATTACTTTGTCATCTTAAAGGGATATTCCACCTTTAAGTGAAATTTGGTCTATTTTTGTATTCCCCAGAGTGAGATAAGTGAGAAAAAAGCATTTTGTAACCAGCGCAGTAATTCTCCAGGTCTGGCAGCAGTCCGTCTGCTTTAGCTTAGCATAAACAATGGAAGTATATGGCAAGTACTAGCATTTTGGGTGCCAAAGTGATTAAAGTTACTCAATAATTATACCAATAATTCCTGGTGAGCTCAAAAATCATGTCGACTAAAAATAAAAAGTACAAAGTAACAATACGCAATTTACAGCGGCGCTTTGTCGTAATGTAGTCCCAAGTCTAAATCGGCTCCTGAACTGCGTATTGTTGCTTTTTATTTTTAGTCGACATGATCACTTAAAGTTGGAATATCCCTTTAAGATGAAGCACTCTTGGTTTTTGTAGTAGGATGATGACCTGAAGCAGGTCTGCGGGTTTTGAAGTGGTCCTAATCTGATATGGATGATGTGACTTAAACAGAACGTTCATGCTGGGAAACGATGCATCGCGGGTTAGGGTTAGGGTTAGGGTTAGGGTTACACTCATTACCAGTCATCGCAAAAGCTTGAAGTTGTTGCCACCAAGGATGATACAGCTGGTCAAGCTTAGGGGTCATTTCCATTTTCACACAGGGCCAGGTCGGTTTGGACAGCTAATCAATGGCATCCTTATCTGAAAACTACATTTTATATTTACTCCGACTATTTTTCCCGATATTGAAAAGAAAAATGTGTGAGAAAAGCCAAAACGAGCTACAAGTGGCAAATTCTCACAGCAGTCTAAACAGTAAACCTGGACACATCTTATACCATCTACTTACACACATATACTCTTCTAAACTCTCTTTTTGTTGACATTTGTGCTCGTAAGAGCAGGAGTTTAATCAATTCTGGGTTTCACGAGATCCAGAAGACTTGTTAAACAAGGACAGAGCAGCAGAGGCAGCATGAAGAGTGAGTCTCAGATATAGAGGTACAGAAACACATGAGTTCAGTCTCGCTGTGCTTCTGAAAAAGCCGAGCAGCCACAGCCGTAACCTTTTACACTGACTCGTAACTTTCAGAAAGAATGACACCGCAAGTCTGAAACAGATGTGATAACATGCATGCACATGCACATGCGTGCATACGCCCTCACAAAGACACCGTTTCTTCTTTCTCCATTTTTCTGTTCCATTTACAAGTTTGAAATGTTTTGGCTTGAAAATCACCAGAGGGCTGGAAAATCCGTGGAGCATGCATCTACAGCTCTGGCACTCACTTTGCATCATGTACAGCTCTGAGATGCTCGCTGCTGACGTGTGTGTGCACGCGTGTGTGTGTGTGTGTGTGTGTGTGTGTGTGTGTGTGTGTGTGTGTGTGTGTCCTACTTCTGAATATCTTAGTTAAAAGTCTGAGTGATACGTCTCCTCGGGGCTTATTCATTGATCGGAGTCTATGTAGAAGGACTAGAAGTGTATGCATGCACAGCTGTTGTGCATTTGCAGAAAACATAAAGATAACCACTCCAGTTCCCAATTATACTCAGAGCGAACATAAAGATAACAAAAATAGCCTACCTTAGCAACTATGACACAGTTTGCAGTAATACTTCTGGTTGTGTTTTGTTCCTTGTTAGCAGACTAGATGTTATTACCCAGCATCCCTTCCTCTGACTGCCAGGGCCTCTGGCCTTCAGCATCCGAAGGGAGAGTTGGAATTACAGCTTAAAGACGTGTTTACCCTTTCTGTGACATTCTACTCTGTTAGCAAGCACAGAGCTCAGGGTGGGCTCACGAGCCCTACTCCCCGAGGGGAGGTGAAGATCTAATGTGCAATCGCATGTAAGGCACCGAAACCCCTTCTGCTCTTTGGAGAATTTATCCAGAGCTCTGCAATGAAATGATCCATAGGGCTTGGATGTATGTAATGTATTAAATATTGATTTAGAACATAGAAGTAGCACAGATGTATGGATTTGTAATTCATCTCATATATAATTGGGAAGTTGTGTTCATTCTGATTTTTGTCACTTTTTACGTGACGTTGCAAGTCAGGCATTATTAGCAGATAGGTTCAGATTGGAAAAGTTGGTACCTGGAAAGCTGATAAAATTTATTTTAAATTAAATCTAATCCAGTTATAATTAAAACCTTAAATGAAAAATCTAATTTGTAAAAATCTAACTGCACCAAGACCAAAAACTTGTTTGATGTATTGCTGCGCAGGTCGATACAAATAATATTTACCAAAAAGCCATATTCACATTTCCCATTAAAGACAATATAAAAGTTTCAACTTGGCAATTTTTGCTGCAAAAAGTCAAACAAAACAAATGAAATTATGTCAGATAAGGTAATAAAGCCTGAGCCATAAAAAAGTAAAACTGCTACTAAGATGGTTACTAAAACTTATAAAAATGATAATCAGAGATTTACAGGAACACATTAGTCTAGCAAGCCACCCGATATATGTGAATATATGGTCTGCCCACGGTCCATTAATGGCTCTCAGACGTGGAGCGAGGTTGGGCTAGCTGTGCTGGTGTTTCGGTTTGGGCTACAAAAACGCCATAGTGGGGGTTACTGTAGCATTTCACCAACCAATCAAAATGGGCATCAAAAAAACGTAATTTCTGCTGCTGGACATGCGTCAAAATAAAAGTCTACACGATATGCCCGTAAGTACTTGTTGTTTTTACACAATTATATTAAGTAACCCTAACCCTTACAATGTCGTATTTAGAAATATATTCTTTTGCAATAATCAAAATTATCACTATCTTATTTTGAAAGATCGATTGAGACCGGATGTGGAGTAGCAATTCAGGAGTGAATAAGAAGAAGGAGGTGTTTCTGTTATTAAAGGGGGTTGTTCTCGTTTACAAACCAAAGCGCCCCTTTTAGCTGCTGGCTGGATGATATTGCAGTCGTGGGGCGGGATCTACGGTTGTCTCCTCATGCTACTGGATAACAAACAACATGATGCACTCACTGCTACAGATGTCAGTCAACGAGGCAGCCTGCCATACTCCATCAAAAAAAAATGCAACTACATAATTTTTCTAAATAAATTTAAGTACTCTATCTGCTCTGGAGTCAAAGAAAAGTCTAAATAGTTCAAAGTTGATGCCAAAGCCGTTTAAAACGAGCCGTCGCCATCTTTGTTTTTTCTGTAACATCCCGCCCACCAACAGAGTGCTGTGATTGGACCGCTATGGAGCCGTCACCATTTTAGCTTCGCACTAACATCCTGCCCACTTGGGTGATAGGGCGCTATGATTGGCCCACCAAACCAATAGAGCGCTGTGATTGGACCAGCACCAGACATCCGGGGCTGCAATGGTTCCAGAGGAGCATGGCTACACCGATCATTTTGCTTTGGCAAACTGACGGTCTAGAACAGTAGGGAACCCTGGTCCTGGAGAGCCACTATCCAGCACGTTTTGGATGTTTTCCTGCTTCAACACAGTTGATTCACCTGTTCTGCAGCTCATCCGGCTCTGCAGAAGCCTGGTGATCACCTGCTGATTAAAATCAGGTGTGTTGAAGCAGGGAAACCTTTAAAATGTGCTGGATAGCGGCTCTCCAGGACCAGGGTTCCCTACCCTTGGTCTAGATTCTAGGCCAGGAACAATGATGAGATCACAGTGACTGTAACAGAACAATCTGACAGTGTGTCTAAGAAACCAGAGGGAGTTTATTAGTGCTTCGGTAATTGGTAGATGGAGCACAGGTGTGTAATGAGCAGAGCGACTATGGTAAATGGTAAACGGTCTGTATTTGTATAGAGACTAGCGGAAACACTGATAAAAAGAAAACCTGATAACAATTCAGTCAAAATTCAACAACAAAAGTCAAACTGGTACCATTCAGAACCCAATGACAGCAAATCCATCCAATACAACAACTGTGGAGGCTGATGCCAGTGTACTTGGGCTTTTCACGCTAATGTTGTCACGTGCTTGATTTCTACTCATACACACTACAGCAGTGGCATCCAAAAGCCTTTTATGTCACTGCAGGGTGTTTAAATTCAAAGGCTCCTCCATAGGACGGGTCTGGTGCATCCTTCATGACCAACCCTTATCCCAAGATTCATTGCGGGTAAATGGAACATTTTTGTTTAAGTAACAATGGCGGACAAAGTGGAGGATTACGGTTTTTCAATGTGTTAGAAAATGGCGGCACAAACATTAAAAGCGATTATGTCGTTAGGCTTTCATCTACATCACATTGTCACTGTTGCTAGGCGATAGGACACACGCTGAGGTAACTCAGAAGGCTATACCGTCCAATTTCACTACGGTTCACTTCTGGTCTTTGTGGTAAACGAAGGACCCGGCCTACATAGACCATCGATGTAGGCCAGGTCCCTTTGAAGGATGCGTCCCCTGAGTTTGGACACAGCCAAAGATCCGGCTCAGTGTCACATCTATAAAGGTCCGGTTGGAAACAGTTCTCAATATTCCTGTAAGCTGGAATGTGACGATTCTACGATTTTCCTTTGTTTGGAGACCATTAACACATCCAAACCCTTCACAGTCATCCTTCACCACATCAGCCACGCCTATTACGGAGACATTAGTGTGTTCCCACGTATTGAAATTGTTACACTGAAAACAAATATTGTCGTTTTTAGCCGGATGTGAGATGAGTCTGCTCCACAAATCTTCATATTTACGTCAAACAGCTCAACAGATCTGCAGCTTCATCTTTCTTCTCTGATCTCATTTAACCTAAAGATTTTCTTCCAGCTCAGCATCATGTGGTTCCTCTAACCCCATGAACACAATCAGAGAGAGAGAGGGACAGGTTCTGTTTTGCATTACCTCCACAATCAGATAACTAACCACATTTAGCTAGCCTAAATAATTTATAGGCTTAATGAGACCTGCTACTGTCTCCCCACTGGTGTTTCTCCTGTCTCCTGCTGGTAATATCTACTGTCTCACACACGTTATTTCCACAGAGGCTTGCCTTTATTCACTGCTGCAAAACGCTGGAAAAACATGAAACGGGAGTCATAGAAGTGAGTTTTGTATCAATGAGTAAAACAGAGGAAATTTGAGTCTCAAATTTTCAAACACAATTGATGAATAAATCTAATTGCAGCTGAAAATATTTAATTCCAGCAGCAGTGGCAGAGCTCTTAAATGCAAGCCTCATAGAGGAGACGTGGTTCACCGACACGTTCGTCTGTTTCCACTTGAGACCAGCAGGAAGGAGGTGGCATCAGCTAAGATGGCAGCAGGCGTTTTCATTTGTCCTCACAGAAAGAGCCCCGGCGAGGCGTTGCATTTGCTTTATGATGATGGCTCAGTTCCATAATCTATAACAATGTATGATTAAAACTCAATTTGAGCCTCTGTGTCAGTCCAGAGACTTTCAGGGCACTTATGTAGGTGACTCATGGCTGTGCTAAACTTCTGGCTTTTACGTTCTGGTTCTGAATTCATATACTAGAGGAAACTGATGCTGTTAACAACAGCATATAAAATAATGAAAATGTATATATTTGACCTGTTTCCTGTGCTACTTGGCTGCTGCACCCCTGGTGGTGCAGCCAGGTTCTGTTAAAGACATACTGTGCAACTTTTTCATATTTTTAAATCATTTTCTTGAGCCAGTATGTGCTGAAATGACCCTTTACAAGGTTAATGAAATGTCACTCAGACCGCCCTCTGACCAGAATACCGCACTTGCAACATCAGAGTGGCGGTCCGGCCTCTGTTGGACTTAAGTGGAGCTGACATGCCTGGTGCTGCAGTCTGCTTCCAGCATGTTTTAGATCATGAACACAGCTGATGTGTTTGATTTAGTGATGAACCGCTCCTGTAGACACTAATGAAGGCTGAGGAGACATTTCAGCACTTAGATTAAGGTGTTAAAAAGACAAACGCACAGCGAGGAGATAAGTTTCACTTTTGGTTTCACTAACAGACACTAGGGGGTGCTAACAGCAAGCCAAAACTGCCTATAGTGTGCCTTTAAGTCACATTTAACGGAACATTTATAGATATGTATTTAAATTCTAGTAGCTTTTGATTTGTCGGAGTTTTTTTATTACATTTTCCTATATGAGGCAATATTGTGTTGTTTAGTTTGTTTCCTCTAAATTTGGCAAATTAAAGACAACTTGACACAAGTTCTTCTGTCAATGAATGACATAAACCAGCATTTCCTGATAATTAACTCATTAAGACTCATTCTGTTCAATTAACTTAAAGCTAATTCAATTAAAAATGACTAAAGTTGCCACTCTGAATGTCAGCTGTCAATTGTTTAAGTTGGTGACTAACATCGTGTGTTAGGATGTTTGCAGAAACTCCCTGAAATTTCATTCTCTTGTTCCTCGGTTTGGATTTATTACACTTTTATCTTACAATATAACAAAAAAACATCCTTAAGAAGTGTTAAACAAAGCTTCTAAAATGTGATTTTTCACTTCCAGCGGGATATTGGGTACTGTGCTAGCATTATAATAAATGTGATATTCTAGTTTCCATGTAAAGTCATTTTAAATCAAAGCGTTGCATCATGCAAGCAAACACCAAACACATCAGTTATTCTGGTCTGTGGTGCTGCTATGTAACTAAATCTCAGCTGAGGCGCGCTTCAGGCTTCAGAAAATCTGTGCATAAATTCTGCTCAAGACTGCACCAGAAATGTGTTTTTTAATGATCTCACCTAATGGAATCAAGTCTTAATAATGTTATAAACAGTGGAATTACTAGCCCTAAGCTCTGTTGTAAAGAAGATACCATTCTGGATGTTGAATCATTTTCTTTTTGTTCTGCAGCGTTCGTCGGGGGGTCTGTCGATCCCTCTGTGTGCCTTTCAGGGCACCGTCTCTCTGCAAGCGCCCACGGGCAAAACGCTCTCTCTTTCCACCTATGAGGTCAGCAGCGATGGTCTCAAAATCTCCCCCAACAACGCCAAGAAGGTAACAACGTTCACTCTGATTGTTTTATATTCTTTTATTTCACTCATGTTAACATGATGTTCTGATTATACATTTATACATCTATTATCGTCCGCTTATCCGGGGTCGGGTCACGGTAGAGTAGAGCCGCCCAGACTTCCCTTTCCCACTTTTATCCATTCTCAACCATTTTTTTATCGAATTTTGACAAACTGAAGAGAAATCCAAGTAATTTTAAGTTAGACTTGAAAGGTTTGAGTAACCCCCTTTTGACGATGCAGTTATATTAAAGGTGTGGAACACTCGTTTAAGCAATACATTTGCAGCAGTCTCTGGTAGGAGTGAATGCCTTGCAATCCGTACTCAGGGCAAAAAACATCTCGCCTCTGATTGGCTAACAGCAACGTGATTCTACCACTGACTTGCAACGTTGATGTTTTATCTCCACCAATAACACAAACCTGGAGGAGTTCTGCTGTGTGGTGGAGTTGCTAATGCTAACAGTTAGCTTCTACTAGCCGAGACGTTCTCTGCTGTTTCCTGGACGCTAAACCAACAACAGCCTTCCCCGTCGTGAGTCAAGATGGGTGAGTCCATGAACGTTCAGTGACAGTGTGATGTCACTCTGTCAGGCCTTTCTAATCCTAGAGTTTCATCGTCTATTTTCTATCCGAAGCTAATGCAGGAGATAGGTGCAGGAGACTATTTTCATGTTCAGCCTGAATGAAAAACTTAAAGTGACTGATTATAATCAGAAATAATCATTAAAAAATGTTTTTTTCAGTGAACCACACCTTTAAGCAAAATGCATGATTTAGTATTAAGAAGTACACATTTTTGTTGAATTTCCAACTTTAGGGCTGCTCTGTCCTCTAAAACCCCCAGTTGGTCATGGAAGATGGCTGCTGAGCCAGGTTAAAAGGGAGTTTTCCTCTCCACTGTCGCTACATGCTTGCTTAGGAAGGGGATTGCTGTAAAGTCACTGACACAAGTCAGTGACTCGATGCAATCTGCTGGGTTTGAACTAACTGGCATGAACAGAACTCAATGCACTGACAAGTCAGTTCAATTGAAATGTTCATTCAGTAAAGTGCATTGAGACGACGTTTGTTGTGATTTGGAGCTATATAAATAAACTGAACTGACTTAATAACATGGTTCTTTATTTCAAAGGTTGAAGTTTACCGCTCCAAGTCTGTTGGCCATGAACCGAGTGCCGACGACCCGGCATCTGGAGGTCAAGCTGGCGATCCGAGCACCAGCTGTGTGGGAATGGGTATGGAGATCGGCATGGGGATGGGAATAGGAGCTGGGGTGGGGGACACCAATGTAAAGATCCATCTGGAGGTTCTGGAAATCTGCGATAATGAGGAAGCCATGGACAGCGTCTCCATCATCTCCAACATCAGCCAGTCTTCCACCCACGCCCGCTCCCCATCCCTGCGCTACTCTCGGAGGGAGAACCGCTTCGTCTCGTGCGACCTGGGTGAGACGGCGTCCTACTCCCTGCTCATCCCCAGCAGCGGCAACACCGAGGCAGAAACCATCAATATCACTATTCCCGACACCGTGGAGGCCCACCGGCAGAACAGCCGACGGCAGACGCAGGAGAGCTCAGGGTATCACGAGGATATACAGCTGCTAAATGAGGCTTACAGAAAGCAGGCAGGGGAGGGGGAAGAGTGACATATGTACACAACACCAAGGACGGGGGGGCTTTAAAAAGCAACTCAGGCTGTGAAGAGGAAAATCCTAATCATTCCAGTTTTTTATTTAAGATGCATTAGCCTGTCTGCCTCCGCGTGTTCTTCCTCTTGAGAAAAGCACACTCATCTGTATATTACACACAGAGATGGAAGCAAAGTGGGTTAAGCCAGAAATAAAGAGCAGGGCCAAGAGCTGGAAAAGGGCAGCGGCGCATCAGTATTCCAGTCGGCGCTTCCAACATATGGCAGCCTGTCATCATGGGATAGATGGAGCGGGATGAAGAAAAAATCACTGGGATGTTGAAAAGGAGGAGCTGAGGTCTGATCACGAACAGCGACGTCACCGGTGACTCAGCTGGGAGGGAGGAGCCACCCCATCGTGTGTGTGTGTGCGTGTGTGTGTGTGTGTGTGTGTGTGTGTGTGTGTGTGTGAGTCATTCAAGTCTGTGCATCCTGAACCCGATGTGCTGATTTCACCTTAACTCTTGTTGTCCTTTAAGTGCAGCTGCTACATCATGCAGGTATCTGCTCATTTAATTTGCACATTCGCTGCATATTTTTACTTCATCAGCAAGTGTAAACGTTCATTTTAGAGCCACTTTAGGGGAGCCATCAACTTCCTTTCCAAAGAGCGAGCTGTCAGATCTTCTGATTACAAAAACGCAGCACTAGAATAAAAGGTCCACTATCAGTATTGTGCTTTTTATCATCAGTTCTACACGAACTCTGACCTTTAAAGCATTTAAATGTTTATTTCTTAAACAACTTTATTACTTTAAAACACATTCCCATGTATTTGTGTACTATCTGCTGTCAAATGGATATCGTTGGGTAATTTTACAACATAAATGTGTTTATTTTAGTCTTATGGCGGTGTTTCCAGTATTTTTCCATCTGCACCATGAGGACTTGATTTGCAGACTTTGGAACTGACTGCGAACAGCTCCCGTTCTCCTGAAGACAGCCGTCATTAAAGATTCATGCCAGGAAATTGCCTCCCAACAATTTAGAAAATGCATTCCTATTTCAAGTGTTCTTGGGAGGAAGGAACGTAGAGGCTAGATGAATGTATCGGTGTTTTTACTGTTTTCAGGTTTTAATTGTGCCAAAGCATCAGCAGAGCTTCTCCTCACGTGTATCGTCTCAGTGTTACACAGGACTACGGTTCAGTTCCCATAAAGCACAGGATCAATAAATTATGTGTCTTGTTTTATAAAAACGATGAGGTCAATGTCTTTTTTAGCATGGTTATGAAATGTGTCAAAGGCTATAAAAATTATTCGTTTTGATCTGTTTAATGATTACAGGTTGGGAATCTGATGGAGACGTAAAATCAGGAAGGAAGGGGAAAAATAAAAGGTCAAATGATGTAAAGATGATGTAAAACCTGCAAAAATCAAACAACTTGACCAACAGCTGCACTTGATAATTTGCCATTTTGCTTTCATTTCAATTTAGTCCTAATAATAAATCAGGGGTGCCCAATCCTGGTCCAGCATGTTTTAGTTGTTTCCCTGCTCCAACACTCTTGATTCAATGGTGAAATCACCTGTTCAGCAGCATATCGCCTTGCTAGCAAATGAACATTGGAACCGATTGGAACACGCCTTGGTGGTTCCTGATGACGTATCTCCTAGGCAACCGGGGCGGGACCAAGGCATCAAGGCGAGGTTCCTTGACATTGGGAAACACCCCTTGTGTTACTTCTAAGGAAGACTGAACCTGACAGTCAAATTTTGTCCAGTTAAGTTTAAAAAATCTGTTATTTTCACCAAGTTTCAACAAAAGAACCAAATTTGAACAAGAATAAAAAAAACAATTTTGATTGATTTTAACAAAAGTTATGATGAGTGCGTGAGTGCGTGTGTGCGCGTGTGCGCGTGCGCGCGTGCGTGCGTGCGTGCGTGCAAATGATTGTGTTTCTCATTCACCATAGTGTCCCTATGATGAACCTGTCCACTCTCCACACCCGCCTCTTGTCCAATCACCACCAGAGAGGGACCAGCCTTCCAGGAACCTGATTTTTTTTTTTACATAATTGTTTTTAATAGATGTTTTTATTGACTTCATTCTGGATTTCTGAACTCCCTGTGATGCCAAATGTCCCCAATGTAGAATCTTTTCAGTCCGTCTGCCTCAAATCTGCCATTTCTAAAGAATTCAGGTCTCGACTCAAACTTGGACATTCCCAACTCTCCACTGAGCTGTGGTAGATTTCGCGGTTAGGGTTAGGTCAGATTAATTACAACGATCAAACATAATGCAAACATTCACATTAATGATATTGCAATTATTAGAGACTTGATTGCATTTAATATGATGCAAAATAAATGAGGCACTCCATTCCTGAGCCAACGACGCCCCCCGCCCTGGTTTACGCCGCCCTGCTTCACAGCTCGTGTGAGCTTCCTCTCTTCTGAAGCAGCCTTTGAAAAATGTTTGCTGCTGTGATCTGACAGCTCTTTTATTTTTCTGTTGAAAATAAAATAACTAGGAGGATGACATGACTGCTACTTTCAAAAAGGCAGAAGGAGGGCATGAAATCCAATCAAAATTCATTTTACCAAACCATGCTGCCAAAAGTTTAAAAAGAGATGGCTGCAGCAGCGTGCCAGATTTCCTGATTTCTCTGCTGATTTTTCACTGAGCGTAGCATCCCTGCTGAAAATGGAACATCTTCAGTGAAAATTGCAAAACAGGTTAGACTAAAAAAGAGGGTAAAAATTGTGGTAAAACATTTGTTGTGTCTTAGTTGGATTATTAACGCAACTTGTGACACCTCAAGTGTTCTTCACTTAAAAAAGAAATTCCCTCCTCCAAATAGACGCCTGAATCTTGTTTCTCTTTCTCATTTTGATTCATTTAAAGCCCATTTTTTCCTTTTAAGTGCTCATACTGTTAAAAATCCTTCACATTTTCAGCAAAAAAAACTGTTTTTTCTGATTTCACCAGCCTCTCCTTTTATTTCAAGGTTTCAGACATGATGGAAAGTATTCAACAGTTTTTTAAAGGAAGGCCACTCGTGGATTTAGTGTGGTGAACCTCATCCTAAACTAATTAATAATGACTTATTTCATAATTTATGACATTTTTATCCATCCTTCCATCCATTATCGTCCACTTATCTGGAGTCGGGTCACAGGGGCAGCAGCCTAAGCAGAAAAGCCCAGACTTCCCTCTCCTCAGCCACTTGGGCCAGCTCCTCCAGGGAAATCCCAAGGCGTTCCCTGTCCAGACGGGAAACATAGTCCCTCCAGCGTGTCCTGTCTTCCTTTGGGTCTCATCCCAGTTGGACGTGCCTGGAAAACCTCACCAGGGAGGCGTCCAGGAGGCATCCTAACCAGATGCCCGAGCCACCTCAACTGGCTCCTCTCGATGTGGAGGAGCAGCGGGTCTACTCCGAGCCCCTCCCGGATGACCGAGCTTCTCACCCTATCTCTAAGGGAGAGCCCAGACACCCTGCGGAGAAAACTCATTTCGGTCACTACTCAAAGTTTGTGACCATAGGTGAGGGTAGGAACGTAGATCGACCGGTAAATCGAGAGCTTCACCTTCCGGCTCAGCTCTCTCTTCACCACGAAAGACCGGTACAACACCCGCATCACTGCAGACATCTATAGCGATCTCGCGCACTCTCCGAGAGAAATCTAATTAATCCATAAGAAAATTCTGAAATAATAACAGAGTGAAGCAAATGACTGAGTGAAATAAATCAGTTACTTCCATCGTCAAATAGCATCATTCACAGTCATGATATATTCAGTTTCACATGTCTCACATGAAGGAAAAGCTTCCTCCAGTTACAGCAAGATGCTCTGGTGCTTTCTCGGTTAAGTTTCTCTGATTTTAGAGAAACTGACAGAAATAAATGTGTCCTGCAACAATATTCACCTCCGTGCTGCAGCAGACGAGTCCGAAAGGTGAGAGTCTAAAAACAGTCATGGTAGATTTTTGTCATCTTCCTCTAATCTTTAAGGTTCAGACAAAAAGGTCACGTTCTGATGTTCATATGAGCCGAAGCAGAGTGGACATTTTATGTCTGAGCAGAAAACAGGCAGTATGAAATAAAAAGAATCATTTCTTCTCAAGAAAAAAAAGGACAATCTTTTCATTTTCATTCATTATTTTTATTAATTTGTAGCAATAAGGATTATCATGTGATAGAAGGAAATCACGTAAAAATATATTAATTTTATGATCATTTTATTCACTATTTCTAGTTTGATTTGCTTAAAACAAAATATAGGGACTAAAATGTGGTCCTACCAAGTAGCGGTTTCCTGCTCCTCTGCCCTACTGGTTGTAAGTGGAATTACAGCTGTTGTAATGGTGTGTTCCAGTTTTCCTCAGAACTCGGAATTTCCAACCAGGAAGTGATGTAACGAGTTTGTTTTGCATTTCCAGATTCCAACTCGGAAAAAAATGGACGCCGCCAGTAAAGCTGCGTGTGTTGTTGCTTGTATGTTGCTGTTTTAATATCATTATTTTGTGATTGTTGCCTGTGCAGCGCTTTGGTCAGCTCACATGCTGTGTTTAAATTGCGCTATATAAATAAAACGGTATGGTATGGTATGGTATGGTATGGTATGGTATGGTATGGTATAGTAAGAGTACAAAGAACTAATAACAAAGTATTCTCTGCACCTAAAGTCCCTCGGGGAGGAATGCAGGAAACGCATAGATAGTGTCACACAACAATCGGAAACATTAAAAATCAAACGTCAAAACACCAGGAACAGTTAAAAAACCATAAACACCAGTCAATTTCAGCGGCAATGCTGACGTTTTCAGCAACATAACTTATTGATAACAAGAATAAACAACAAATTGGTGCTGAAAGAAAGAAAGCAGAACATATAAATGATGAAAACAATAAAGACTACAGCACTGGGTGCGGCTATCTTTAAAATGGTGATGTTGGGGTCCTTTGAAACAAACGAGCTCGCATTTCGGAATTCCGAGTTCATTGCGTCATTTCCGGTTAACTGATCTTGAAAAAACAAGTTCCGAGGACAACTGGAACGCACTGTGAACAGCCCTGCTGCAGCCTGCTGTAGGTAGCGCTAACAACAAGCTAACACTGACATGACACAACTGTGCTAAAATAAATCACGATCTAAAAAGATTCACTGGACAGAAAAAATATTATTACTTACAAGTCCAGTAGCATCAAAGCCAGGTCACCATCAGTCCGTGATTTTGTAGCCTCCTTTAGCTCCCTCAAATTAGAATAGGCCGCGTCGATGTTCACTCCGGTTTTAGCTCTTTTTCGCCTCCAAAGACATTACTCTCTCACTTTTACTTCCAGGCTCCGCCATGATGCCAACAGAAAAAGCAAACTTCTTTTTCTTGTGCTTTTTATTGATGCTCAGCAAACTGAAAGTGCTAACCGTTAGCATTACAACTAACAGCCACAAAGCAGGTAAATAGCTCCCCCTATAGGGCACCTACCCACTCAACAAAACTATCTAGTGCAGTTTTTGGTCCATAGAGGGCTGCAGAGTGGTGTCAAAAATTAAACTGGTCATGTTTCTAACTCAAAAACCACTGAGATCAATGTAAAAGCTCTAGCTTAAAAAAAACTATCTATTGTTACTTTTAAGTAAAACTGTAAATATCATCCTAATTTACCAGGCCTGAATTATTTTGAATGTTAAAGGGATATTCCACCCCTAAGTGATATTTGGTGTTTTGCCATATCCCCCAGAGTTAGGTAAATGGGTCAAAGCATTTTGTAACCAGCCCAGTCTCCTGACAGTATTCCGTTAGCTTTAGCTTAGCATAAACAATGTAAGTGAATGGTAACAGCTAGCATTTTGTATGAAAAAGTCATGAAAATGACTGTAATGATCCTAATGTTTCTTGGTGACCTTAATAATCATATCAACTGCATTAGAAAGTAATAAATAACCTGAAGGAATTACAGAAGGAATTTAGATTTGGGACTACATTACGACAAAACACTGCTGTAAGGCGCAAGGACATGACGCAGCAGTCCTAAAAGAGATCTTTGTCTGTCATGCACGCTGCCATTTTTAGATCAACTTACTATGCAGTTCCTTAAAAACACTGTACCAGGTATAAGGCTAAAGTAGCCACACAACTGTGTTTACAGAAGTAAGTCGCTTTTTGATTTTTAATGACTAAAATGCTAACTGTTACCATTCACTTACATTGTTTATGCTAAGCTAAAGCTTAAAAAAATACTGCCAGATTAGGAGTATGGCTAGGCTGGTTACAAAATGCTTTTTCCCATTAATCCAACTTTCTGGAATATGGCAACAGACTAAATTTCACTTAGGGGTGGAATATCCCTTTAGAAAGTCAAAAGGTCAAATTTAAAAAAATTAAAAAATCTAAAATGTATTAGCAAATCTTCATGATGATCATAAAGATGTTTAATAAAAGGGGAGAAAATTTACCAAAAGAAAGCAAAAGCTAAATTCAAATTTATAAGTTTCAACATTCAGTTGGATTTAAAGTGATAAAATAGACAAAGAAAATGACTTAGACTACCTGAGAAAAATCGAACATCATTAGTTCACTCAGAAACATTACTTTGTTCATCAGATCTGCTAAAAATAATCTCCACCATCTTGCTTACACAGCTGGGTACAATTTAACTGAAGTTAAAAGGATGTTGTGAAGAACTCAGGAGGTGTGCCAACTCCACTCGGTTTACCAAACTAGAATTTTAAGAATAATGGAGGCTGAAACAGCTGGAGGAATCTCTTCAAATATGAATTTCTCAAAAAATCTTTTCAACTCGTGCAAACTTAAAAAATCAGATGTGAGTTTGTGCAAGACCATAACTTCTAAAAATGTGACATTTAGAGCTTTACTCTGCAGGTATCAGTTTGGACGCATGCAGCCACACAGGGAATGTCACTGTCTGCAGCAGCATTCATTATACTAATATACTGAATGCTGCTGCAGAACTTCCAACAGTAAAATTTAGCCCAGAAAGGCTTTTAAGAAGATGAAATGTATCATTTGCCTTGGTAGATAGCCTAAAGATGAATGAACGTTTCATCAGATCTCTGAGAGGCACTGGTTGAGTCACAGAACAAATGTGAAACTGGCCTGAAATTATGATTTTTCTGTCCGCATATTTTGATTTATGATTCAAAAACTAATTATTTTGCTTGATTAATCCACAGCAGCATGATGAAGCAAACAAATAAATTGGATTAATAAGAAGTGTCTCTGAATACACTGCTTAGAGTTGGACACTTGTGAATCTCTTTCCTCTGCGATGCATGAGTAGCACACGTCCTTGTGCTTTTGTCTTAGAATATCCACATCAGTGAATGTAGGCAGCCTGAAAGCAAATGGGAAAAATGATTTCACCTACATTCATGAATTTGAAAGAAATGATGCTTCAAGCAGACTGATCATCCTAATTTTCTTGAATCTTTTCACAACAATCGCTTCTTAATTAACCCATCTGGCCAAATTATTGGAGCTACACCCAAGTCCTGCAAGCAATTGTTCTCCTTTTTCATCAGCAGAATGAATGTTGTCAGAAACCACATTTATCAAGTTAATGGAAGAGGCTCTCCTCCATTATGATTCCTCCGCTCTGCTGCAGCAGTTAGAGGCTGTTTCTCTCTGCAAATTAAAGGACACGTCGCTGAATCGAAGCCTTTATTGTGTCCTTCAGACATTTAGTCTGCTTCAAAAATAGGTTGTTGGCACTGTTGGTCCACAATATTAATCGCTGTTTGCTCTCATTCATCTGGTTGTTTAGCATGCAGACGCTGCAGCTGTTTTCAGCACATTTGCATTAGATGTTTAAAATATAACTACACCCAACTTTGTGTGACTGTCTCTGTGATGAAAGAGCTTATCTTCCTGGAGTTTTAAGAGCTTCACTGAACTACTTCAGTTTCAGGGTTTGCACAATGTTTTTTAAATTAGACTGAAGGCAGAATGTAATCTGTGTTGAGATTTTTATTTTCACATTTTGATTTAACAACATTTTGCTATTAAGTAAATGTTTAGTAGAGTCACAGATAACAGTTAATGCAAAATGAATGTAAATAAATTGGGTACAACTTCATAATACTACCCTCAAGGGGATTTATTAACACTTTAAAATTTGATTATTTGCTCATTTAAAAAACAATGTTCATATATTGAAGTAAGTTCACTGTTTGGCAAAAAACAGGCCACTAATTAAAAAATGTTAACACCTTATCATTTGTTCTATTATAAACAACATATTCTTACTGTAAAGTGGTACCATAAATTTTAATGTTTTTTAATGTTCTGTATAAAATATTGTAAAAGTTCAACAGTAGATTTCTTTTGAAAAAGAAATAAAAAATATGTCAGATCATTTCAATAAATAAATACAAAATCAATTTTATTTTTTTTCCAATATCAAAACTGAGTACAAATACAATCTATGAACTACAACCGATTTTGAATCAATACAGCAAAAAGATGAACAGAGTTAAAGAAAAAATATCTTTATTAATCTTTTTTTTTAATTTTATTCACATTTTAACGTTATTAGGTTTTTAAACCACATTTCCCAGCAGCACTGCGACCAGCCAATCGTAGCGCGTTACGTCATATTTAGCAGCCAGAACTTCTTCCGACATCATCACGCGACACAAACAGATAAAAGCTAAAGCTTTTAGCGGCTGCGTTTGGTTTATTTACGAATAATAATAGGGACAAAAATTTATTTCTACATCTTTTTATAAATAACACATTTGTAGGCAACGTTTTACGCTTATGGTTGATTATTTTCTAACTTGAATTTCAGCCCAAATATTACTAATTCCCACGGTACAACTTATCAGTAGCGGCTGACCGTATAAAAATCCCGTGCGCGTGCTGGTGACGCCGGTATGAGTTTTGGTTACGGAGGTGGAGGTGGTGGTGGTGGAAGAAGAGGCAGAAGAGGAGGTCGAGGATACAACAGGGATGGAAGCAGAGAGAGATTTGACACACGGGGTGGTGGAGGCGGTTCAAGAAGGGGTTCCGACTTTGACCAGGACCGTCCTCCTCCTCACCTCAGGGGCCGTGAGATCGGTCTGTGGTACGCACGGTATGGAGCCGTGAGAAGGAAACAAGCTGACCGGAGATCGGTAGGGTTTGTGTTGGCAAAAAGTGACTTGAAGTTGCATTAAACTCATAATATTTTGACTGTCACGCTTCATGCTGTTAACAGTTAATCGTCATTATGTGGCATTACTGATATTTCTATATCTGAGTGGAATTTATCAGAGGTAAAGAAAAAAGTGTAACATTTGTCCATTGAATTTATATGTGCAGCGGGCGGTGGTCCAGATGGATGAGGCCAGGGAGGAGCACATCACCAAGCTGCTTAACTCTGTCCAGACGGACCAGTCCGGTCCAAGGAGAGACTCCAGTTATTCCTGTGCGTCTGTGTCTGGAAACCAGAGGACAACAGCAGATCAAAGTGGTCACTGGTGAGAAGAGCTTCTTTTTTTGTGGCTTGCACAGAGAGTCAGGCATAGATTAAAAAATATATCAAAAAATCAAATAGGAGGATGTTTTTTTTTACTTTTTGTTTCAAGCCTAACTTTGTTTTGCCGTCAGTTACTTTGATGGGGATTTGCCTGAAGAAGAGAAATACAAGACTGAGGTTAACTCTGAAGATGAAGAGGAAGACATTTCTCCAGGCCAGAAAAATATACAACGGTAACATTTTGTGAGGCTAAAAAGACACAATTTGCATTTTAAAAATGGAGTTTAGTAGTTGATAGTACCCCAGTATAACCATGGGTCATGTTTTTTCAACACCACACCCACCTGAATCAGAACATAATCTAATAGAGAGAAATAGTTTTACTGTCTCTGTTATTGTAGCTCACTGTCTACCTTAAGTATGTTTGTTTTTTTAATTATGTTTGTCCAGTGATTCGTCTAAAAAAGCAGTTAAAGACGAGCCTCCAGAGAACTGGGATGAAGATCAAGAAGAGGAAGAGGATAAGAAGGAGAACCTCTTGAGGAAAGACAAAGATCTGGAGTTTTTATTTCAGGAAGTGGTCAGAGACAATCTAAAGGATGATTACTTAAAAAGGGATCTGCAAAGCAAGACGTCAGACTCAAAGTACAAAGAGATGCTGGTAAGTGTTTTTACATTACGTTTTCTAAAAGTTGGAGCTTTTTGCAACAAATTTCTTCCACTGTAGTTGATGTTTCTGTGTTTTTGTATCAGTGAAATGATTTTTCACATACCTGCATATCTGCTGCATCAGAATGTTGTGGTGTTGTTTCATTTTATTTAATGGAAGCAACTTTAATACATACTTCTTGCAGTCAGACCTGCTTTAATTCCTTATGACATTGATTCAACAAGGTGTTGGAAACATTCTTCAGACGTTCTCTGCATTGACATGACAGCATCACACAGTTCCATTCATGATGTGAAACTCTTTCCACCACACCCCAAAGGTTCTGGACTGGCTTGAGATCTGGGCAGTGTGGAGGCCGTTGGAGTCCAGTGAACTGTTCTGTTTTAAGGAAACCAGTTAGAGGATCTGAGCTTTGTGACAAGGTGCATCATCCTGCTGCAAGTAGCCATCAGAAGATGGGTCTGCTGTGGTCATAAAAGGATGGACATGGTCAGCAATAGGGGTGTGTATTGGCAAGAATCTGGCAATATATATCACAATACAGGGGAGACAATGATATCTTGTGATACTATAAGCCAGATAATATTTGCAGTTTTTAGGACTGAATTTAGTTGGAAAACTCAGGCCAGACGCGTCCAAGACACGCCCAGTGTTAGTGCAAAATCAGGTTCTGTCAGAATGAAGGCGTTATAAAGTGCTGCCACCTAGCAGTCGGCGTTTGAATCGCACCTCACAAAAGAAATACTGTAAATGTTTGCATTTAAAGGAACACTTGGCAGTTTTGGCTTGCTTTTAGCACCCCCTAGTGTCCAGTTAGTAAAAGTGAAACTTATCTCCCCGCTGTGCACCTTAATCTAACAGCTGAAATGTCTCCTCAGCCTTCATTAGTGTCTACAGGAGCGGTTCAGCACTAAATCAAACAAATCAGCTGTGTTCATGATCTAAAACATGCAGGAAACATGCTGGAAACAGACTGCAGCACCAGGCATGTCAGCTCCACTTTATTAAGTCCAACAGGGACTGGACCGCCACTCTGAAGTTGCAAGTGTGGTATTCTGACCACAGAGGGCGGTGGGGGTCTGAGTGACATTTCGTTAACCCAGTAAAGGGTCATTTTAGCACAAACTGGCTCAAGAACATGATTTAAAAACATGAAAAATTTGCATAATATGCCTTTAAATTCTCAATAAAAATCAATACACTGCTTTTAAATATGTATTCAGTATCATAACAAGAAATATCACAATATTTCAAGAAAATCTCCCCCAAACCATTATTCAGCAAATTCTGACCCTACATCTGAATTCTGCTGCTCATCAGACCAGGAAACGTGTTTCTAGTCTCTTACGGTCCAGTTGTGATCCTGTGTGAGTCACAGTTTCCTGTTCTTAGCTGACCCGAGTGGTTCCTGGTGTGATCTTCTGCTGCTGGAGTCCATCTGCTTCAAGGTTCATGTTGTGGCTCAGACGTGGTATTCTGCACACCTCGGTCGTAACTGGTGCTTATTAGCACTTCTGCTGCCTTTCTATCATCTCAAAGCAGTCCGCTCATTCTCCTCTGAACTCTGGACTTTTCATCCATGTAGCTGCTGCTCACTGGATGTTTTCTCATTTTTGGATGGATCTCTGTAAACCCCAGATATGGCTGTGGGTGAAAATCATATTAGATCAGCAGTTTCTCTTTGGTAGCAACCACAGATTCCCTCTCCTTTCCACTCTGATGCTCAGTTGAATTCCTGAAAGTCCTCTTCACCTCATCCCGACGGCGTTCAGTTGCTGCCTTATTATACATAATAAAGTGGCCAGTGAGTTTATGTGTTTTTAGTATTATTTCTAAACTTGTTTTGGGCTTTTTAGGATTTATTTTAACAAATGTGGATGCACAGTATATATAAGCCCATTCACCACGTCTGTGTCTTAAACCCAAGTGAAAATGTTTTATTTAGTTTTGTTTTTATGTGTCTGATGAATAAAATTCACTTTTGTGCCACAAAAAGGCGCAAATAAAGATGTTTAAATATTTTGCTGCATATGTTTGGTGTACCTGATAATTCTGGGAGCACAGATTTTCAACAAATTCCATATTGTCATACATTTTTTGAGTCGTTGCATAAAAATTACTGACTGGTTATTCAATATATATATATATATATATATATATATATATATATATATATATATATATATATATATATATATATATATATATATATATATATATATATATTGGATGCAATGAATTATGACAGTTATTTAATTAATTCTTGTTAAGACTTTATTTTAATATTGTAATGTGTTTCGTTTCAGAAATTCAGGGAAAAGCTACCGTCCTTTGGGAAAAAAGAGGCAAGTGTTTAATTGAAAATGCCTTTAAGGGGGAAAAAATCACATTAATTTTGAGTTTGTGTGTAATTCTGTCCACAGGAGCTCGTTGAGCTGATCGACTCTAACCGTGTCTTGGTGGTGAGTGGGGAGACCGGGTGTGGAAAGACCACGCAGGTCACTCAGTTCATCCTCGACGACCACATCAACAGAGGGATCGGCTCGACGTGCCGCGTGGTCTGCACGCAGCCTCGCCGCATCAGCGCCATCTCCGTATGTTTTCTGCTGGCCTCCTTATTGAGGAACACAAGCTGTTGATTGCATTTTTTAGTGCAAATTGTTAAAATGATTACTATGTTTATCTTTTTCTGCATAAATAATTTGAATATAAAAATGTCTTAAACTGAATTTTGCACGTGTGTGTTCTTCCTGTCAGGTAGCCGAGCGCGTGGCAGCGGAGAGAGCAGAAAGTGTTGGGAACGGGAATTCTTGTGGGTACCAAATCCGCCTGCAGAGGTAAGAAAGTCTTTTCAAACATCTGCTGATGCATGAAATAGAGGTAATGGATGGAGCTTATATCAGACTCACTGTGTATTCAATTGGTCCCAGAAATGAGTTTAGTGGTTAAGGAGCCAAAGGAAATGCAGAGCAGTGGCACTTCTGTCTGGGGAGCTGAAATTAGTTTTTCAGCAAACACACACGGTAACTATTTTAACCTCCTTCATGCTTACGGGGGTTTATTTTAATTATTTAGATGTTTTGTTTAGACTAGAGGAGTTTATGCTAGCTAGCTTCACCAGAATCAGCAGTTATTCAGATCATAAACTGCCTTTTTTACAGCTTGGATATAAATTTAATCTCATATAAATACAAAACTTTAGGGAACTATGTTCTCCAGCTCAGATGCATCTCATGGTGTTTACTACACACCAATTATGCTGCATCTTCATTGCTGCTCAGAGTAGATCTACTGTAGTTTCTTATGTAAAGCCAAATCAAACCCAGTAGTTTATCCATTCACTAAAGCACTCCAATTAGAGGTAAATACAGCAAAGACAATAAGACGGCACTTTATTACACAACCCTAAACACATTAAATAAAATAGTTCAAATGATCACTAATGAGAAAACCTCCTCTTTCATGTGCGTGCTCTTTGTCTGGGTCAATATTTTATTTATGTTTGCATCAGTTTGCAACGTTTCTAATGAGCGGCTGAGTAACTGAGTTCCACATGTTCTCTACTAATGCATTTAGATGTGAATACCCTCAATTTAAATGTCAGTATCCGTCTTTTTTAACTATTTATTTATGAAACAGGCTTTGAAAATCAGCTAAGTAACAAGTAAAGCGTATTCATAATTACAGGATCTAACATGGTAGGTATAAATGTGAATTGAGAACAGGAAGTGGAAAAGAGATAAAAAGCTGGTTTTTCTGAGGTGAGCAGACAGGTTCAGGATATTACAGATGCATCTATCTGAAATGGATCCTACACAACAAAGAGGAGAATTCCACTCACAAAGAGACGTAAGATGAGGAGGGGAAAATGGCCAATTCAGAGCTGCAGAATGGAAACTGATGCCGTGGATTAGGAGGAAGAAGATTTGCAAGAAAATATTATTATGTTCAAAGAAATGGGACCGAATTAAAGTACTGACTCAATTTAGGAGGATTTTTCCTGTTTCCTTTGCTGTGTTGTTTTTTCTTCTTTAGCTGTGGTTAATTATGTCGTCATGATTCACCAATCTTCTTAAAATAAAAAACTAAAGCAGTGTTTTATTAAATGACTGAAATTATTACAAAATTCAGAGGGGCATCCTTTTATTACTCGTGTGTGTGTGTGTGTGTGTGTGTGTGTGTGTGTGTGTGTGTGTGTGTGTGTGTGTGTGTGTGGAGCTGCGGTACCACTGCTGACACCCTGGGAGTCTCACATAGTTTATGCAAATACTGCTTTGTTAAACTTCTAATGATGCACCAGCTTTTCCCAAATTAAAATAAACACATTTCTGCACTCTGTGCTTTTTCTCTGTGGGTGAGCTGCTGAATAGTAATTTTCTGGGACATATGTGATAGACTCTCTGCCTGTAGTTACTGTTATAAATGCGTTTCTGTATTATGGGTTGGTATGAAACACAAAATGAAGGAAAATGTTAGGTTATTAGAATTAATGGAATTCACAACAATTTTAGATGGATTATAATTCGGTATTTTAGAAAAACAGTCCATCAACCTACAAAGTGTCAAATGTTTTTGCAATAAAAGCTGTGAATTAAACCTTGTTTCATAGAATAATCAAACATTTATAGATTTTGGAGGTTATTATTATTTCCCACTTCTCGCTCTCTCACAGGATCATTTTTATTTATTGTTGTTTACAAAATGAAAGTGACGGGGAAAAAAGTCAACCATGTTTTTTTTTCATGATTGTCGTTCAAAATGACAGACAATAAAATATATATATATATATATATATAAAAAATTCCCAGCTGCACAGTGGTGCAGTGGTTAGTGCTGTTGCCTTGCAGCAAGGAGGTTGTGGGTTCACGTCCCGGTCTTAGTTCATGATGTTGGCATAAAAGATCTTCTAGCTGTGTTCTGGGTATGGAAGACCCATAAATGATGATGATGATAGTCTTGTTAAAACTTGAAGTTTTTCATCTCTGTTGTTTGTTGTCACACCCCCCCCCCCCCCCCCCCCAAAAAAAAAAAGGAAAATTGTCCCGTTATCCATAAAGCAAAGTAGCACACTACCAACATTCCCTATTGAAGAGACGACCTCTCACCTGATTAAAAGGCCTTTTTTCATAATTAACTGAAATATTTGTGGCCGTTATGGCTGGAAAATAAAAAGTGGCTGGAATTTCTTAGGGTTTACAAGATTTCCAACCAGGAGAAGCTGCTAGGTTTATTGGTCGTGGGAGCTTACAGAGCGAACAATGAGACGACCTACCTGTGACTTCTGTGTTATAAAAATGCGTTTGTACCTGTGCACCAAGGGCGCTGAATGTGGAGGTGTTACAGAAAGACGCAGCAGCTTCTATTTACCCCGAGGCTCCTCTGCAGCTTAGGAGTCCAGCCCTTTGGCAACCTCGTCCTTCAGAGCTTTATTAACATTTTTTCAACTTGCTACGTGCTTTTCCATGGCTCCACATCAGAATACTTTCTGTGTTTATCTCTCTTTGATTGTGGCGATACTCAACATTTTTATTGTTTTCACACCTTCAGCTGTTTTCTTTATGCATCGATCCTCTGAATGACATTCTGTTTTGTTTCTCCTGAAATTAGTCGATAAAAGTCTTTTTGAAATCTGAAACTGGCATCAATTATACAACAAAGCCTTTCCAGGACTTCACATGTCTGTAAGACGCATCTGTGAGCCATTTATGAAGATTAGATAAATTAGAACCTCTCAGATAATTCAGCGAATAAACATTTTATCTGGTGAGGCCAGTGGACACAGAAGTGCCTATTGGGTCGCTTTATGCCAACTCATCTGACCTTCACAGTTGATGTAATTGATTAAACCCACAGCTTCTGTTAGACCGGGTGCAACATCTCTCTCAGACTCAAGTTCCCCAGCTTTTCACTTTCAAGGCTAATGAACAGATTAGTGTGAAATAACCGGAAATTTAAAGTCAATTATTTACATTAGCTTCTCAAATGTCTTTTTAAATCAGAACTTGAAAATAATTTAATGAAGGCTAAAGTTGTTGATGAGGCTTAAAAATGGTGGAAATGACTACAGGATTCAGAAAAAGGAGAAATGTGTTTGATCTGGAGAGTTTTGCAAGATCCTGACCTGACCTGAAAGCGTGTTTAGATGAGTTTTTCCACCATCATAACACATTACAGGTGCTATTTGCTAGCGGTTTCTCTATAGCAGCATCAATCTGAGCTTAAGGTGAAAGTACAAAAATATTGCAGAGAAGGAAATCATGAGCGAGTCTGTTTTGAATCCTGAAATAAAGAAAGGTGGGAAAATGGAAACGTAGCATTTCAGCTCAACAGAGGACAACTACACAAACTGGAGACGGAAGACTTTTGTCTTCTTTTTTTGTGTCACCTAGAAATTATTTTCCATCTTTTTCTTTTCAAATTTCACAGCCGGTTACCACGGAGACAAGGTTCGATCCTGTATTGTACGACGGGCATTATTCTACAGTGGCTTCACTCAGATCCGTGAGTCTGATCCCATCCTTTACTCTCTCATCCTCATTACGCCGTCCTCATCCTGTCTTTTGTCTCCGCGTGTCCTCTCTGTGTCCCGACTCTTTGTTTCTCATCACTCTGATGTTCCGTTTGCTCTGCTGTTGCTGGAAGAGTCATTAGTATGGGTCAGCATTCTCATAGAGAAACGAACACACACACACACACACACACTCTTACTGAGCTTCTGTTGACTCATGCTTTCATGCTCAGCTTTGAATTCCAAGTGTCTTTGAAATGAAACAAGACTTGGCGAGCCAGAGCTTTTCATTCATGTCTTATTTCATTCTCAATCAGAATTAGACTTTCTATAGAAAGTTTGATTGTGAATCTTTTTTTTTAACATCAGCTTGCTTAAAAGTTGACTTTATTTTAGGGATGCACCAATCCGATATTAAAGGGACACTTTGCAACTATGTGCAGTATGTGCTAAAATGACCCTTTACATGGTTAATGAAATGAAGGCTGGGGAAACATTTCAGCAGTTAGATTAAGGTGTTAAAAAGACGAACGCGCAACGAGGAGATAAGTTTTACTTTCGGTTTTGCCAACGAACACTAGGGGGTGCTAAAAACAAGCCAAAACTGACTAAAAATTCTAGATCGGGTATCATAGACTATGGGCCCGATCCATAAGAATTGATCTATTCAGTATATTTCTATGTGCTGTGAGTGACGACGTCATGCGCTACAGTCCCACGCTGTGCTAGCCTAGTGAACTAGACCAAATTCTTGCCTTGCAAAGTTTGGTCTAGGCACGCTTCATTGGAACCCTCGTAGCCCGATCCACTGCTGTGGCTGTCCAATCAGCTCGCTATAGTTTTGGTTGGGCCAGTCACAGCGCTCTATATTGTGGGCCAATCACAGAGCGGGAGTAGCCGATGACGTCAGAGCCGCGACCGTGAACACAAACAACATGGCGGCAGCGCGGGAACCACCTTCGTTTGAAACGGCTTTGTCATCAACATTGGATTATTTAGACTCCAACGTGCGTAAGTCTGTCTGATATACTTAGCGGCTTCTTATTTTTATCAAACAAAGTAGTGCAATGTCCCAGTACACCTGATATTCACATGTTTTTCATACAAAAACGACAGAAATCATTGATGTTAGACGCCATTAAAGCCTCCCTCTTTTCCGTCGCTGTGATTACGTCACGTTGTTCGTTACTCTGATTGGTCCTAGCGCTATCCAATTGCGTGCAGACAGTTTGAAAGACAACCGTAGATCCCGCCTCACGAATGAAAGCCGTCAATGGGTCGTGGCCAGACTATATATTCACATATATAGGATGGCTTGCCAGGCTAACGTTGTGCAGAAGCTCACATTGATTTCAAAATGGAGCGAGCAAAAGTATCGGCAATTTGGAACTTTTGGGCCCCTGTACAAAAGGATGATCCCAGTCTGTTTCATATAGTAACGAATAATTCATTATGTAATACAGTTTAATACTGTTTTTCCATATCGGTATCTGTATCGACCGATACTAAACTTCTGATATCGGTATCGAATGTGAAAAAAGTGGATCGGTGCATCCCTACTTTATTAATAAAAAGTGCAGTTTTTCTTAACTTCTAATTCCAGCCACCACAGACTCAAACCTTCCATTTATCATCAGGTTACTGTCCAGCATAAGTCACCTTGTGTTGGACGAGATTCACGAGAGAAACCTTCAGTCCGACGTTTTGCTCGTCATCGTGAAGGATTTACTCCGACTCCGAAGTGACCTCAAAGTCGTCCTCATGAGCGCCACGCTCAACGCAGAGAAGTTTTCTTCATATTTTGGTACAAAAACCACTAAAACAAGCTATGTTTTTTTTTTTAGCAGAATTACCTGTCCTCATTCACACTGTCCTCTCTTTAGACAACTGTCCAATGATCCACATTCCTGGTTTGACCTTCCCAGTGGAAGAGTTCCTACTTGAGGACGTTGTGGAGATGACGAGGTAAAAACACAAACAAGCAGACTCAAAATAAGTCACTACTGTATGAAAGCTGCACGGCGTTTTCTCTGCCAGGTATCGTCCTCAGAATCAGGACCGGCGTCCTACGTGGAAGAGAGGCTTTTGGCAGGGCCGCGACTCCAGACCGGAGAAGGAGGAGAAAGAGCAGGAATACCGTGAGAGCTGGCCTTGCTACGCCCGCACGCTGCAGGGGAGGTGAGCTGCTGAGAATAGCGTGATGTTTAAAGAGCTGGAAGGTCGATCAACGGGTTTGTGAAATGAAATATAATTATGTTTTATTTAGACTTATAAGTCGAACATTGATGTACTTTACAGAGAAAGGCTTTGATTGTGTCTAATATTTATAGTTTATTCATAAACATGTTATACTTTCATGAAGTTCAGCTGCAGGTTCTCGATATGTAGAAAAAAAATATATTGATGCTTCACCATTTTCTCAGAAAGTATCCTTCTGCCTGTGGCAAGTAGCTTTTTTCTGTCTCCACCATCATTATCACGGCTCATTTTGAGTGGAAACACAATTACTTCTGCTAAGGTGTATGTTTTGATATTAAAACACCACAATGTAAAATGATTTGAGCTGCTTTTAAATATGTCCACGGTGTCTCCAGAGGCATTCTTTACATCTGTTTTCAATAGAGGTGTGTATTGGCAAGAATCTGGTGATACAATATATATCACAATAGAGGGGAGATGATACGATATATTGCGATACTAAAAGCCAGATGATATTTGCAATTTTTAAGACTGAATCATGAGATCTCATTAGTCCATCAGAACAAAGGCCGTAAAAACTTCTGCCATCTAAAAGTTTAAGTTTGAATTGCACTGAACAAAAGAAATACAGTAAATGTTTGCGTGTGAATTCTCAATAAAAAACTGATGCACTGCTTTAAAATATCAATTTAGTATCATAACACGAAATATTGCGATATTTCAGTGTAAGATGTTCAATATTGGCTTTTTTTACCGATATCCAATATAGAACTCCTAATTTCCAATACCGATATTAACCGATACGAATAAATGCTGGGTCTCCCTTCTGGGAAAAAAAGAAAAACTAAATTATTTTAGATAGTGCTGTGTTGAAAAAATTGATTCTGAATTGATTCTTATAAAAATTCCAAAAACCAAATTGAATTGATTCATAAGTCCAAAAATTGATTTAATCGTTTAACATAGTTTGCATTTTTTACAGCTGAAACAAAGGACAAAAAAGTCCAGACGGCCATTAAGGTTTAGGTCTAAAAGGGTTCATAGAGTTTTTCCCAGTGAACTGTAACTAACCCAGTGTTGCGCCATTGAATTACAGGCATTTAATTAAGGTAATGGCTCCAAAAAAAATTTTTTTGATAGCACTGACCCATATCAATATCGAATTGGAACAGATTGGATTATATCGTAATAGTTTATTCTAACTCTTGAGAATTGGAATTGAATCGATTCTTGTAATTTGAATTGATTCCCAGCTCTAATTTTAGGTAACTCACATCACATATTTGCTATCATGCATACTTAAAGCAGAAATCCATAGATTTTTCTCAGAGGGCACCATCTAGAGGTGGAAAAATGTATTGCACCCTCCATAGTTTTGTGATGACGGCTGGGAGCAACGCCTCTCGTTCATGAACACACACCTCTAGCCAGGTAACAGACCTAAAACACATTGTTTTACTCACATTATACTTAAATATATATATATATATATATACACACACACACACACATACAATATATACATTTTTTTAACTGACTTGTCAATAAGAAATGTCACCAACTGCATCAGTCTAGGTACGTCCTCAAACGCTCGCGCACACGCTGTGATTGACATCTGTATGTAAGCAGATGTCTAACGCTATTGGCTAATGCTGAGTGGCGCTCAATTCAGATTGCATGAGGATGGGGGCAGGCTTAGAAAAAACAATTGACGTATTGCCTATATTATTTCACAGTTCAAGGATTGCTAAAAAAAATCATTCATCATTCCTGAAAGAGGGAAAACTCCAGATTGCTGCTTTAAACTTTAAACATTATTTGTGCACAATATGACAACTACTTCAACTTAAGCCCAGCCAGTTGTGCCAAACAAACAAAAATATCTCAAAAACTAAACCTTGGATCCGTCATCTTTTGACATTTTGAGTGAGAGGAGAAGTAGATGGAGAGGTTGATGTAAAATATCAGCATGGTATGTAAAAGATGACGTTAAAAGAGTAACAACGGATTCTTATAATGTCCTATATCACGTTAATGCAGATATCGCTCGATAATTTCAGCGTAACGATATTGAATTTACTATTTGGTGCCTCAGAGCTTCTTCCTTTAAGACTAAAGTGTCCATTCATGGTTTTAGAATCAAGATCAGATGAAATAAGTTGAAATCCACTTGAAATTTAAACATCCTCCCTCTTCAGTCTCTCCGTGGAGGCTCTGAGATCAGACAGGTGGGAGCTGAGCAGCAACACACCCACTGTCAGATAATGTGTCTGCGACGCACCGTCCCCACAGGACTATTCGAGCTCGTCTCACATCTCGCTCTTTATTCACTATTCAGCGAGCTCAGTCACTGCCTGAGAGTGTTCGTGAATTATTTTCAAAATGGGCAGAGCATGATCTGAGCTAATGTTCAGTTTCAGAGGAAGAAGGGGTTTAGTGTTTTTGGAAGCTGCAGCACTCAAAACGCCGCTCATTAAAAATAGTTTGTAAACGAGCCGGACTGAGAGGCTTTTTCAGCTACGCCTCATTTATTTATGTTAGCTTCTGCATCAAAGCCAGGACTTTTGCATTTTTTTACATTTTAAAGTGATTTTAAATAATAACCAGCCAGGTCTTGTGAATTTCGTCTTTGAAGATTTTTTCCACTCTTACTAAAACACGCACAGCATGGTGGTAAAGATGATGGATGCCTCTTTACCCCGGCTAGAGTTAAACTTTGAGCAATTCACAAAAAGACAGATGGATTTTTTGCAGCCCTGACACAACGGGTTAGACAGCAGCAGCATCGTGGTGCTGACAGATAAAAGATGCCTCATATTTATCGTTTGTCAACGTGTTACAGATACTCTGACAGCACAATCGAGGCCCTGGAGATGTTAGACGGAGATGAGAAGATTGATCTGGAGCTGATCCTGGCGCTGATCCGTTATATTGTACTCAACGAGGGGGTGAGTGTAATCGTCTCTATGATTTTTTTTATGAATGTGTACTCTATCCAGGCAGCATAAACAAGCTTCTGTCTGAGCGTTTTTAGCGTAAGCAGCGATCAGCCGACAGATCCAATCCAGACCCTGGGCTTAAATAAAAGTCAGTAGGTGACACAGACGCTTAAAGCTGACAAAAGGAGAGCAGATGGAAGGAGCAGGGCCGGCTTCCAAACGCGAAGAGACGTCAGATCAGAGAAAATGACACCGATCCTGGCAGCAGATCCGTGCTAATGAGTGATCGAACAGATGCTCTCCCTCAGCGCGTCCCGTCTCTTTCTTCTCCTTCCAGTTCTTGTCAAGTTCCCTCCTTTTATGTCGGCATCATTTCAACGCTGGGCTCGAGCAGCGTCATTACCAGCGCCGCTCAGCGCTGCTTGTTGTCAATATTGAGAGGAGAGTAATGAAGGCGAAGACGACTTTTCCACAACACGTCCCAGAAAAGGATAGATGGAAGGCGGAGACGCAAATAATCAACTTTAGCAAACGCACAACTTGCCGCTTCAGAATTCCCCACGTGTTCGATCCATCGGGTTCAGATCAGGAGACATACTTGGCCATTCAATGTCAGAATGATGGCAGCATCCTCTCCTTCAGTATAGAGCAGTGCATTGTTGAGTTCATGATAGCATCATTGAGATGCAGCTCCCCAACGCCAGCAGCACTCATGCAGCCCCACATAAGGACGCCACCACCACCATGTTTCACTGTGAAATCCTCAGTTTTGAAACCATTAGTTCCAACAAAAGTGATCTTTGTCTCATCACTCCAGAGTATAGAGTCCCAGTAGTCTTCATCTCTGTCTGCATGGGCTTGAGGAGAGGCTTCCTTCGTGGACGATACCCGTGCATGCCATGCCTCTAGTCTGCAGTGTGCGCCGTATGGTGTCACGGGAAATGGTCAGTTTGGCTTTCTGCTGCTTTAGCTAACTGCAGTGAACTTGCATGGCGATTTTCTTCAACCCTTCTCATCAGAAGACGCTCCTGTCGAGATGTTAACGTCTCTGAGATGGATGCGCTTCCATCTTTCTTAAATGTATGGATGACTTTTGCTGCAGTATTTTGGCTGATATGTAAAGCTTTGCTGATCTTCACCTTTTTTGTGTAAAGAAATGATTTCCGTTCTTAGATTTTGTGACATTTCTCTTCCATGTGGAGCCATTGCTGAAATGGGAAGGACTATGCCCTTTTACAGTCACCTGTCTGCTGGACACCTCTTAAATGAATTGTTAGTCTCACCTGTGGTTGAATGCCTGTTCATTGGAATTTTGTAGTCGTAAGTGTGGCTTTTTCCTAAGACTATAATTGGGGTGTACTCATTTTTGCAACATGGGCTTGAATGAATTTGTTAGGAAAATCGCTTTTTTGTGTGCAAATGAACGAATCTTGTTTGCAGTCAGTGGCCCACATTTGTGGGAGTATTTTGTAGTTTGGTATCTATAGAAAATGTTGATTCTTAAGGGAAACTCAAGGTTTCCTGACAAATGTAGTGGGTTGTACTCATTTATGCTGAGCACTGTATATGAGTGAAGCCATATCTCCATCGGTCACGCTGGCTCTCAGCCTCCCGACCAGCTGATCTGCTGTGGCGTTGTCAAACGGCTGTGAGCGCAACAGGCTGATTCTCCATGACGGCGTTCTGAATCGAGGATACGGCTCGTCTGTCAGGCCTTCGACCGCGATGATTGGTTAATTACACTGAAGAGGTCTATGATTAGACACGAAGGGCTTCGACACGCAGACATTAATGACTACCTGCTCGGTGCAGCTCTACGTGTAGGTGGATTGGTGTGTTTGTGTGTGTGTGTGTGTGTGTGTGTGTTGCTAAATAGTAGGCTAACACTACAGAAATGACTGTTCTCTTTTTGTTTTTCCACAAACAAATCTGCCTCTTTGTTTGCTGCATGTTTTTTTGTTATGTGTGTCGTGATGTAACTGCACGGAGGCCTCCTTCACACACTGACATGAACACACACACACACACTCTCTGGGTCCCATGTGTAATAATAATTAGGTTTAATTAAAAAGCTCTGACGCTACTTTTGATGTCAGAGCTTCATCTCCTTTTCCTTCCTCTCAGCTAACTGTTGGTTTGATTTATCTAGCTGCTTAATTTGTCCCTTAACGGTAATTTTAGTCTGAATAAAGTTTTTCTCAGAGGCTCTGAAGGTATTCCTGAGTTATAATTAGCTCTGAGTTCTAATCTGCGTCATCAGTGATGTATTTTTGAGCTTCAGAAGCATTTCTTTGTCATAAACTGTGAGTCATGTTTGTGTCGGTGATTGTTCGTGTTCTAACCGCTTTTAAAAAATCACAGTCTGATTTTTATTTTAATATTTTGCTGTTTTTAATTTAAAAAATGTATCACCCACATTCGGGAGCGTTTGTTTTATTTCAAGTTTTGTTGTTTTTTTCATTTTGAGTTTTATTTGTTTGGATAAAAGACTTTTATAGTTTTTTATATTTGTGTTTTTGTGTATTTTTTAAAAAGACGTCATTTGCATTTTGTTTACAGCTTTATTTTAGAGCAAATGTAGAAAAGCAGAAATATCTCAAAGATTCACATAAAAGAACTTCTCTCATATTAGAAAACCTTATATTTGAACAATAGTCCTATTTTCCATGATAAAAGTCTAAAACCTTGATATTCTTTGACATTATGAATTCATCAATTTGAAAGAAAAAACTTTGAGAATTAAAATATAAAATTTACCACCAAAAATCAGCTTTTTACAAAGATACACATCTGGATTTTCTCTTAAAGGGAACAAATGATTTAAAACTCACCTTTTGCATCCTTTTGTGCTGCCATGTGGGCCTCTACTGCCTCTATAAACACTCCAAACATGAAAAAACCCATCCATCCATTTTCTGTCCATGTTGGGTTTTAGGAATTATGTGTAAAACGAGCCGTTTCAAAAAGTCCCTGATTGTGACATCACAAGTAAGTAAGTAGAATAGAGCCGCCTCTCGTGTGCAAAAGAGAACAGTTGGAGGAGCAGCGGCTCTACTCCACCAGAGCTTCTCAGCCTATAGCAGCCTGGGTGGGGTGGGTGGGCGTGGCCAGCTCCAGCTTGGGTTCCTACAAGGTCTTAAAATGTCTTAAAAGCATTGAATTTATGAATTTGGGAATAAGAATACCTTTATTTGTCCCTCAGTGGGGAAATTGCAGTATTGCAACAGCACAAGTACAGTAAAGTAAGGTGAAGTAAAGTAAAATATGAGTAGTACACAAACAATATCACACAAAATTATTTAAGTAAATAACTTGAATTAAAAAGTATTGAATTGTGAGTTTGATAATTATTGCACATAATAACAGTAGTAGTAGTAAGTATTGCACATGTATTGGAAGGTGATAACCTTAAGGTGAAAGCCTTGAAAAAGTCTTGAATTTTGATATCTGGGTCTTAAAAATTGTGCTGTATTAGAGCTAAAACAAATACTCGAATAGTTTGAATAAATTCCTCGAATCATTTTACGAGGCTTCATTTATTTCGCGCACCACAACCTGAACACCTTCTACTGGTGAACAACATGGTCATCTAGGTGTTATGGAGGAAAATAAAGAAACCATCAAAAACAATAAAACACTGTAAAAGGCAAAAACACTAAAGTTTGGGATCAACCATCAATCCACGAACAGGATTGCTAAAGCTAATGCTAGCAGGTAGCACATTCACAATCAAGGTGATCGTGAAACTTATTGACCTCTTCAAGAGGAAGAAGAATCCCCAAATTTTATTAGCATTTCCAGTAGCTTACTACTGAACATGTTAATGAAATCATGGTAGGGCCGTGAAATAGGTATTACATTTTTATAAAAATGGTCTTAAAAAGGTCTTAAAAAGACTTGAATTGAAGTTGAAGAAACTTGAAGGAACCCTGGACAGAGCCCTGAAACGACTCATTCTGGAAGGTACTGAAACTGTCACAAATAAAACTGCTGTTATTGTTTTATGTGAGAGGGATTTGGAGCAAAAAAATTCATAAACATGTGTTTATCAACCATAAAACTAAAGAAAAATGTCATAATATGTTTCCTTTAAGGCTTTAGTGGAAAATGTACAAGAACCCAAACAAATTCATGAATTACAAATCACACTAAGATGATGTTACAGTCTGACCATCTTAACCTGCTCTCAAATCAAATAGAAAAATGGATTGCAAGAAAATAACACACACATCCCAAGGGAGAAACACTGACATGGTGTAGAAACTGTGATTTTCTCGCTGCCTTGTTGTAGAAAACTGTTGTGGTCATAATGATGTGGACGAGGCGTTCCAGTGGCTGAATGTGGAGGATGAGAGCCATGGACGGGTCCGAGCCTCGGGCGCCCTGTTCACTCGCTGTTTGTTCCTGTCAGCAGGTTATTTCCTGTGTTCACGGTGGTTTTATCTCCATTTCTTTATTTATTTATTGTAGGAAGGAGCGATCTTGGTCTTCCTGCCAGGTTGGGACAACATCAGCGGCCTCAATGACCTGCTGATGGCTCAGCAGATGTTCAGATCAGGTGGGCACAGATTTTACTTATTTTTCTCAATCTGTGAAAATTAGATTTCTCTGGACTTTCTGAAGGTCTTTCAAGGCTTTTCAGCTTTTTTCACTCGTTTATTCAGTTCAGATCTGACGGTTTTCAGCAGAAGCTTGTTTTCTATACCTGTTAACTCTGAGTTTAGTCACTGAGGTGTGAAAAAGCTCCTAACTCAAGGGATGAGCCGGTGTTGTGTTGAGACAAATTACAGATGACGTAAGGAACCAAATTTAAATGTCTTCAGTCAGATCTGAGACAACTAAGGACACAGTTGGACATTACAGTATTTTAGGACCAACTTGGTGATCTCCAGAGCGATTAGCTAATAAGTTGACGTACCAACCATTATCAGCTCTTTGCTGGATTCTTTCATAAAGACACAACTATCAGATACTGTTTTTGTGCTTTATTTAATGTTTCCTCTTATGTTCTGTTGTGTTTCAGACCGGTTTGTCATCATCCCTTTGCACTCCCTCATGCCCACCGTTAATCAGACACAGGTCAGCATTCTCCTGGATTCTCCCTGTTTTGACCAGTTGTCCCGCTTTAATCTTTTTTTTTAACATCAGCCATGTCTTCTTCTGTCTTTTCCTCCAAAACCTCTCAGGTATTCAAAAGACCTCCAGCAGGAGTCAGAAAGATCGTGATTGCTACCAATATAGCCGAGACCAGGTGAGTGCGTTCAGCTGCTGCTTCACTGACAATTGAAGGAAATTATGAATCAAAATGTAAATATGTTTTAAAAAGGCTTTCATTTGAGGTGTGTGTGTGTGTGTGTGTGTGTGCTGGAATAGTGCAGCACTTTCGAGTCATTACTGGAGAAAAAGCAGATTTGAAGCTAATTAGCATTCGTTTCTTGGATTGATTACAAACGCTGTCACGTTAGCTTGGATGGGAAACTCTGTGACAGGCAATTTGTTAATGCGCTCTCACACACACACACGCACACACACACGGAGCATATTTAAAAAGCTCCCTCTTCCCAAATCACTCCACTAAAAGGAGACTCGTACCAAAGGCTGTGATTCATTTTCACTTCTGTGTTAATATTCTTAACTAAATGCTCCTTTTGAGTGTTTTTTCTTTAGTTGACCTGATTTGTGTCTCCCAGCATCACCATAGACGACGTCGTCTTTGTGATCGACGGTGGCAAGATTAAGGAGACCAACTTCGACACCAACAACAACATCAGCACCATGACAGCTGAGTGGGTCAGCCTGGCCAACGCCAAACAGAGGAAGGGACGCGCAGGGAGGTTGGTGATGTTTGACATCAAAACGGCTCCTCTGGGTGTGAACGACTCACTTTGCAGCGTTCCGTCAGGCTCGTTCCACTGTAAACATGGAAAGAGACCAAGTTCAGTCACTCCCAGGTTGTTTCCAGGCTGAGACGGCCGTTCTGTTAGATGCCTCCGACATCAAAGTGCAGCAAGGCCCAATTAGCAGGAGCTGCTTACTGCACGCAGTTACATCCCACTGATTTTTCAAATTAAGCCCGTGTCACAGGACTGGTCTAACATGTAATCTTTTTTTCTTCCTCACCCCCTCCCTCCTTCTTCCTTCTCTACGTATTTCCAGAGTGCAACCAGGGAAGTGCTATCACCTGTACAACGGGCTCAGGGCCAGCCTGCTGGATGCCTATCAGCTACCTGAAATCATGAGGACGCCGCTGGAGGAGCTCTGCCTGCAGATAAAGGTTGTTTCTATGGAGAGCAGAGGGAGGCAGACTGACAGAGGGTGAGGTATTGGGAGTTGAAATGAGGACGGGATGGCTCTGAATGGAGTTTTGCCTAATGAGAACCCCGGACGAGCATCCCAGCCTGACTCATGCCCCCCGCCCTCCAGCTCTTTCTCGCTCTCTCACAATAATAATCACTTCTCGTTCCCAAACACGAGCAGTTGTTTTCTTCTCACCCCCCCTCGTCTTTTCCAATCCTCGCCGTCCACTCAGAAAACATTCGACGCTAATGGAAAACCGAGCCAGAGTTCACTCCGTTCCAGTGTTTGTTCTCATCCAGCTTTATTGTCTCTGTCTTTTTTTCAGCGAGCATCTTCCACCAGCTCAGTTAAATTTGTTCGAGTATGTGTGTAATGCTGCTTTTTTTTAAAGTAGAGGGTGAAAGGTGGACTAATGCATCAGACCAGCCTTTAAAGTGAGAGAAAACACTGACAACGTGTGGACTCTGAGCTGAATCTCTAATACACAGACACTCCAGCATCACCCCGGTTGTCAATTGTGGAGCAGAAACGCTCTAGCTTTCTCTGTTCCGTGGTTCGGAGAACATAAAAGTCTGCTTTTGATGTGGAAATTAATGCACTTTAGGTGAATGTGAATCAGCTCTTCCCTCTAAATGTTTCAAAGTCACACGCGTAAATGGCACCGTGAGCGAGGCATGAGCTTTGATTCTAATGTGCTCTGGCTGATCACATGAAATATGATTTTTTTACCCTTTAGATTCTGAAGCTTGGTTTTATAAGTCAGTTTCTGGAGAAAGCCCTGGACCCGCCCACTGAGAAGGCCATCAACCTCGCCATCAAGAGCCTCACAGACCTGGTAGGAAAACATAAAGGTCACTTTATGAGGTGTAGTTTGATATAATCCGGATTTACCATCCACACTGCTGCTGAAAAGTTTGGGATTGCATAGAGGAGAGGTAAGCCACACAGATCTACGTCACACTGTAAATTAGCATTCATGGACTCATCCATCTTGTTGTTGGTTTAGCTTCCGAGAGAGATCGGAGAACGTCTAGGCTAGTAGAAGCTAACCGTTAGCATTAGCAACTCCACAACAAAGCAGAGCTCCTTCAGGCTTGTGTTATTTGTGGAAATAAAACATCAATATTGCAAAGTGAACGGAGGCAGCAGAAGAGTCGTGTTGCTGTTATCCAATCAGAGGCGAGTAGCCCACATGCATGAGAAAGGCGGTGTGAAAACACCACACACCTTCGTTCAACCGTCTGTAAGTTTTATTTCCTGTTTCTGCTGCTTCCTGCAGTCAGCGTCTCTCAGGGATTAGAGAGCCCTCTGTCCGTGTGCTGCGGGTTTATGTAGAACGGGTCTGATCAGGCAGCTGCAGCTGCTGGCTTCTCGCTCCATTGTTGACGCGTCTGCCGCGTCATTCGTCTCCCTCTCCCCTGCAGCCATGCGCGCGCCGCCACAGGCATAACTGACTTCCAGCTTTCAATCCAGCGATTACACGTAGTTAGAGCAGGGTTAGCAACCAAAGGGGAAGGAGCAGAATTTGCCCAAACCAGCAAGGCTGCCACGGAGAGAACCGACGCCACCTCTGCACACGTTTAGAGGGAGAAGAAGTTTCATGTTAAATGGAAACATATCTTGTATGTCTCTGAACAGCTACAGTATTTCAAGATGGCGCATGACTATGGAGCGTCGACCAGTTTATGGATATAAAAATGCTAAATTCCAAGCCAATAGGAATATTTAGACTTGGTGTTGGTGAGAATTGTCAATGAAAAAGGTCACGTTTGTGATGATGCACAGAATTTGATAGTAAACAAGTGAACATTGTGGAGAATCCTGATGAAGCAGACGGCACAGTTTCCCCTTTTGGGTTGTTGTAGGAGCAGCTGGACCGCTGGAAAAACACTCCATCGAGCTAATCCCTCCTAGAGGAAGAAGCTCCAGGAAGCATGGAGTGAAATCTCATGAGATTACCTGGGATTACCTCAAATCTGCCAGGCTGTAGAGCGTTCACCATTCCCATTAAAATCTGCATGCCCTGTTTATTTGCTCATTTCCTGTGTTTCAGTGGGAAAAAAAAACGATTCCAAACTTTTCAGCCTTAGTGTGTGTGCAAACCTTTAGAACTGTCTGGAACGGCTTATAGATCATATTAGGAGGAGCTAATATTGATGCTTTCTTGGTTTTGTGTGGTGTCAGAACGCCCTGGACCACACAGAGGGTCTGACAGCTCTGGGTTTCCACCTGGCCCGTCTGCCTGTGGAGCCTCACATCGGTAAACTCATCCTGTTTGGAGCTCTGCTGGGATGCCTCGACCCCGTACTCACCATCGCTGCTTCGCTCAGCTTCAAAGACCCTTTCTTCATCCCCCTGGTAGGAGCTCTGAGTGCACGGACATGAAAGCTTACACACACACACACACACACACACAGCCCGACTCTTTGTCATGAGCGGTTGAAGGAGTCGTTCTGTCCCTTTTAGGGTAAAGAGAAGATGGCGGACATGAGAAGACGAGTCTTGTCTAGAAACTCTAAAAGTGACCATCTCACTATCGTCAACGCTGTCAAGGTGAAACATTCCACCACCATATTCTGCTTTTTCCTTTTAACTCTGATTTGAGTCTGATTTGATTTGCTGTGCTCTGATTGGCCAGGGCTGGGAGGAAGCCAAGCAGCGAGGTGTCAGGTATGAGAAGGACTTCTGCTGGGACAACTTCCTGTCCGCCAACACACTCCAGGTGAGTCAGACGAAAGTCTGGCAAATTTATCTTGTGGATTATTTTTTTTTAAAGAAGTTACTTTATGGTTTTTATTTGTTAGATGCTGCACAACATGAAGGGTCAGTTTGCAGAACATCTCATGCATGCAGGCTTCGTCTCCAGCGGCGACCCCAAAGACCCCGCGTCCAACGTCAACTCAGGTAACCGAGAGGAGAATCTGAGCTCAAACCTAGGGGCGTGTTCGTTACATCCCTCCATGATTGTCACGTCTCTTCTCAGACAACGAGAAGTTAATCAAGGCGGTGATTGTAGCTGGACTGTACCCAAAGGTGGCCATGATCAAACTGTCTCACAGCAAAAAGAGACCTGGGTGAGTGGACAAGTCTTTTATGGACAAACAGCTCTCTCACATCATTCATCACACCTCTCAGGCGAGAGTCCTGTAAGGGTCTTGTGGCGGTTACCTGCAGCTGTGCAGCCTGAGTTAGGAAAACTCTCAGAAAGGCACTTTTCCAGCTCCAGATCAATGCAGTCGTCACCGCGCGGCCCTCGGGCAGCTGTCAGAGGCAGCAGCTGTGACCCGACTGTCAAAGATCGATGGCTGTGACAGTGGCGCTTTTATTTATCCAGCACATTTTAGTACGAATCAACTACATCTGAGGAAACATTCAGACTTTTATCTCGCTTTTCAGATACACGGTTCATTTCCCAGCATTTGCACAAAAGCTTCTGCAGATTTGAGGGATTTAATTCCTCGTTTATGGTTTTTATTTGCTAATTCAGCTTCTGTCTGGTACGCGCAGCTTGTTCCCTGCTGCCGATCAGCTGCTTCTGTCTGGCTGATGCACAAAAGTTTGGAACACGGTGTTACTTTAATGTTAGAGGCGAGTCTCAGGTGGCGAAGCAGTTTTTTTTTCCTGTGACGGGATGACAAAAGGCATCTGAAGTGAATCAGAATAACAAGCTAAAAGCATCTAATTGGTTATTTCTGAAGCTAGCGGCTGGTTTGAACAAAATGTATTCTTTTCCTGGACAGTTTTCTAACAAGTGGGAACACCGTGAACACACACACACACACACTCCACTGTCTGTGTAGTAATTTTTATAGTTTGCAGCATTTTCACATGATTTTTTTAACTAAAATTTAACACTGGTGTTAGTTACTATATAAACTCTAACACCAGTGTTAAATTGTCAACTCCAGGGGCGGAGTGCACCAGCTGGGCGTAACCTTAAGTCCGACGTAGATTTGAAAGTTACGTCCAGCTCGTTGTTAAGA
Organism: Aphyosemion australe; assembly: GCA_006937985.1. Classification (NCBI taxonomy): domain Eukaryota; kingdom Metazoa; phylum Chordata; class Actinopteri; order Cyprinodontiformes; family Nothobranchiidae; genus Aphyosemion; species Aphyosemion australe. The sequence goes on from SSNS01000121.1 coordinate 653,389, forward strand.
CGAGTGCACCACTCAGGCGTAAGCCCTTCAGCGGCTGCGCCCAGGTGTAACTTTTACGCCTGGTGTGGAGCAGGCGTAAGTGGGAAGATCTAGGCCTAGAGTTGTTTTATGAGCGTGTAAATAAGCAACAGACGGAACTCACAGAGGAGACTCGCCGGGGCTGCAGCGCAGCCGATGAATTTGTTTATTCCTGTGTTTAAGCACTCTATTATTAGAGAGTTCTGTATGGTCTATAATAATAATAATAATCCATATGAGCCATTCCGATCATTTTCCTGGATGCAGCGTTCTCGTGCTGAGGATGTGAGCTCAGCGCAGCGCTCATCCTCCCGAATCTCATCGGGTAGCGCGTCGGGCGCTGAACAACGCCATAAAGGTCGACAAAAGCAGGTGAACGCACTTCAAAAATATCTATAACCACAGAGCTGTATGGCGAAGCTTTTGGAAGACGACCCTGCCAGTCTGGGGATTTTTAAGAGCAGACTGGGTTTTTTTGCGCTTGTCATGACAGGAGATTATTTATTTTTTCTCCTCAACTGTACGCACTCAGCCGTCACTTGTTATTGATGCGGCAGTGATCATCTTCCAAACAGCACTTTTTTGTTTTGTTTTTTCGTTTTTGTGTCATTAAATTTAATAGAAAGTTGCCTCCCGCTTTCAGCTTTGTTTGGGCCGATACGTTACTAGGCAACGAGCACAGCAACGCTTGTATTCTCGTGAACGCGCACGAATACGCCCAGGCGCAGCTACGACTGGTCCTAGTTTGTTGGTGCACTCGGTCTAATCTCCAGTCTTTAAGGGTTAAGACTGGCTTAAGTTACGTCCAGCTGGTGCACTCCGCCTTGAAGAGTTGGTTTCTGACACTAAATCAGAGTTAAAGTACCAACTCTCCAAAAAGAGTTAAATGAACTCTTACTGGTGTGGACCCATATAGACTCTTTAAAAGTGTAGAAATCAACTCTGACGGTGTTCATTTGAGCATGCTGAATTTGCTGTGTTTGATTTTAGAGTAAACAAAAAACTGTTTTGTTGAAATATTTATCAGTTACACACAAAAACTTAATGAGATTCATGTTTTTCTGTAGATCAGGGCGCTTCTGATAGGAGAGAGTAGCTATGATGGGATCGTTGTTTTATACCAAAAAAACATTAAGTCCATAAAATATTCAAATTTTTATTGTTTTTATTTTTATTTAACCAGATGAGTCGATTGATATGAGAACTCATTCTCATTTACGACGATCTGGCCAAGAGGCAGCAGCAACAGACACATAGTTGGCTTTACACAAACAGATACGATAAAATACATATATATATATATATATATATATATATATATATATATATATATATATATATATATATATATATATAAAGATAAAACAGCTAGACACAAATACAAAGGACTGTTCTCATATATAATATGTACAAGCCATTAAAACAGACTTAAAACAATCTTTAAGTACTCAGAAGCAGGCACATTGATCAGAAACTATTGAATGCAATGAATTATTGAAGGTAGATAATGGAACGTAGGTAGTGAGCTTTAGTGATTTTTGCTGTTCATTCCAGTCATTGGGAGCAGCAAACTGGAATGAGGAGCGGCCAAAGGAGGTGCGAGCTTTGGGAATAACCATAGAGATTATGTTACTGGAACGTAAAATGCACTGGTTGTTGGAAGTGATGAGTAATGAGCGAAGATATGACGTGTTCTACCGATGATTGTTTTGTATATAAATTGATACCAATGTAACAACCTGCGGGAATGGAGTGATGGCCAGTTAACGAGTGAGTACAGATCACAATGATGAGTAGTGAAAGGGACACCAGTGACGAAACGAATTGCTGAGTGATAAATTACATCGAGTTTATGAAGAAGGTTTTTGGAAGCAGTCCTATAAATGATGTCAACGTAATCTAAGATGGGAAGGATTGTCATTTTGACCAAGGTTTGCTTTGCAGAATGAGTAAAGGATGACCTGTTTTGGTATAGAAACCCAATCCTTGACTTGACTTTAGAGAGTAATGAATTAATGTGAATGTCAAATGAAAGTGTGCTGTCAAGCCACATACCCAGATACTTATAGGAACTGACAAGTTGTAGTTCTGTACCATCCAGGGAAACAATACTAGAGTGGCAAGTTGATTGCGGTAAGTTACGGTTGAAGATCATGAACTTTGTTTTACTTGTGTTTAAATGAAGGTGAAGGTTGGAGAAGGCATGTTGAAGACAATTAAAGCTGTGCTGCAAGGAGGACAAAGCTGCATTCAAACAAGAACTGCATGCATATAAAATGGTGTCGTCCGCATATAAATGTATATGAAAACTGTCAACAGCATGAACAATGTTATTGATATAGATTTTGAATAAGGTTGGGCCCAGTATTGACCCTTGAGGAACGCCCATAGTTAGAGGTAGAGGAGCAGATTGGTAACCCTTTGTTCTCACTGTTCTCACACGGTCTAAGATATAACTTCTAAACCATGTCCTATATGTTTGAGCCTGCTAAGTAAGATGTTATGGTCTACAGAGTCAGAGTGTTATTGTCTGAGTAAAATGTAATATCTTCTAGATAATTAATTTTTCTCAATAAATATTAATGATTTCTTACTGTAAAGATGCTGAAGTTTAAGAACGTTGAGCCAAACTGCTGTGATTGTAAATCTGGGAGGTTCCACATGAGATGCGTTTTAGGACATAAACTTCAAAGTAAAACCCTTTTTCCAACTATTTTAAGCAAAATCAGTGGCTATTATTTCTTCTAAATGACTCTCACAGAGCTTTCAGAGCTGAAATGTCTCCTTTGAGCTGGAGCCTCATCACGAGGAACGCCCGATGAGGCCGTTTTCAAAGCTCGGTTAATCATTTTTCAATGTATTCCAGTAATCTGCGGCTGCGGGCTTCCCCGCTCTGCTCCGCCTCTCCAGCTGTCAGACGAGATCTGGGATAACGGGTTCAGGTGAATCACAGTTTTTAAGGAAAATAACAGATCATCACTGTCCTCTGACTAAAATCAGAATAAGAGATGGAAATGTGCATTCACTATCGAGTCTCCCAGATCCGAAAATCCTCCAAACCACCTGTGAAAGACTCTCTTATGGCTTTAAAGCCAGACTATACAACTTTTTTATATTTTTAAATCATTTTCTTGAGCCAGTTTGTGCTAAAATGACCCTTTACAGGGTTAATGAAGTGTCACTTAGACCCCCACCGTCCTCTGTGGACAGACTACCGCTCTTGCAACTTCAGAGTATCGGTCACAGAATCTCACTATGAAACCCTTTAAAGGTGAGATTTTGTGTTTTTGAAATCATCTCCAGTCATCCGAGCGTTCTCCTCCTCCTCAGGGTGAAGGTGTACACGCAGGCTGACGGGAAGGTGTGTATCCACCCGAAGTCCGTCAACGCTGAGGAGAAGGAGTTCAACTACACGTGGCTCATTTACCACCTGAAGATGAGAACGAGCAGCGTGAGTAAGCCGAGAGTCTTCTGGAGGGTGTGGTGAAGGAGTGGAAGAGTGTGATTTATCTGTGTGCCGCTCCAGAGTCGAGGTGTCCGCTGCTAAACCCCAAAGCAGTTTGAAAGCAGCTTTAGGGCTTCAGAGCGGGTCCCTCTGCTGGGCGCCCTGCGAGCAGATCGAAGCCCCAGCGGCTAAAGGTTGGCGCCGACGCCACACCTGCTTCGTGTTTAATGAATATTTGATTAAAACGCCTCCTTTCAAAGGCTCTTGTGCTTCAAAGCTCCCAGACACAATGTAAGAGGGACCAACGGGTCAGCGCCGCAGCTCTTCCTCGTCCCACTCTTCTTCAGATTATTTTTCTCGTTTGTTGTTTTTGAGCCGTGCTCCTCCACGAGAGAACACCACCTCTGCCTTTGCTGTTCACTTTTCTGACGCTTTTGAAAAAGACTCATATTTTCTTTATTTTTACCACCTTAAATGTTTTTTTCTTCTTCCTGTGCAGCGCGGTGTGATGCTGTGTCCAGAAAAAAAAGGTGTTTAGAGAATGTGAGACTTTCAAGGTTATTTGCTCACTGCGAGAAAAGGAAGCAGAATGAAAATGGAGGAGTGACGTCAAACTTTATCTCCTCTGACGCACTTCCCTCCTGTTGGTCTATCACGTTACCCCCCCACCCCCACCCCTCTCTCATCTTGGTGCTAATTATCTTTTATTAAAGCTGGTTTTGTTTGACACCTTCTCTCTGCCCGTCGGAGGAGTCTCTTGTTGTTGCTTTTAGGGCGGGTGTATCACCTGCACGGCCTCATTGGGTTTAGTATTCAGTTATTCATGCTGGGTGTCATTAGGCTAGCTACTCTACATAAGCAGCTGTCAGTAAAGCTTTGGGAAATGGATGGAAAACAGTGTAACACATTAGGGAGATTCACAGATGGGGCAAGATGACATTTCTGCTAACACCAGAGGATCTGGCGCAGCCTCTCCTCACTAATGGGACACTTTCAGCCCACACCACAGCGTAGCTGTCGAGGTGTCATAATGGTGTTGTGTTAATCTGTTGTACTGTAGCGACCTCTCCGTTCCCCCCCTCCTCTCAGATCTTCCTGTACGACTGCACCGAGGTGTCTCCGTTCTCCCTGCTGTTCTTCGGAGGAGACATCAGCATCCAGAAGGACGAGGACCAGGAGACCATCGCGGTCGATCAGTGGATCGTCTTCAGGTCTCCGGCGCGCATCGCTCACCTCGTTAAAGTAAGAAAAGCACAAACTCGGACCATCTCTTCTGCCTAGTTTTTTTTTTTTCTTCACTGTCTTCTGTTTATTTTTTTGGCATCTAGAGTTTAAAGAAAGAGCTGGATTCTCTGTTGGAGGAGAAAATCAGCAATCCGGCTCCTGTGGACTGGAACAACCGTCAGTCCAAAGACTGTGCCGTCATCACTGCCATCATAGACCTCATCACCACCCAGGAGAAGCCTACAGGCAGCAGCAGGGACTGCAGCCAGACGTGGGCTTCCACCTCCAGAGGGAGACACATGTACTTCGGCGATGAGTACGATGATTAGAAGCAGCCAGGCGTTTGGACAGCAATGCAAATCTGAGTTTGTTAGAATATTAATGACATTAATGGTTCAGACGTCTGTTCTGATGACCAGATAAAAGGTCAAAGTACTGCAAATATAAAAAAGAAAAAGCTAATTTTTTTCATTGAAATCATTTTCCATGAACTCACATTACTTGTAGTTTGTACATTTTAAGGAAGGAAATGTTTGTTTTTCCCCCAAGCGGCGCTACTTAAAGGCTTGTGCAATAAAGAAACAACTCGCTGTGTCGCTTCATCTGGAGAACATCGTCACACATCTGATAAACCTTCACTTGGACAGTCAAAGGTGCATTAAGTAAGAATTTTACTGTGAAAGAAGGAAGTAATCTTTGTTTACAATCTGTCCCACCTTCATAATTATTGGTTCCGTAGCCAATCACATTTGAGCCTGCAAGGTTACCGGCCGGCAAAGAGCAGAAGAGTTGTGGAAAGCGGGAACGACCCAGAAGTTATTTCTTGTGCCCAAAGAAGCCACGGCATCTTTTTGTTTTACTCTAATATCAGGTAGAGGCTAACGTTGAGCTAACGATGCTAACAGTGATTTAGAGGCAAATAGTCTGCTCTAAAAATATCTCAAGCTACATTTTCAGTTACCAACAACTCAACATTAGAATTAAATGTATTTATCCACTTATTAACTTAAGTCGGGCGTACGCTGTGCGACTTTCTCACTCGTAGCGTTCAGCTCTATCTCAAACTGCACGACTTCCTCGCAGAGCAAAGCTCTCGAGTCATGTTCTCACAACCCGATGCTTGGATACAACCTGACTGCTCACACTGTACATGTGGTAGCAACGAGTCGGAAATAAAAAAGGTTTTTACGCAAAACGTTGAAAATCCTAGATACTGTTGTGCTGTTACTGATGTCTGTTGTCCTTCAGGCTTGCCGTAGTTGAAGGAGGACACACGGGTTTATGGGGATTGGAGAAGGAAGACAAAAGAAAGGAAGTAAACGATGTTTTGGGATCTTGCCATTGTGTGCAGAGAAAAAGTGTAAAAATAATCACTTCGTTACCCCCTGTATACTGCACGAAGCAAAACTCGCCCAGACGTCTGGCGCTGATCCGTAACTGGCAACAATTCAGAGCAGACTCGTTTGTTTTGATAAATGGACTGCAGTACCCAAATCTGACCACTCGATGTCACTCTCTTTAAGAGAATCATTCAAAATTAGTGACAAAGTCCAGGAATATAACATTTTATTAACAGGATTAAAACAGACCTCTTTATATAAATCTGTATTTACCAAAATGTTACACTTGACGCTGTTTTACATATTTACACTGCTGATTTACAATAAAAAAGAGGAGGAAATCATTAAAAAATAAGTGAATCGAAGAGCTGATTTTTTTTTTTCCCTGAGAGCAAACGCTAAGATGAGAATCTGGAGACTATCCTGGATTTCCTGCCGAGCCTCGTTTTGTGTTACAGTTTGTAATCTGAGCTGGAGCTGCGAGCCTGATGGATGGTGTTATCACCGTCCTCTGGATGAGCCATTTATTTCCCTTATTCGGGCAACGCTAAAATGATGAGTCACGCTGGACGGTCGCATTAAAATCAGGGCCAGGCGGGGTCGTCCGTCTGTTCTGGTTCAAAATCAGCAAACATATTAGCTTCTTTAACGTCACGCGAGTGTGTGATTGACTCTGGAGTTAGACGATAATGACCCTCGAGATACAACTTAACTTATAGGAGATCCTTCCTCCCAGATGGCTGTAATTTGTAATAACTGCCCAATCTGACATGAACAGTGTTACATAATAATGCTCAGAGTCCGGCTCACTAAAGAACTCGTGCAATCAACACCTTAGTGGTCACGTTGGTTCTGGTGGTGCTGTCCATCACATGGCCCGAGCCTCGTTAGCAGAGGGCACACCAGGCTGCTGTCTAACTCCCACTAATTGGTCTACTTTACCTCCTACAGGGGAGCTTTACTCATTACACAGCGTTAAAAAAAAAACACGCCTGAAACTGAACATTTACTAAATTTCACACCAACGGTTTGTGATGAGGCAGGGTGTTAAAAGCAGCGGCTTTAGCTGTAGGTGTGAAGTTTTCCATCCAGCTGGGGAATTAATCGATGTGACGTCTCCTCACCGTCGAACCGCCCCGGCAACACGGGGACCAGTTCATCATTAGCATCTCAGTTCGTGTCTGTTTCTGCTAAATGGAACAAAACTCTTGACAGGTGTTATAGGGGTTATAGTTCTGTGAGGGTAGAGTCCCTCTCCGGCTCATCGTCCTGTCACACGTTCGTCTCCAGCCCCTGCAGGCGATCCATCCTCTGCATGTTGCGTTCGATGGTGGCCTGGCACGTTATTCTTTCCACACACTCTCCTGGAAACCACCCCCACTCTCCATCACGCAGCCGCTCACCTTCATACCAGCCTGTGAGGAGAAGCAACCTTTACTACAGGCTTTTGATGTTTTCTGCTCTTTAGCACAGAAAATTTAAAATCCAGTTGCTATGGTCACCGAAACAAAACTTGGAGTTAACTTTTGTATTTCTCTAAAATTCCTAACGCACCAAGTCTGTTATATGAAGCTGATGGGAAATCTGGGAACATGACAACAGGACATGTAACAAAAAGACAAAGTAGTGTGAGAACATGGGATGCCATTTGTCAGAGTCATAACAGCAGTATTTTGGATTATTTATCCTATCAAAATCAGAATTTTCACCGTGTTATTCATACATTTATAAATGTTAAAAATCCCACCTAAATATTTAGTTAGCAAGCTAAACATTTAGAGTTAAATATTTATCTTACAAACTAAAAATTTAGGTCAGACCTAAATACCTAAATATTTAGTTTGTAAAATATATATTTAATTAACTAACTAAATATTTAATTTGGAGCTAAATATTTACTAAATATTTAAATGGCAAATATTTAAATGGCAAATATTTAGTCCAAAATTAAATATATATTTTCCAAAATAAAAGTTTAGATCCCAGCTAAATATTTTTTTTTGGGCTAGACCTAAATATTGATTTTGCAAACTAAATGTTTAGCTCCAAATTAAATATTTAGTTGGTAAATTAAATATATATTTTGCAAACTAAATATTTAGATCTGACCTAAATATTTAGTTTGTAAAATAAATATTTAACTCTAAATGTTTAGCTTGCTAACTAAATATTTAGTTTGGATCTTTAACATTTATAAATGTATGAATAACATGGTGAAAATATGACTTTGAAAAATTAATTTTTTTCTCTTATGATAAGATAAATAACCCAAAATACTGCTGTTAAATTATGACTCTTTGACTTTACAAACGGCACCCCATATGAGAACACACCGTCCACATGCTGCGAGACCAGCACCACGTCTGCAACCTGCAGAGACATCTCATCTGGCTGCTTCGCTGTGTAGCTTCTGATCACCTCCACCTGGATCACATCTGGAACAATAAAGACATTTAAAATGATCTCTTTACTGAGACTATCAAATAGTGCATCACATCACCACAAGGTGGCGCAATGAGCTAAACAAAGAGGGAAGGAAGGCTTTTAAGTAGGACTCACTTGTTCTGTCATGAGTCTTTTTATTGTTGACATTTTGTCCCAGAGCGCTGATCCATCGAGCACGCTCATTCCTACAAACACAGAAACGCTTCATTAAATTTAAAAAGTCCGAACACTGAATTATTTATTTGAAACCCAACCTGGGTGCACCACAATAGTTTCTTGTTTTTTAAACCTGCAAGTGTCAAGAGCTGTGCAGACCACTGAGGTAAACAGAAACTAGCTGCCCAGCCAGTTTGGCATTCCCTCCCAGTGTTTATTACCAGTCTGAGAGAACAGAGGTGTGTTTTCAGTCAAAGGGAACCAAGAAAAACAGACACAAAGGCCGATTCTCAGTAGAGGACAAACCTGCTTTTGCATTCCCTTTTGTCTGGGTGTCATGGGAAGCCAAAATGGGAGGAGTTGAACAGGTCAGATTCCATGAAACTGGATATCATCTCACCTGCTCTGAAGGATTCAGAGACCGAGAGAGGGGGATAAACGGAGGAAATGAACCAGTGTGGGTTCACGGGGCCCCCTCTGTGACTCAGCACTGTCCGCTTGCATCGTGAACAATATGAGGGGTGATTGTGTGGGTCTTCATAAAAGCCTCAAACGGACCTCCGCAGACCAAACCCATGAGTCAGACCTCGTTTTTGCATCGTACACAATCCTGTGATTAACCAACAAAGGCTGGGAAATTCTGCAACTCGTCTGTTAACTTAGGTCAAATCAGTGGTGAATAAATACATTTACAAATATATCTGCAGTGTTTTCAGATTGCAAAGTCATTTCATTCTGATCTGACCTTTGGATACAAGTGATAAATTTTACCACCTACTGCACCAGTTCGGCTCATAACACCTTTGGGTTGTTTTAGGTCACAGTCCAGTGGAAAACACCGCGGAGAGAAGCTTTGCAGGGCGAGGTTTGACAGCTGTAGCCTTAAAAAGCCTCGACTTTCTCTAGTCTTCATCTTGATTAGATGGGAAAAAAAAAACTCCTGGCTCCTAAACAGAAGCAGTAATCTTCGAGCATACGGGAACGTTATGTCTGACGTTCCCCCAACACGAACTGTCTTTGGTGATAACGCCTTTGAAGTTTTTGCACCATCATCCTGGTTTAAGTTGCAGTCATTTCAAATTAGATTGTTTATATACGTTGGTACAGTTCAAAACTAGGGCAAATGATTATTTAATTAAAAGATGCACATGTTGTTACTAAGGGTGTGTATTGGCAAGAATCTGGCGATACGATATATCACAGTACATGGGAGACGGTAGGATATATTGTGATATTAAAAGTCAGACGATATTTGCCATTTTAAGACTAAATTCAATTGTAAAACTGAGGTCAGACACTTCCAAGGCACATTCAGTGTCATCGCGAGATCTTGCTGTTTCTTTTATTTTGATGCCATCTGAACTGCTGTTTTGGCCAGGACTTCTTTGCAAACCAGATTTTTAATCTCAGTGGGACAATTCCTGGTAAAATTAAGGTTACAATAAAAATAAAATTAAACCTAAACTCAATGCATTTAGGTCATTTAATGTGCCAAAGTGTCCTTGGACAAGACCCTGAAGCTCCCCCCCACTGTCTCTGGTGTCTGATTATATGACTAACCTCATAAAAATGCTGTGTGATGATGTTTTGATTTTAATTCTTTAAATTCTTCACATTTATCAGAGTTTCTCTGTAGGAGCTGTTAGGAGCCAGCAGTCACTCAGATAAGACGATAAAAGCACAAACGTGTCGGGTTGTGTTCCTACACTAAAGCAGCTGAAACACTTCAACATATGGACCACAGGCGCTAGCAGAGAACACGTGTGTGAGTTGCATGTAGGCTTGTGAAGTATTCACACAGCTAACAGGTGTTTGCCCCCCCTCAGTGACTTCTGTGCAGGATCAATCTACCCATTGTACCAAAGCTTCCTCTGGCTTTAACCTTTCATCCTACAGAACAAAAAGCTGAAAAATCCACAGCGAAAGGTTCAAGTTTCACCTCTGAAGAGGACGAGAGTAATAAAGATTCTTTCACACGAGCAGATAAAGAGTGATGACAGTCTCGTTCTAGCTTTCCTTCCTTCCTCTGACAACAGGTTTCCATCGCTGTTCCTCCTCCCTCCAGTCAGTTTGTTTACTCTCAGCCCGACGCCTCTCCTGTTTCTGCCTCCCACAGAAAGCTTCTAGACACCAACACATGGCTCATCTCTGGTCGAGACCGAGCTGTCGGGGAAAGTCCCCGAGCAGAGGGAACGATTCCCATCTGCAGCTTTCACATCAGCGTGGAAACGAAAGCAGACGGAGCAAAAGGAATAAGAATATTCCAAAAACAATAGTCGGAGTGTAAAACCGAAGAGCAGACTGCTGCTTTCTGTCACAGCTGAGTATCTAACAGACGTCTGTAGAGGTTTTGTTCCAGCAAACGGGCGCTATTCACGGACTCTGGGCAGGACACGAGGTCGTCAGGAAGGCACTCAGACATGCAAACAAAAAGACATGCAGGACACACAAGCAGCCATCTTTAAGAATTAAAGAGTACTCCAATTATTTCTGCTTCCTAGAACACCAAACAGAAACTTAAAGGGTTAATGCATCTAACTAAAAACAAAAGCAGAAAAGGTTTCTTTCTACAGTTTCCAACTCAACCGACCCGCCCTCAGTGAGAATGTGAAGAATTTCACGTTGGAACCAGACATCAGCTGAACTCCCATTCAGCGTAGAGCAGAACCGTACGCAGATCTGTTATAGAAACTGTTATTTACTTGTTTTTAAGCAAAATTATGCAATTATTTGCACTTATTAACAGAGAAATTCTGCAATCCTGCACTTGAACTTTTTCAGTAAAAACAGACCTGCTCACTAATGGGTCACTTTCCAGACTAAAAAAATAAAAACAGCATCATTAAATGTTTCTGTTCTCAATAATCACCTTATAAATAAATAGCAAATGCTTCCACTTATGTGATATGAGGATGTGTCCCTCAGGTATTTGTGTTAGTTCTGTTGAAATTCATAATTAAAGAACTGAATACACTTCTGACAATCACCACCAGGATGACTAGATCAAATTGAAACACTTTCCATTGCAGAAAGTTTCTCAAAAAATCTTTACCAATCAAATTCAGAACCTTTCCTAGCTGTAGGAATCATCTACAGCCATGCCTGCTTATCAGCATAGCTCAGTGCGATCTGCTTCATTAAACTCCTACAGAGGCGGCTAACGCGACGGCGCTTCATGCTGTGTCGAGCTGAGTTAGGTCACTAAATCAGGATGAATGGGTGAGGATATGTTCTGGTCGTCAAAAACAAAGAGCAAACACAGGCTGGCTTCTAAAAGATGAGACGCCAGGCGGCGAAGAAGGATCAGGGGAAAGAGGGGGAGGGCAGAGGCGTGGGAAACGGCCTGCTGAGCCCTAAACTGTTGCTAGACGACAGCTTAACAAAAGCTAGTCAACACTCCAACACACACACACACACACACACACACTACAGAGAAGACAGTCAGGAAGTCCTCATCGTCCATCTTGAGTCTCGTCAACAATGTCACCAACATTTCACTTTGGGGTCTCACTCAAGGGTTCACATGGAGCCGTGTCTAGATCAGACGTGTTAAAACATTGGTTTTATTCTTATTAAATCACTGATTATTAGCATTCCTGTTCATTTTTATGGACTTTTTAAACCACAGTTGTTTCTCACAACCCACCGGAGCAAAGCTGCATAGACATTGGTGTCCAGCCCAGGTCCTCCAGATTGTTTCAGGGGTTTCTCTGATTCAACACACCTGATTTTAATCAGTAGGTGATTAACAGGCTTCTGCAGAGCTGCTGAACAGGTGATTCAACCACTGAATCAGGTGTGTTGGAGCAGCAGGGAAACATTTAAATATGCTGGATAGCAGCGATATAGCCGGATGCACAGCTGTGTGCCAATTAACACGATGAAGGTGTTTAATTACGCCGGTGGATCAAAGCAACGTGGTATAGCTAAGATGACTCGTGACTTTAAATCCAGCTGATCTGGGTCCTGCTCCAAACAAACGGAGATGGTTTTAGGACAGAGAGGGCACCGCTGCGGCAGTGACTGACAGCGCCACCCCCGCCACTGCCTCTCTGAGATTTCTGTCGGAGAAATGAGCTGCTAACAAACACGTGCGCACGTGTGAACAATCGCCGCTTGGACCCAGAAATGGGAGCAGGCTCCCTAGTATGGATGATTTCCTCACCAGGTAAAGGAGAGGAAAAGGAAAGAGGAAGGATTAATGGAGAAGGCGTGCGGCTCTATTATTTCGTATCGGCTCGTGAGTGGCCGAGCCAGCTGGAGGCGTGGCCAAGACTCGGTTCTACAATACTACTGGCTAACGTAGAAAATACCTGCTTAGCGATGAGCGATGACTGATTAAAATTCAAACACAAAGCAGACTTTTGAGATGATGGTTTTAGGCAGACTATTTATATTTCAAATAAGACGAACTAAAATGCCAAAATAATGACTACACATGCTTACAGCACTAATAGATTAATTTATAGTTAATCAGCAAAAAAAAAGTTGATTTGGGGGTGACTTGCTCAGTAACAACAGATAGTTGTTTAAACTTTAAGCTAGCGCTTTAACATTGATCTCATTGATGAGTTAGAAACTTGACCAGTTTCATATTTGACACCACTCTGCAGCCCTCTGCTGACCAAAAACCACACTAGATCGTTTTGTGGAGCGGGTAGGTGTCCTATAGGGGGCGCTCTTATACCTGCTTTACAGCTGTTAGCTGTAATGCTAGCAGTTGGCATTTTCAGTTTGCCAGAGTCAATAAAAAGCACAAGAAGAAGAAAAAGAAGAAGCCTGCTTTTTCTGTTGGCATCATGGTGGAGCCTGGAAGTAAAAGTAACAGAGTAATGTCTTTGGAGGCAAGGCAAAGAGCTAAAATCGAAGTGAACATCGGCGCGGCTACGCTAGTCTGAGGGAGCTAAAGGAGGCTGAGAGCGACCTGGCTTTGCTGCTACTGGACTTGTAAGTAATAATATTTTTGTCCAACAATGTGGATCTTTTTACTTTATGGTTTATTTTAGTATTAGTTGGCTCGTGTTAGTGTTAGCTCATTGTTAGCGCTAGCTACAGCAGGCTGCTGCAGGATTGTTTACAGTAGTTGTAATTCCACTTTCAACCAGTAGGGTGGAGGAGCAGGAAACTGCACACTTACTTTAACACCGATTTTATAAAGTTTTTCTTTTAATGGATGAAAAATTCAAAATTTAATTCCACTATAATTAAACCTTTGGGTAATTTCCAAAGCTTGAGTGAATTTTCCTGCAGTGGGAAACCACAGCTACTGTACTGAGAACAGATGGAACAGTTCTTGTGCTTCTGAAGTCTAACAAAGCCTTGAACCACAGCAGATAATTACTGTTTAAACCATGTGGGATCGTGTGTTTCAGCATGTAAACAAATGTGACTGAAAACGTAAAGCAGATCTTTTGTTTGTGTGGGTTACGTAATCCGAACATCCGCGCTTTTCACTCTAATTGCTGCACAAAGAGAAAGGGAATAATGGTTTTTGAATATTTTAAATAGAGGGAAGTTTTGAGGTTTTAAACTGGGTACATTAGCAGTTAGGCTGCAGCTTCCTTCAGACTTGAACAGAAATAAGTCAATAAAATCACATATGTGGCTGAGTGAGTCTGTTTTACAGTGCAATAAAATAAAAACATTATTTCCTGGGTCACCCAACGGAGCGGTTTGTAACAAAATATCCCTGCGACTGCAAATGGTGCAACAGAGACTATGAGAAAAGACGAGACAATAGAGGGGTAAGCTGAGTTCAAGTGAAAAGGTGCACAGACGCATAAAGGAGATAAAGGACCAAACTTTTTTCTCACAGAGATAAGCAGTCGCCCATTCAGAATATTAAAGGAACGGAGACTTAGTTTGCTGTTTAAACCCCAAACCGGTAAATCAAAGGCTAATTAAAACAAAACAAGTGAAAGCATGCAGGTGCACCGCTGTGTCAGAGGTGAACATGACTCACGGTTGCCCGAGGGTGCGTGCTGTAACAATATGTAACTGAATCCAGAGTGGAAAAAGATCAATGAAAACACTCAATTAGAAGGAACGACGGTTTCAAAACGAAGCACTCACAGCAGCTCCGTTCCAAGGATCATGGGCACGTTTACATCGGAGTGGTTGCTACGGAAACAGAGGCGAAAGATGTGGCTGGCGCCGGGTTGCCGCGAGCCCAGCATGCTGGTGGGGCTTTTGACTGGAGACAGGTTGAGCTCCTCCGGCTGAGAGGTGCTCACTTGGATCTGGTCCCTCAGGGCGTAGTCGATCACGGAGTAACTGTCCTCACTGTTGAAATAAATAAATAAATAAATACAGGAAAATGTTGTTTGTTTACATCCTCCAGATCTTATCTGAAAGACCTGGGGTTAAAACAGCTTTTCATGAGGACTTGTGCACAAACAAGCAGACACTAAAGGTTTATTCTGCTTGTAGGTAAATTAGATTAACTGTAAATACGTCTGGTTACATGGAAACACAGAGCTCTGAATAAAAGCAAGTTTATTGGAACATAAAAGGATCCGAGTCAAATGCAATCAGTCAAAGGTACCTTTATATTCTGTTTACGAGATGCAAATGAAAAAGAAAACTATAAATAATTTCTAATGCAGTGCATTTGAACATGATTTAAATTTAGCCTGTAATAGGAAAACATATGATTTAAAGTATTTATTTCCACAATTATGTTCCCAACAAGTGGAAAAACTATGAAACCCAAATTTATTTAAAACAACCAAACATAATTCTGTCTGCTGGTTCGTGGGTTAGTAGGAAACATCTGGGGTGATTGGGTCGAGTTATGTTAGCTTTAACACACCTCTGGATCTGGAAACACAGCGTGTGTTTATTTAGTGCTCAGGTTGTATGAACCCAAGGCCGAAACTAAAGTTCGGCTTAGAGTTATGTGGACAGCAGGGGCGGTTCTAAGGGGTGGGCCAGTGCCACCCTCAACACATTTGTTATGGTCAATGCTAATTTGACAATATGACGTGCAAATTTCAGGTTTTTCTAATCCTAGCAAATTACCCCGTCTGTTTTCTATCAGCGGCTAATGCAGGAAATAGGGGTAGAAGACTATTTTCACAATGAGCCTTAAATAAAACTGTTTCTCAGAGAACTTGGCCTTTAATATATAGAAAACTAATTTATTAAGGACTGAATATTTATTTGCATTTTAAATTTCAAAGACTTGTTTTAAGGCCGTTTTTTACTAAATCCAATTTACGGATTAATTAATCCCACCATGAGCTTTTAATACCCAACAAACACTCACTGAAAGAAATTCCTAAAAAAAAAACTTACTTTAATAAATTAATCTACCAACTAAGACTCAAGGCTCATCGGATTAGGGTTAGGGTTATGTGGTGAACCATGTCAGATTAATGCTAACAAATCAGGGAATGAAGGTTCGGAACAGCTGCACCACACAAGGATGATTAGCATCTATAAAATATTCAGCTTTCTGAATATAAACAGACTTCCTAGCAGGTATGAAAATCCCTGGCTAGAAATAACACAGGCATCTATTATCATCACCGCACCAGCCACCAGCTCGCTCATGTCCAGCAAGTTCTTTAGCAAACAGAGCAGATCCTCAGATCGATGCTAAGATCTGAGTCCAGGTGAAGCGTGCAGACGGATTTCTGCAAAGAAACGCTTTACGTTTGAGCGTGGAGGCGACCCACGGACAAACCCTAGGAACAGAAAGTGATGGGAGCATCACGGCTGAACCGAACTCTTTAACTCTTCGTTTATGCGGGAATAGGAGGGAAGCGCGGAGCAGAAAGGAGCCAGCTGGTGTGTTATATAAGTGTTCCTGCGAGCAGCAGAGCAGCACTTTCTCTCCTGGTGCGTGACTCGAAGGTTTTCCAATCGTCGGCTCCAAATTTAGACCAAGTCTTTTAAGGAAGTACATTTGTTAAATAAACACTGCACGAGTGTGGTGGATGTTCGAGTGTACAAATCAACTTGTTTATTTTGACATCTGTAATAGTTTTAAAGCATAAAACTCAACACGTACACCATTTAGACCTTTAGCTGGGAGCCTCTAAGGACAATGCATGTTGATTTTCTCTGCTGTGTAAATATGAAGCCTTTACTTTCTGCATTCTGACAGAATTCCTAAAAATCCGATCTTATGAAAACAAGACAAGGAGGTGAAAAGGGTTTAACGCTTTAAGTTATGATGATAAGAGAGAGCTGTTGTGTTATTATGTGACCTGCCTGATGAACTCCAGGTGTGCTTCTTTGGGTTTTCGTTACTGCAGTTGGAGTGCGGCGGAGTAGCGTGCCTCAGCACGGCTGCAGCCCCCTCCCACTCCAAATAAAACACACCGAGATTCCAGAGCACTCCCCTTCCTAAATCCTGAGTTCACAACACGCTGCCGGAGTCTGCAGCCGATCAGATTCTCAGAAAAACACTATAAAGGAATGTTCTGTAGTATCTTTTTTGTCTTTTAAAGGAATCTTGGGAATTTTTAGAGGCGTGACGATCAGATCCAGACCCATGAGATGGAAGACAAAGATTTTTCTGATTTATGAGAATTTATGAGCGGACTACGATAAAAACCACAACATTCCTAAGAAAACCTTCATTTTCTTCGTCTATTTTCACTTTACCCTGAGAGTAACGGGAACAGGGCACATTCCGTAACAGGAATGAGAATGAAAAGATTTCAGAAGTCCTAAATGGGATGAGTGGAAACCTGGACGACTGTCAGAAAAAACAAGATTAGAGCCAAGAACGAGACGGACTTGATAAATCGTACTTTACTACTGTGTGTTTTCATAAATGAGTCTTTTAAATGCTAGACATTTTTAAAAACATTCAGTTTTCTTGGGATTTTAAATCCATCCATCCATTTTCGTCTGCTTATCCGGAGTTGGGTTGTGGGGGCAGCAGCCTAAGCAGAGAGACCCAGACTTCCCTCTTCCCAGCCACTTGGGCCAGCTCCTCCGGGGAATCCCGAGGCGTTCCCTGACCAGCCAAGAAACATAGTCCTTCCAGCAGTGTCCTGGGTCTTCCCTTAGGTCTCCTCCCAGTTGGACGTGCCCGGAAAACCTCACCAGGGAGACGTCCAGGAAGCATCCTAACCAGATGCCCGAGCCACCTCAACTGGCTCCTCTCGATGTGGAGGAGCAGCAGGTCTACTCCGAGCCCCTCCCGGATGACCGAGCTTCTCACCCTATCTCTAAGGGAGAGCCCAGACACCCTCGGCCGCTTGTATCCGTGATCTCATCTTTTGGTCACTACGGGGATTTTAAATCATTTTTATGAATTCTATGAGACGGATGTGGAAACGGAATAAATGCACAGACGTTATTTAATTAAGTTGGGAAATTATGAAATGATTCGTGTGAGAAAAAGAAAAGAGAAACTCTAACTGTCAACACACGACTAGATGTATTCATTTACAGGGATTAAAGGGCTAATCGGGGGTAGTGAATGTTCGTGTGTGGTCCTTCGTGATCCTTAGGGTCATGATATACTTGCTGTTTAGCAACGCGTACGCGTGTTTAAAATGGCTGCCACGCGTAGCTTGCGTTGATTTGAAGCGTCGTTTGTGCACGTCCCCCCAAAATTAACGTGACGCGACACGACGCGCCCGAATGCTGCAATATACGAGCAACCGGTAGGTGGAGTTGACAAAACGAGCGAGGCACACTCACCACGGTGACTCCGTCTCTGGTTTAGAGGTCTTTCACACCATCTACGATACCACTGCTGTCCTTTTTCCTGCCGCAATCTCAAAATTAACCAGTTTTGAGCTCTTTTATTGACGCCATGTTTGTTTTGGTTGTACCGGCTCTCTATCCGGTCTGAGTACTCTCGTCTGCCCCCTAGTGGAACACTCCGGTACTACATGCAGTGCAGCGCCGTGTAGCAGCAAGTATATGAACAAAGACGCAGCCTGCTGCCTGCGCCAACGCGAGGTTAAACAGCAAGTAAATTCCGGCCCTAAACCCCAAATCTGAACCTGAAGTCTAAGCTAATGATCTGTTTTCTAAAAGTTCCTCAGCTTCAAGTTCCAAACCAAAAATAATCTGGAGCTCATAAAATAAAGTTTCTCTTCCTTTTCTCATTAGTCGCGGCATCATTTCTCCTTTCAAATAATGGTTTTCCCTGAGCAAGTTCAAACAGAAAGCTGGAGTTTCAACACCCTGCCTTCAGGATGTGAGCGGGATGCGGTGAAAGCCAAACGTCGCGGTTAAGCTTCCACCTTCAGTGTCAGAACAGGTGATTTATCCCACCAGGTGAATCAATGCACCGTTCTGTTCGACCTCCTCACCTCTTCTTCTTGGTGACGATCAGCACGTCGTTGAAGAGGAAGAAATAGACCTGATGCCGGGACGTGCGCTTTAAGAAGATGCCGCTGTCCTCCCCGAAAGCGGTCAGCTCTCCTCTCTTTACCATCCACCTGGAGGAGGAGACCAGGGGGAAGGGCTGCAGGAGGAGAAGAGAAGAAGAAGTTGGGTCTGTTTAGTAACAAACCACAGCTTGTGTGAGAGCATCAGCTGTCTGCGCAGAGCGGGAATATGATCTCCAGACATCTGGGAATCCCAAATGTCCCAGCAGCTTTTTCCCACACTAGTGAGACACACTTGAACGTGCCGAGTCTTGCGTGTGTAGTGGCAGCCAAACATGAAAACAATGGTGTCAAGGATTTCCATCAGCATGTTTGTACACGATACTCCATCTTTGTTTTACTTTCTATTACTTACATCATTTTAAATTTGGAAAAATGACAACAAATACAAAAAAAAAGATTTAACCAATCCATGATGCGTTCAGGGTCCGATATAATTTTTTTTTTCTGTCAAGCATAATTAAATCTTTTTCATTCATTAGTTCAACAGATTAGCTGTGGTCTCTACTACAAATGAATGCCTTGTGAGTTGATCTCTGTGGAAACAAAGCTCTGGCACGGCTGTTTCAGGAAGTAGAGGTTGGGGGGGGTCCTACTTCACACTGGAGGCATCAGCGGCGCGGAACGGCAGCGTAACATTGCTGTGTCAAATAGAATCCATTATAGTCTATGGGGTTGATCCAAACCAGCGTCAGTGCAGAAATTTTCAGGCGCGTCCCAGAAGCGGCTCGCCGCACCGCTAAATATAGGATTGATTTTTTTTTTTTTTTTTTTGCAGCGAGCCGCTTCTGGGACACTTTCTGCAGTTAACATTGGGCTAGA
This sequence comes from Aphyosemion australe, assembly GCA_006937985.1. Classification (NCBI taxonomy): domain Eukaryota; kingdom Metazoa; phylum Chordata; class Actinopteri; order Cyprinodontiformes; family Nothobranchiidae; genus Aphyosemion; species Aphyosemion australe. The sequence goes on from SSNS01000121.1 coordinate 673,200, forward strand.
CAGGAAATCACATATGGTTTCAGTGTAAAACGTCCAGTAATTTTCAAAATAAAAGACTAATGCAGAGATGCGATTTCATATCTATGTAGATTATGTCTATACGTGTGACCTAATGGCTTATTTACTCCCTGCATTGTTCAAGAAGTGCAACGGTGTGTTTTTCATGGCTTTAATCCTGGCAGTGGAGAGGAACAACATCATATATGACATCAAACAGCGATGTCAAATGTGATTTCCTCCTTCTTCTTTTTGGTTTAATGGCGGATGGCATATAAACAAACCGTGACCTTTGAAGTCTCGAGGGATTTTGTGATCTCGTGAGTCCAGCAAGGAGGACGGCGGAGAAGCCGCTCCACGGCTGAAACGCTCTTGGTGTGAATTTGTCTGCAGCGAAGCTCGCAAGTAAACCGTTCCGCGCCGCTGATGCCTCCAGTGTGAAGAAGGCGTAACTCATTATTTTTCATGATAATTTGACATCTCTCCTCTGATTGGCTAACAGCAACACGACTCTACCACTGACTGTTTGCTCTGCAACGTTGATGTTTTATCTCCACAAATAACACAAGCCTGGAGGAGTTCTGCTCTGTGGTGGAGTTGCTAATGCTAATGGTTAGCTTCTACTAGCCAAGACGTTCTCTGCCGTTTCCTGGACACAGCCTTCCAGGTTGTGAGTCCATGAATGCTAATGTCCAGCATGACGTAGATCTGACTGACTTTTTCTGACTCAGGTGTTTTTCTTTTGGCGGCAAATGCAGGAAATAGGGGTAGAAGACTGTTTTCACATTCAGCCTGCATGTACAACTCAGAGTTACCCGACTGCATTTCAAAACCACAAAATGGTTTCTCAGGGACTTTGGCCACTTTTTTGTGCTTTTTACTTTTCAAAGTAAAAGCCTGCCTCAGTGAAAATTGTTTTACTTAATCTTATCTTTTTTAAATCCAGAGAGTATTACAGAGGAGCATAAAAGGCAATAAATCTCATCATATAACACACAGTTAAGATAAATGATTAACCGTCCGCCTGACTCTGAACACCAGGATGCAGAAATAAACATTTAACCGCATTTAGTGTCGATTTGTGTGTTTCTGATGTGTTTGATGTTTGTACCTTGATCTTGAACTCCAGCTGGGAGTTGATGGTGTACATCATCTCTGTTCTCTCCATCGTGCGAGCGCCTTCGTTACACTTTCGTACCACCTGCTCACACACACACACACATGCATGCATGCATTAAGGCGCCATCAAAAACAACTTCAACCTGTGTTTCGAGTGATGTTAAATCTTAGAGGCTATTTAGAGATGCAATGATTGCAATTCCACTTAAATCTAATCATTTGTATGAATTTTACTGATATCAGACAGAAAATGACATTTGGTCAAAACAGTAGGAATCATTTGTTTAAAATTAACTCAAGTTAACTTCTGCCAAAAAACAAATTAATAATAATTTCACGCACTTCCCCGTTGTGAAAAATGAAACCAGTTATTTCAGTTCTTGTTGTGGATCAGAACTTCCTAAACTCACCACCTTTATTTTAGTAAACAGGCAGTAAAACAGAGGTTGATGACATTTAAGAGCATTTAGTGGCTGCTTTTATCTCATTTACTGCCTTCAGAAATAGGAAAAATTACGATTTATTAAACAAACACTGGTCTAAGACACCGTATTATTCCAAAACATTAAATAAAATAACAGAAAAAAGAAGATAAACATTATTTATTGACCAAAATTCCTTTTTATCTCACTGCTTCAGATGTTTTCAAGTCATTAAACCAGTTAAATAAAAAGCCTCCTGACCTTGCTGACTGCCTGCAAGGCCCTCTTACACTCTTCGTATCGCACCGAGTCCTTAGGGGTTTTCTGACAGATCGTCTGTAAAACAGGAGTTCATGATCAGTGTTCAGTTAAGATGAATAAACATCCAGAACAAACTCACGGAGCATAAATTCATCCCATTCCTCTCATATTTACCACACTCCCATCAGCAGCCTGATAAAACATGGAGGCTGTGGGAAGAAATGCACTAAAATATCACTTTCTCAGGGAAAACTGAGAGTACGAGCGTAAACACCAGAGTCTCTGGGGGGGGGACAATAAAATTTTCCACTGCCAAAAAAAACATGCAAGTGAAGAATAGAAAAAGGCATTAAAAGAGTGAGAGTGGAGTTAAATCATGATGCAGGGTCACATATCTGAGCTTGGAACACGCCCAGTTTAAAATCAAATAAACAAAGCGTTGCGTAACATCTGGAACAGCTGCTGGGCTCACTCACGTCCATGAGCAGAGGCAGACGGGTGATCCTCTGCATGGGCAGGATGAGGAAAGAGATCATAGGGAGGCTCTTGCAGTCTGGGTGGCCCTCGATCCGGGTTAGCGCCTCCTTAAACGCCGGATTCTTGGAACCACTGGAAGGGAAGGAGGCAGCGACCGGGTCAGAGGAGGGAGGAAGAGCCCACCGGCACGCTGGATCAAATCCGTTTTACTCACACCAACTTCTGCAGCGTTCTCTGCTGATAGACTTCGTTAGAGCAGTACGTGACGTAAGGGTCGAAGTTGGACACGGCGTGCTTGCAGACGATGTCGCTGATGTCATCGATGACGATGCTCCGTTGGTGTCTCTCCTCCAGTTCCGTAAAGAACCTAAACACAGAGGTGGTGATGAAATAATGAAGGTCAGGGACTCATACCATAAGAATCAAATCATGAGTCATCCCAGGGGGAGGAAAAATACACAAAGTCAGGAAGGTGAGAAGCACCGGCGACACCTCACAAAAGGAACACTTTAAATAGAGACCAGTCCACAACGTGGAGACTTTTCCTCTTCCTGAACGGCAGATGGTCCGTTAACAACACGCCATTTGTCCAACTTCAAGAGAATAAGTGTTTTTACACGTGTGAACCGGTGAACAGACACAGGATGCTGCTTCTGAGCAGATGGAGCCGCTCTGAGATCATCTGCAAAAGCCCCAACAAATCCCACCGTGGTTTGGTTATCTCTGGGAAGCAGGGCTCCTCAAGCCCACAAGTTCAACCTCCACTCTGTACTCGTAACTGTTCCTAATAAAACTGAGCACACGCGATGGAAAAACAGCTAAAAAAAAGTACACAGTACTCCTGGTCCAAATCCTAAAGGCACTTTTGGAATTTTCAACGGGTCAAGTCAGCAAAACGTCATGCTGCATTCTCCTCTGAGGCAAAATAACCCAACAGATACTAAAAAGAGCAAGAACTGGAAGAGTTCAATCAGAAATGTGCAGAGGGAAACCGGTTTTCTGCATCCATTGTTCAGCCACAGATAAGTGGATCCATTTTATCAAGCAGGACAGGAAGTGGGTCAGTCCCTGAAGATGAAAACACAAACACATCTGGATATAAAAGAATAAATAAACAGAAAACAAGGAAGAAAACTGGGAGTGAGATGGGTCGCAGCATGATGGAATATTCCAGGAATTTTCAGAAATCTCCATGCATGACAAGATGTTATCAACTATCTACAAATCTAAAACGTATTTAGCTATCAGCTGTAAGAGGAAGTCTGACGCATGACTGCACAGAAGGACTAAAAACTCTTTCCTTGGAAAAGACAGATGCAGATCTCACATGGAATTCTTGAGCCGATGTCATGAAAAATAAAACTTTAAAGAGCAAGTCACCCCCTGATAAACTGTATAAACGAGTGTCTCATGGTGCTTTAGACATGTGTGGTCACTATTTCTCCCTCTTTAAGTTAAAACTGTGCTCTACATTGAATTTGAATCAGCCATAGCTAAAGCTAAAGCCCGCTGTGCGTTTTTCGGCCGTCCTAGACAAATCTCTTGCTGTGACAAAAAACGGTAAACGTGACGGTGATTTGCAAATCTGTGGCCGGCTCTACGACATCTTAATGAGCACCCTTACGATCAAAGTCAGCCTCCAACAGTCTTTAAGCACTGCTTAAAAACCTATGACTTCCATCTGCAGTCGACCAATGAAAATACACCCAGGGTTTGACGCAAACAGCTAGTGACATGAGAGTAGCAATAGCAACATTAGCAACGTTATTTTTATAACTGCCGTCCTTATTTAGTTTGAAACAAGTGAACTCTACCTACCAGTATTTAAAAACAAAACGAGTGCTATTCAACTGACGGAGCACACTGATGAAGCTTATGCATGTATAGCTAGAAAATCAAAAGTTGTTGCAAACGTACTTTTTGCTGGCTTCACAGACGTCTGAGATGTTGGAAAACAGGTGGTGGTGTTCGATCTTAGTCATGGCCTCGCTGAGCTCTGCTGAGTTTTGGAACATGCGGATCAGAACCTCCAAACTGTGGAGGTAAGAGTGCTCCGACGAGATGAGCTCAAAGATGGCCTGAGGAAGAGAAGGAAGGACATGAAACATAACAAAGAGATAAGCAGGGTTCAGTTATCACCTCGGGTTCAGCTCCATCACCATCATCGTGTCTCTCATACCTGCAGGCCTCAGTCATGTCCGGAATGTTAAACACAATCACTTACACCTAAATATATTCATGAACCTGTTCAGTCTGTTTAAAAATAACTCGCTTAATCATCTCTCCCCTCCGCTGTTAAATACATGATCTCTGATTGATTAATAGAGTGGGATGTGTGTTTTTGCTTCTGCTTCTTTAATGGAGTTCCTATCGGAGTGGCAGCGAGGGGAAAACATATAGATGTCATTTTCCAACATGAGATAAAGTTTTAAATCCCACCTCCTGTCTTTTGCGATCCTCCTGACTCAGCTGGTCAGACAGGCCACTCTTCCTTACCTAAACAGGACACAGTTATGAAAAACACAACAGAGATTTGTCACATCATTGTGGGATGATTCAGTCGGAGAAATGGAAAGGAAAACTCTGAAACGCTGAATAGAAACAGGTTTTAGTGAAGAAGCCTTGGTCCATTAGTTTATATATATATATATATATATTCCGCCATATATATATACACATAAACACACACACATATATATACATATATACATATACATATATATATATACATACATATATACACACACACACACACACAAACACACACATATATATATACTTTTTTCAATAAAAAAACAAATCCATGTTTTGATAATAGAGACGTGTGGATTTTCCTCATATGTGACAGACTTTAATTGTACTACAAACTTTAATCTGGACAGTTTTATTACTACTAATCCTGCTTTAGTATAAAGAAACAAGGAAGCGATACTGCCAGTATCATGTCCACGGGGCTATCCCTCTGGCTTCTGGGTGGGAAACAGAACAAACAAACCAGGAGCAGATCAAACATTTATGTTTTTTAAATTCCTTTCATGCTATTTCAAGATTTAACCTTTGTGTTTTCCTTTTTTTATTTCTTTTTTTTTGCAAATCTCCACTCCTCTGCTTACCAGTGGATGATAACTTCTGCAATGCTGCACAATTTCACTGAACTCACCCCACTTTTTTACTAAACTGGGTGTGACTGGAACACAGTGTCATTATTTAAAGGAAATGTCTTTTATTGCCAAGAAAAAAAATGCCAGTGAAGAGGTGGTTTTCAGAGAGCCCCACCTTCTGAGACGACGACATTTCTGGGATTTAATGTCTGGAGGTCGCCGAGTGCGAGGAGATTTACCGACAAGGTGCGACTCGGTTGACGAACAACCAGTACATCTGGTTCTTGCTGAAACTAAATTTGCTGTCACACCTTGACAGTGACATCAATCTGAAAGACGGGTACAGTGTCATTTTCGGAGAAACACAAACGGCGCTGCAGCTGTACGGCAGCTGTGCTGGAAAAGAAAAACATTTCTCAAAGTCAGACTGAGCTCGAAGAAAAATGTGCTAAAAAAAACATTCTCCACTTTCAGTTTGATTTCCAATTCATTAGAGCCTGTGCACATATGCCAAGCAACGGAAACGGATCCTAATTAACTCCGTCGCCAGTCTTTGCTTCCACAGTCCCGCAACTTCAAATGAACGATGAGATAAGACAGGAATGCTTAAGTTGGACACTAAATTGGCACGTTTGTTTCTAATAGTTCCTTCGTTCCAATATCACAAATCGCACAGCCACCACGCGCCTCCCTACAGGCAACGTTTCTAACATATTCAGAGTCTGACAAGTACACTGGGTTTGCCAAGACGTTGGCATTGAGCCCGGCAGCGTTTCCAAGACTTCCTGTGGCTCTGGCGGACTGTCTGCCTCCCGGCCGGCCGGAGCCCAAGAAGACGTTCCCTGGCTGATAAACTTGAGCGAGGGGCAGAGGAAAGCAGGGGCAGTGGGAGGATGGGTATGGGAGTGTGGCCAAACTGGTTGTGACAGCATTCTTCAGAGCTCTAGAATTCCAAAACTTCACAGCCACAGCCGTGAGATAGTGAGCATGAAGTGTGGAGGGAAAGGGGCACCGAAGATGTAAGGAGAAGGCATGAATCTGTACGGTGTGGACATTTGGCTGGCACCCCGCAGCGCAGAAAACCCTAATAATTGGTTTTAGAGGTATGGTGAGAATTAAGTTTTAGTTGAGGTTAGGGTTAGGTATAGAACAACACTAGTTAGGGTTAGGAATAGAACAACACTAGTTAGGGTTAGGTATAAAACAACACTAGTTAGGTATAGAACAACACTAGTTAGGGTTAGGTATAAAACAACACTAGTTAGGGTTAGGAATAGAACAACACTAGTTAGGGTTAGGTATAGAACAACACTAGTTAGGGTTAGGTATAGAACAACACTAGTTAGGGTTAGGAATAGAACAACACTAGTTAGGGTTAGGGTTAGGTATAGAACAACACTAGTTAGGGTTAGAAATAGAACAACACTAGTTAGGGTTAGGGTTAGGTATAGGACAACACTAGTTAGGCTTAGGAATAGAACAACACTAGTTAGGGTTAGGAATAGAACAACACTAGTTAGGGTTAGGGTTAGGTATAGAACAACACTAGTTAGGGTTAGGAATAGAACAACACTAGTTAGGGTTAGGTATAAAACAACACTAGTTAGGTATAGAACAACACTAGTTAGGGTTAGGTATAGAACAACACTAGTTAGGGTTAGGAATAGAACAACACTAGTTAGGGTTAGGTATAGAACAACACTAGTTAGGGTTAGGTATAGAACAACACTAGTTAGGGTTAGGAATAGAACAACACTAGTTAGGGTTAGGGTTAGGAATAGAACGGCATTAGTTAGGATTAGGCATAGTGGAGTCCCTAAAATGAATAGAAGTAAATGAAGGGTCCCCACAAGCACAAACATACAAGTGTTTGTGTGTGTGTGTGTGTGTGTGTGTGTGTGTGTGTGTGTGTGTGTGTGTGTGTGTGTGTGTGTGTGTGTGTGTGTGTGTGTGTGTGTGTGCGTGCGTGGGTGTGTGTTGTGTCTAACCACACTGAGCTGGCTCCAAGAAGTACGTATGGGTCTATACTGCACGACGATGCCGTTATCGGGTTTGGGTTCCCTGGGATAGGCGTCCTCATCGGAGTCATTGTGCAAAGCCTTCTCCTGGTAGTTCTGGTAAAGCTCTTCCTCTGAAAAAAGGAAAAGGAAACTAAAGCAGATGAAGACACTGATCATAAATAAGAGTAAGATTACAGCGTCTTTACCTTCGCTGTCAAACGTCCGCTGAGCTTTCAAGAGTTTCTTCTTATTTAGAGTCTGGAAGGGAAGTATCACGACTTTAAGGCACACAGAAAACTTTAAACAAAAGTACCACCTGTTCTTGACCTCCTTTCCTGACACATATTTAATCACAGAGTCAGTGTGTGTTTAAGTGTGTTTGTTTGGACGTAGCGTCTCATTACGTCTAGTCTTCCAACAAACAAGCTAATTGTTTCCCCGTGAGGCTTTGTCCTCGCGTCTGCCGCTGCTAAGTTTGTTCCACAATGGTCAGCTTGTGCAGTGGTTTTATAATCTGGACTTTAGCCCTTCTGATACTGAAAATCTATGTCAAAGCAATCTTTGTGCAACACAGAGAAGCCATCATAGTGATTAACTGAGTCAGAAAGAAAAAATACTAAAGTTTGCAGGTTGGGCCAGGTTTTTAAGGTTAAGCAAATACACATTTTTGCTAAACTTTCTTCATAACAAATTAAGAAAAAATTAATTGATGAAGATAAAAACAATAAAAATTTCAATCAGAGCTTTCAAATTTGGCCTTTTGCTAATGCAGGCATCTTAAGACGATTTTGTTCAAACATTTCTTTGGATAACAGATGCACCTACCATTTTCTTGCTTTTGCTTTTAGATTTTTCCACCCGAGGGCTCGAAGGCATCAGAGTCTTGGGGCTGGCAGTTTTTGGTGACCTGGGGCTCGTAGGAATGGCTGTTCCAGGGCTCGAAGGGCTCAAGGTGACAGGATGCGTTGGGCTATCAGGTGAACTTGGGATATCCAAAGTAAGCCCACTAATGGCAGGTTGTGACAACCGATGAGTCAATAGATCCACTGAGGGTACCTCCATTTCTTCTGCCTTCACAACTGCCTTCCTGTAAGAGGTACTCCTCAAACCTCTCCTTGAAAGAGGGCTTTCACTCCCTCTGTCTGCCTCTTCAGAGTGGCCCCCTCCAGTAGAAAAGTAGCCTCCCGTTTCCACCATGCTGAGCGTTTTAAGTCCTCGCTTAGGAACGTCTAACCCCAGCCTGGCCATACCCTGACTTTGCGTTCCAGAAGGATGCGCCTTACTCAGCCGAGTTTCAGACACCAAGCCTTTGGGGATGAGTTGCTGGGTGCCCATCTTCAGAGCAGCGGGGCTGTTGGTGCTCAGGATGATCGACGGACAAGGTGAGACAGCTGGGGACAGCGATGGTAAGGGTGATGTGGAGGAGACGGAAGAGGATGACGAGACATTCAGGGCGTCTTGTGAGGAAGAAGACGTCCGAGACTGCCTGGCCAGTGGAAATCCTCGGTCTGCCGGTGATGGGGAGCGAGGAGTGGGAGGGTCAGAGGAGGTCAAAGACAAGAGCGAGGGGATGCTGGATGTGGAGCTGTTGGAGGGTGTGAGGGTACCGTGGGATGAAGGTGAGGAGCTGGATGAGGAGGATCGTGACAATGGTTCATAGTTGTTGTTGACATTTGAAGAACAGCTGAAAGGATCAGCTTCAGACAAATTCGGTTTTCTCTGTAAGCTGAGACTCTTAGGACTGGAGGTGAGGCTCCGGTTATCAATGGGAGGCTTATCAGACAACACAGCTTGTCCATTACTGGTTTTCCCTCTGCCACCGTCTCCGTTACACGCTTTGCTGTCCAGTGAATCAGATTTGTTGTTGTCAGCTCTAAATTTGGACAGAGAGAATCGCCCGCTGGAGAGATGGCCGATGCTTATGCTCCGAACAATTCGGGTTTTCCTTGAGGGTTTTTGTAAAACGTGTTTCATCACTGCAGTGTTGTTGCCAGCAGGCTGAGCCGATCCCGCCTGTCTCACAGCTGGCTGGCCCTCGTTGTCCACCACAGGGACACCCGTAGTCATGACCCCGTTTATGTGATAACTGATGGGTCGCTGCTTAGATCTGCTCGCGTCCAGGGAACTTTTACGGTTGTCTGTGCGCGGTTTCCACAAAGGCGTGATGTTATTATTGGACAGGTCCACATCGCTGCCAATATCCATGGTCGTTGCGAGTCCTTGTGGCTAAACTTGCAAACAATAGAGCACTTTGGGGAGCAGATATCCCCCACTTGAGATGCACAAAAGAGGAAAAACACCAATCAGCATCGAAGAGCACAGAACAGTGTCCAAATTCCAAAAGTTTACTCATTAACAGGGACTTGGAGCAGACACAGCTTCAGTCAAGACACATATGGTCAGGAAACAGAAGGGAAACCAGGCAAGACAGATGACGGTCCTTTTGTATTTGCTCATCATGCTGAAATGCCCTAATTACAAGCTGGAAGCTGGTGAGATTAGTTACTGTAATATTCCAAAAAGGAAACAATAAGGCAGCAGATTTGTTGTTTTTAATCTTTTTATGTGGCCAATCAAGTAACTCTGTTAATCTACAGAAAAACAAGCAATCAGGCAAGGCGCTGTTTCTGATCACATAGAGAAAACAAACTGTTAAAAGTTCAACTTACCTTCTAACCTGTCACTCTGACTGCGCTTTTGACGCCTGAGCTGTCCGAAAACCGCATTTTTAGCGAAATTAGGGCAAAAAAAACCAAACGGAGCAGAAGTTTTATGAGTTACTGACAGAGAGGAGATTCATGCCTGCCGCCCTGACCGCGTCTGTGGGAGCGCTGAGGAGTTTGAATGCAAGGGGAGGAGGAGGAGGAGGAGGAGGAGGAGGAGGAGGAGGAGGAAGAGGAGGAGGAGGAACAGCAGCACTCAAGTTCAGGAATGTACTCAGGTATTTTCTACTTCAGCAGAGGGTTTCTGAGAAAACAATGACACATTTTGTAGAAGTTGGGCCTGTTGGTGAAAACCAAACAAAAACACGGTTTACAGTAAAAGTGTGGTTAGAAATCGTTCTAGTTCAAATAAATCCATAAAAGTTTAAAAGGTTTGCGCACGTTTTGTACACGCCTGTTTAAAAAGCCTATATTTACCTGCTACTCTTTGGCGCCATCGTGTGGTTGACTGTGACACTGCAACAGATTTAAACACAAAACAAAAAATAGAGAACTATAAAAAATGGATTATTATAAAAATGTGCATCAAATCAACTCTATTCCCCACATGTGCGTTATTGTGGACGAGCATTATAAAGTTTAATCATGTCTAATAAACCTCATCCTGATTTATAGATTTCATAACCACGCCACTAAAATGCATTGTGCAATGTGTGAATGGTTTTTTCATGCATTTTTTTTATTGCACAACTCTGTTTGTGACAGAATGTCCCCGTTAAATGAACACACACACATTCCTCCAGGCCTAAAAACAAATTACTCATCCCAAGTAAATGCCAACTTTGATTGCTCCACTGACAATGGAAGGTGCTTTATGTACTTTCGTCTCTTGACCACTAGGGGGTGTGATCGCCCTGTTTGCCAAAGATAACAGCTCATAAAATTGATTGATTTAAAAGTCAGACCAGCAGGATTGCTTCCAAAGTGTTGCCTTTTTTCTTGAACTAACTAAAAATGACAAAATAATAATAAAAATAATCACTTTTATATTCTATTTGTATATTATCTGTCATATTTCATTTTATAAAATGTATTAATCCATCTACCTCACAGGGTACTTACATGGAGTGAACACCCCTTCACGGACACCCCGTTTCATGTTCAAACTAAACTAAAATTTTCAATAATTTTCATAATGAACCTGAACAACTTACAGCTCATTGTCTTAGTAATTACATGGAGCTCATCTTAATACAATGCTTCAGCAGCTTTCTGTGTCAGTCACTTCTCCAGCACTCACAGCCACTTCTGACAAGTCATTATGCTTAATAACTATTAAAGTGTTCAAATAAAAGTTTAATTCATATATATATATTCTACTAAAATAAATTGTGAAAATCTTAAATTTGCCCAAGAAAAGGCTTAAAGTCATAAAGAAATGGGATTTTTGACATTTTTGCAAAAATACAAGCTAGGGTTTAATTTCCTATTAGGTTCTGGTGAAAATCAAAATAAGTTTGTCAATAAACAAAAGCCTATCTTCTAAAATGAATCTTAAATAGATGCCCTTTCAAAAAGTTTTGGAGCCTAAAAATGTTTAAATCATTTTGGTAAATACTTTACATGATACACTTGAGTGCTGCTCCATGCATCAGAATTTTATTAGCTTCTTTTGATGTCAGTTAAAGGTGTAGTGTGTGCATTAATAAAAAAAACTCAAAATGATGAATTAATATTATAAAAAACAACTTAGAGTTAAAAAATGACATTATTTTTAGTATAATTATCAAATCTGACCATTACGTATGTATGTTGACAAATTAACTTAATAAAAGTGGTCAGTTAAAGGTTGAATATGGAACAATTTAATAAAAAGCTATATTTGAAGAAAAAAATACCTCCACGGAGCATTAGAGGTGTGCATAATGAAGGTACAGTATTTCCTTTAAAAGCTATATATTAATTTAAAAATAATCAAACATTTATTTTGACGGGCACGGCGCTGGGTTTATGTTTACATATGCCAGCCACTAGAGGGCACCATTGCGGGTCTGCTCGGCACAGCGAGGTTGGCAAAATGGCGGACTCTGCAAGTCAAGCAGCTGCTTCTGAGCCCAGAAGATGTCGTTATCCTTCTCAGAAGAGGAGCAACCATAAAAGATCTAAAACCAGAGTGAGTTTAGATACAAAAAGAAGCTACAAGGCACTCTCAAATGGAAAAAGTTAAAAAGCCTTTATTGTAATAGCTAGGTCACATATGGCCTTTCTAAAAGACTCCAACGCGTTTCACCAATGTAGCCTTCATCAGGGAGTCAAACAGCTCTCACCAGTATGGGGAGGTTCTTAATTAAAATCAGCAATCAGGGAGCTCCACATAGCAGATGTGTTAGCTAGGTGACAAGTGTAAGTATATCCAATCACCAGTAGGTGTCAACCTTGCTAAATAGAGAAACAAACACATAGTAAATAAAATATCTTTCATAATATATATATACAGTTAAAATAGTATATATATAAATATATATATACAGATAAAATCCATCCAATATACAGAAACAACAAACCAAACAATACCAAGAGCAAAACGTATAAGAACACTAACGCAATGACACAGACTAAACTAATCAAAGAAAAACTCTAAAGTCTAGGTCCTCATTGGTCCCTGGATGTTTAGTGGCCTGCAGTTTAAAAATCCAAAATGTCTCCTTCTGATTTAGCTGTCTTTGTCTGTCCCCCTGTCTCAAGGACTGTGGGATATGATCAATCCCAAAGTGGACGGGTCACTGTTATGATGTTCCATGAAGTGTCTTGCCATTGGGTAGTTAATGTGCCAATAGCATATTTGTGTTCAGCCAGTCTATCTTGTAGGCGTCGTTTGGTTCTACCAACATAAAAAACTTTGCACACAGGGCACTCCAATCTATAAATGACAAAAGTAGTTTTACAATTAATGAAATGATTAATCGTAAAATGTTTTTGGGAACCAACATCCATAAAAGTTTTAGTTTGCACAACATTACTGTAGTGGTTGCAGTGGTGACATTTATAACACCCCCTGGGTCTAGGGTTCAACCACGTTGGTTGGGACTGGTTTTAAATAACTATGGACCAGTTTATCTTGTAGAGTGGGGCATCTTCTAAAGCTTACCAGAGGCGGATCAGGAAAACACTGATTTAAAGGTCGTCACTTTTTGTATCTTTTTGTATCTTCGACTTAATGTTCCCATCCAAAGAGCACCTCAAACAATCTTTTGTTGAGTCCAGGAAGCGCTCCTTGTTAGACGTTTTTCAGAGTGAGTTTAGGTCGTCACTGGACATGGTGCTGGCTGCTCACTTCACGTATCGGCAGCAAATCCCGACGGCTGGAAACCTTGTTCTGTTGTTGCAACTACAACCTCCACACACTAGATGTCGCTGTGGTGTTCTTGTTCCATATTCCACCTTTACGTGGATATTTCTTGTTTTCCAACCATTTTTGTTCTTCATCGTACATGAGCTGTGTAAACGCAGCCTATAGTGTCGGTTTCTCCTCTTTTGTGTCATCAGCTGTGAATTTGTTTCATTCTGTGTGAGAAGATGCATGTGTGGTGTGAGAGCGTGCAAAACGTGTGAAACATGTGAGTCTCACTAGTCCTGCAAAGGCGGCAGCAGTGCACACACACACACACACACACACACACACACACACACACACACGCACACACACACACACACACACACACACACACTGCTGCTGCTTCTCTTCTGCTTTCATACAAATGGCAGAAGTTCCATCTGACAAATCCGTTCTAGCTTTTGTAAGGAGATGCACGATATTATGAAAACAATGTACCTTCCAGCAAACGTGTGATTATATTCATAGAGAATCTTATGTTACAGAAAAGGAACAGATGCTATATTTAAAGTAGTAATAAGTGATGCATTAGACTACACAAGAGAAGGTTTTTTTGTCCTTTTATAGTAAGTTATAGACGCAAAAGAAGCAGAAGCTAAAAATTGCTTAGGAATATCTGTTTAAACAGTTCAGTTTCCACTCATGAAAGGTCATGAATATCCGCATCTTGACCTCTAGCTGATATGAAAATAAAATTTGCTGAGATTTATTGTTTTATTCTAAAAGATATTCTGCACAAATGTCGGACACAGCTAATTCAAATTCCTGCAGACATGAAACTAGAGCTGGGCGATATGGTCTAAAATCAATATCACGATATATTGAGGCGTTCACCTTGATAATGATAAATGGACGATATGTGCAAAAACAAAAGTTGTCCACTAGATGGAGCTGTCACGTGTATTACATTGCGTCACGCTGTCATGTGACTCCAGGTGATACAGCTTCTTAAAGGGACATGAACGTCGCCAACCTACACACATCTTTTCATAATGTTTTTACCAAATTTACTGACATTGGAAAAACGATAACGATAAAAGTCAGAAATTTTGATAACGATAAATTTTCGATTTATTTCCCAGCCATAGAAAGTAACCACCCACATAGAGGGTCACCAACTGGATGACCTACTATTTAAGGAGGGTTAGTTGGGTTTTCACTGATACTTAAATTCCTGCTATTGGTTTAAATAATTATACTGAAAATGTTGAAAACAGGATCCAGACACTTCTTTAAAGAAAGCTCAGTCCCAATGTGCTTTAATAGGCTTGCATTTGTAATAAGAGCATCTTATTTATTCCAGATGAGGATTACTGTCTTCATCCTTTTGTATGTAAGCTGCTTAAGCTGCAGGTTTTAGGTAAAAGTGGCACATTTGCATTAAACAGTGTGAAAATAATGAACATTTTTAGTGTTCAAAGTCCAAAATTCTGTTTTAAACCCCGTGAGAAAATAGCAATTTTTTAATCAGGTTTTAGAACCTCACGGAGGATTGGCTTCACTCGCAGGTTTTTCACTTAAAAAAAAGGTATTTTTATGAAAAATAAACAGTTTTCCTCACAGGATCTGGTGAAGTTTTCTCTTTCAAACTTTGCTCAAGGCAGAATTCACACAACGTTTACAAGCTGTGAAGGAAAAAGAAACAACCGCGCGTGTTTACATACCTTCAGGACTCCGCTCCGAACGCCCAACAAGCAGAGTAGGAGCAAATTTTAGCATCGAGTCAAATACGTGATCTAATCAGCCTTAAACAGTCAGATAAAATACTCTAGTAAAGTCATGAGATGAACACTGATGATCCACACGGCCTCAAACATCTTCAAGAAACCAAAGAAGTCCAGTCGCCTTCGTTTGAGCCCTTTTGGATGACATGGCCTGTGGGAATCTTCACTAGCATAAACATTCACCCTTTTCTTTTTCTTCAAATTTCTTTGCTTTAGTGTTAAAGTGGATATATTTCCCTAAACTCACATTTTGTACCCTTTTGTGCTGTCATCTGGGTCTCTACTGCCTCTCTAAACGTTCCAAATGTGAAAAAAACACACCCATCCATTTTTTGTCAGTGTTTGGTTTTAGGAATTATGTGCCGAAAACAAGCCGTTTCAAAAAGTCCTTGTTTGTGATGTCACAAACGGAGATATTAGCATAGAACCACCTCTCAAGTGCCAGGGAGGAGCAGCGGCTCTAATCCGAGCCCCTCCCGGATATCGGAGCTTCTCAGCCTATAGTAGCCTGAGCGGGGGGTGGGTGGGCGTGTCCAGCTACAGCTTGTTCTCTTAAAGTGACAGAGCCCTGAAACGGCTCATTCTGGAAGGTACTGAAAATGTCAAGGATAAAACTGCTGAAATCTCTTAAAGTGAGAGGAATTTTTATGCAAACAATTTAATGAAGATGTTTTATATTGACGATAGAAATACTATAACTTGAGAAAAAGTGATAATGGCTCCTTTAAAAAGAACCGTTAACCAGAAACATAATTTTAATGCGTTTTCATGATTCATCTCAGCTTAGTCTGACTTCCACCCTCTCCTTCGTCCTTCCTGTTCGCCAGGAGTTACCTGCCCCAGTTCCAGTCCAGATATGAATATTAAAGCTGCAGCCCTGTGCTGCTCACTATCTCAGAGTGCTGTCAGTATTTTTGGCTTCATTTTTTTCATTTAAAGCCTTTCCAAACATTGACCTTTTCTCAGCATACTTCTCTCTTTTTCTCGCTTCTGCTTTTCCTCTGACTCACAGCCCATTGTACTTCTCCTACTCACCGCTGCTGTTTTGCTCGCCGTCCTTGCCTCTCTTCCCCTCACCCTTTACTTCCACCCACACGTCTCATCCATCCTCTCAGAGAACAATACAGAGGAGCACTAACGACTGTAATTACCATAGCCATAAGTTACAACGGCTGGAAAAATGAAGTGTGTACTAAACAGGAAATGCATTTGCAAGATGGTGTGAGCCGTATATGTTTATGACTTAGTAGATGTTGCAAAACAAAGACGACAGCAGTTTGGTGTGTGAGGGTCCACTTAAAACACCTCAGTGCCTTTTATACCCAACCCAAATTATTATTATTATTATTATTATTATTATTATTATTATTATTATTATTATTATTATTATTATTATCATTATTATTATTATTATTATTATTATCATTATTATTATTATTATTATTATTATCACCATCATCATTATTATTAATTATTATTATCATCATCATCATCATCATCATTATTATTATTATTATTATAATTATTATTATTATCATTATTATTATTATCACCATCATCATTATTATTAATTATTATTGTATTATTATTTTATTATTATTATTGTATTATTTTCATTATTATTATTATCACCATCATCATTATTATTAATTATTATTGTATTATTATTATTATTATTATTATATATTTGTTTTTATTATTATTTTCATTATTATTATTATTATTTCTATTATTTTCATAATTATTATTATTATTATTATATTTATTATTATTATTATTATTATCTTATTTTTTTATTATTTTCATTATTATTATTATTTTATTATTATTATTATCATT
Organism: Aphyosemion australe; assembly: GCA_006937985.1. Lineage (NCBI taxonomy): Eukaryota > Metazoa > Chordata > Actinopteri > Cyprinodontiformes > Nothobranchiidae > Aphyosemion > Aphyosemion australe. The sequence continues at coordinate 690,197 of SSNS01000121.1, forward strand.
ATTATTATTATTTTATTTTTATTATTATTTATTAGTATTATTTTATTATTTCTATTATTTTAATTTTTTATTATTTTCATTATTATTATTATTTATTATTATTATTATATTATTATTATCATTATTATTATTTATTATTATTATTATTATTTATTATTATTTCTATTATTTTCATTATTATTATTATTATTATTATTATTATTATTATTATTATTATTATTATAACAGGTCTAGTCATATGGAACCAACACAGGGGGCATCTGCCACACATACTCATACTTGAACCCAGGCTAATCACCATGGTTACAGGCTTTTTCAGTTCAAGCTCATTGGCTAACGAGGCTGCGATGACCCATGATTGACTCTCCCCTGTGGATTCTAATTGGCTCTTTGCCCCAGGATGGTGATGTCACCACGTTCGGTGTGTTGCACTAGGCATCGAGACACGCACCACTGGGCACGGAGAAGACGTGTGGAATTAGATCAAAGCCAACAGCGGTGTGAGTTTCAGCTTTAGCGTCCTGATGAATAAGAGTGAACGACTGTTGCAGACCTGTTGCTGGAGCTTTATTTTCAGGGTTCAAATGACTTAAAGATAAATGCAATTCTGTCGGAATATGATACAGCCCAGCCAGCTCTCGTGATCCTTATCACAACAATTAGGCAGCAATAGAGGAAGATGGATAACATCACAGTTGTAAGGGAGTATTATTGAAACGTTAACTGAACGCTCACGCCTGAGGGCTTTTGGTGTCAGAATCCACTCACGGAGAAGCTAAAGTTTCTTTTTCAACACGATTGAAAAGGTTTAGTCCTGTTTACTCCTGGGGGACCATGTGAATATGTTTTTATATAATTTCTGCTCTCTTCAGATCCGTGTCATGCTTTTGGTATGCACTGTGATCTTCTATACGGCTTCTGCAAACCCTTACTCATCAGTTCTGATTCACTAAGATAGAAATGTGCTTAACAAATTAAACAGATAGGACTCTCCTGATCATGGATTTGTACTAAAAGTCATGAATAACATTGAAATGGGCCTCATATTGCATGGATTTAGCACATTTTATGCAGATTATTTATGCTCACAGCTGCTTTATGATTATTTATAAAGTGTACAGTCAATCATTGGACATCCACGTACAACTTTAGAACCCAACTCAACAAAAACAATATTATTACCCTCTAAAGGGTTCATTCAAGAGTACATTTTTGAGTTTATTTAGGCCAGTGTGCAACTGTGTTATTCACCAATGAGCCTCTCAGTCCCTACAACCCTCAAGAGATTCCCATGATTCAGTAATTCGTTCAGCCAAGTCATGCCGCTCCGTCAGATGAGTCTGTCGCTGCTTCAAACTGAAGACGTCTGCATCAGCTGAGCCAAACGGCGCGTAGAGGCTCTTCGCTGATTAAATACACCACTCCGTTTATCTAATCTGCCATGTTTAAAGCGCTCCACAGGTATTCCTCTATTGACAAGGAAGAGGATTTAATTCAAATGTCCCAGAGACACACCTCTGGTAAGCCCTTAAGTAGATGCACATAAACACACGGGCCCCACAGGAAGCAGCGATGGCATCGCTTCCTGCCGGCTTCTGTGGGTTGGTGGCAGCAGGAAATAAAACTGTAAAAGTCTTTACGCCTGTTTCTCCTGCAGACTCATTAACGAGGCAGTGATTAGGAGTGATTGCTTATCTTTGGGATTTCCCAAAGCTATTAGACAAATAGAGGTTCACACCTTTATTTGTTAATAAGAAACTTTTCTCTTGACCGGAAACTTTGGTGTAAATCATCTAATGCATGAGATACTCAAAAAGAAGGAGAGAATTAGGAAGAAACATTCCACGGAAAAGTGGAAATAAGGGTCTTGATTCCATGAAATACTAAACAAACATAAAAAATGACTAATTAGAGATCATGTGTAAGGACTTACCCTCAGAGCTCACACAACTAGCAGACAACTAAACACATGACACATTTCATCATTGTCCTTCTGCAATTAAATTCTTACTCAAAGCTATTTGAGTCATCATGCATCCCAGTTTCCTCAGGCATTTTCATGTTTCTTTCTTTTTTAAAAATTTTCTTTGACTTCTCTTTGTAGCAAAGGTGGTGATTCAGTCTACAGATGCTGATTATGAAATGCCAGAAGCCTGATCTGAACCCACAAACGGGCCAAAGCTGAAGAAAAGGCTCAGATGATTTCAGCCTCGGAGAAACAAAGAAATAAATTCACTATGAAAATTCTGATCCTCCTGATATGAGCATGCAACATGTACAGCGTGACTGCAAAAACACTTAAACATGCTTCAAACGCTCTTACACACACACACACACACACACACACACACACACACACACACACACACACACACACACACACACACACACGCACACACGCACACACACACAGAGAGAGCTCCATCCCGCCATAACAGACAGAAAAGCCCCCTGAATAGGGTCCTCTCTTGTCAGTCTCTCCTCCCACACCTCTAAGATTGCCACAGATCTACTGGTGGTGAGGAGGGCCAAAATACCGCTGAATGACAGCGCTGTCCAACACGTTTCTTTTGCTGCAGACAGATCTGGCACCAACTCACTCTTGATCATCTGCTTATAGTCATCATACTAAATCCTCTCTGTTTGAGCGGTTCTGGTTTTAATCCTCATTTGGAGAAACAGCATTGTTACACTATTATTTCTAATGAAACCAACGTGTTATGCTGCGATGGCTGGATCAGACAAGACTTTAGCTCATTCGCCTTTTCAGTTGCGTGCAGTCGGAATGTCGCAGGTTCGCAAGCTGCTCAGTCTGTCGCTGTCGTTGTGTCCTTGGGCAAGACACTTAACCCGCCTTGTCTGCTGGTGGTGGTGGTCGGATGGACCGGTGGCGCCAGTGTACGGCAGGCCCCGCCTCTGTCAGTGCGCCCCAGGGCAGCTGTAGCTACGATGTAGCTCATCCCCACCAGAGTGTGAATGTGTGGATGACTGATTGTGTTGTGAAGCGCCTTGGGGGGTTGTAGAACCCTAAGAAGTCGCTATACAAATACAGGCCATTCACCATTTACCATTTGATTTGCACTTCGCCAAAGTCCGGTGAAGGGTATTACCCACAATCCATTGCTGCGTGGGAATTTTGAGAAAAAGGCGGAGCAATGGCTCACGAGCCTTTTCTGAAAATATGTATTTTCAAATGAAAGAAGTTCATTTTAAGACGATTAATGATATTTATTCATGCTCTGAATGTTTTAGACTAAGATTTAATGTGGACAGCAAAGACTTTAAATTTAGTCAAATAATTGTTTGTTTGAAAGTTGTTAATAAAGATTTTTTAAAAAGCAGCACAAACAGCGAACAGCAATCCCAGCATGCATCACGGTCGATGACGCAACTCTCACTGTCCCTCCAAGTGCACTTCAAAGAATACTGTAGGGTGCAGTGCAAGTATTGGGATTGGGCCAGGGTTCGAATTGTGGGGGAGCTAGGGGAAGCCCGGCTCCCCCGAAAGGGCGATGGGCTCCCCTGGAAGCCCTCAACAGACACACCCAATCTGGGAAGCCCACCCCCAACCCCCAGCTCCCCTAGAAGCCCGTCTACACAGAACATATGAGCTCACTAACCTCCCTCTCTGAGACTGTAGGTGGCGCTCTGCAGATTTCTAAACAGAAATCCTCAATCACAGTCTTAATGCATAGATCAACTCATGAAAACCCCCACATGGAGACACATTGACGAGGTAAAAGTACTTGTTTCTGTTTTGCGGAGGAGGATTTAAACAATTATCCCTCATTATTGCTTTTGTCTGGGATGAGTCGTGTCATAATGCAGATGTCTGCTCTTCATCTGACAACAACGTAAACCTCTGATGACCTGCACACCCACACAGAGGATAGATAGATAGATAGATAGATAGATAGATAGATAGATAGATAGATAGATAGATAGATAGATAGATAGATAGATAGATAGATAGATAGATAGATAGATAGATAGATAGATAGATAGATAGATAGATAGATAGATAGATAGATAGATAGATAAGTTTAGGCATCTTCCTCTCACTCTTGTGAAACACAAGACAAGATAAAAAGCCTGAGGGTCCGTCTCTCTTTTCTCCTGCTCCTACACACGGTGACTCATCCATCCACACTAAGCGAACCCCTCCTTCATCCACCTCTCTGCTAAGGATGGTGCACTGAAGAGCCTCCACTCCCAGACCTGCTGTTTGAGAATGACCTCAACAGGATAATGGAGCTCATCTTATTCTGAAATGTGTTCATGTAAAACAGGCCAAATGGTTCTTTGTAGCGGTTGATGTCTATGATATAGAGAGCTCTCTCTGAGCTAGTGTCTATTTGATTTTATGTTTCTGAAGGAAAAATGAACAATTTGTTCTTCAATTTTGTTTTAAGCATAATTTCTGATCAATATTATCACTGCATCATAGCTACAGCTCATCATATTTTATGATTATTTATGACTTTATCCTACCACTCAAACGTCGAGAACACTGATAACTTCAATTTTCTTTGCTCTCCATGTTTGTATTTAGTCATTGCTAATTTTGCCGTCTCTGTTTATCTTCCATAGAATTGACGGCTGGTCCAAACCCGACTTTGTCTCCACTGGTGTCCTTAGGTAGGACAGCTTTATGGTTTGTGTTAGATAACTGGCTTAAACTTGGACCATATGTGTTTGCTACGCCCCTCTATTCAATTGGCCTGGCTGTGTGAGTGGCTACACCTGTGGGTGCAGCATGAAAGGCTGCTCAGAGACTGATCAGAGGGGGCACCTTTGGGAGCTCTTGCCTGGGTGGCATTTTTGGCGTGGCCTCTTGGTAGCTGATTTTAATAAATATACTCTTTACATTTCACCATGTGTCCAGACCTCCTCCTTATGTTGCAATCCCACAAGCCGGATCGTAACAACTGGGGGCTCGTCCGGGATTTGAACCCAGGACCTCTCTTGAATTTGTTTCTTTTCGTAGAGTGCTTTGAGATAAATTTCGCTGTAAAGACTACTTAGCAGTTGACATCACTGCACAAGTGCTGCTGGGTGCTAATGCTAGACACTAGGTACTCAAGTCCTTTATTTAGAAAAAGGCTGTATTTGCGTCTTCTTCGACAGAGTATGGTAGACTGCCTTGTTGACTGACATCTGTAGCGGTGAGTACATCACGTTGTTCGTTGTCCAATAGCATGCGAAGACAGTTCAGATCTGGGACATCATGTCTCGCTCCATCCACCAATGCCACGTTGCACCACAGACTGTCCAGGGAGGAGATCCTTCAGGAGACCATCCACCTCATCAGGAGCATGCCCAGGCGTTGTAGGGAGGTCATACAGACACATGGAGGCCACACACACTACTGAGCCTCATTTTGACTTGTCTTAAGGACATTACATCAAAGTTGGATCAGCCTGTAGTGTGTTTTCACTTTAGTTTTGAGTGTGACTCCAAATCCAGACCTCCATGGGTTGATCAGTCTGATTTCCACTAATAGTTTTTGTGTGATTTTGTTGTCAGCACATTCAACTATGTAAAGAACAAAGTATTTAATAAGAATATTTCATTCATTCAGATCTAGGATGCCTTGTTTTTGTGTTCCCTTTGTTTTTTTAAGCAGTGTAAAAAGTAAACATTTAAATGAAAACAAAAGCAGACTGAATAATAGAAACAAGAATAAGCTGAGCATAATGAATTGTGCAATAAAAGTGACATTTTATAAAAAAAATATCCTCACCAACATCAATGGAACTCACAAAGATCCTCTCATGTGACCTACTTTCTGTATGTTAATGTGAAAAACACCTCTATTAATTGATAATGAACAACACGGCGTTTGTAACTTGAGGCAGCAGAGCGGGGTCAGTGTGTTTGTGGGTTCATGACACGGCCTTCATTCACCCAAATACAATAGTATCAGCTAGTACAGGCTCCCTAGTGTCCCGTCTGGTGTCCGAACGTTAGAACACAGACCGTCCTACAGTATCGTTCTTCTGGTTTTCATTTTTTTCTTGGTCCTTTTTTGGGGGGTAAGCACTTTCATTCACACGGAGCACAAGAGCCCACTTAGTCCAGGAGTGACTACAGCATTCATCAAGGGAAAAATGAGTGATTTTTAGGCAAAGCATTTGGCCTGCATGCAGTTGACAGGAGTGGAGAGAAGAAGGGCAAACATTCAAACACACACACACACACACACACACAAAACCCTTTCACCCACCTCGTTTCAGTTTCCTGTCATCGGCTACAATACTATCAGCCTGCAAGCTGTGTAACCCGTATCTATCTTATCAAGTGCAGGCTCAGACAGGGCTGCAAGACCCTACAGTGTGTGTGTGTGTGTGTGTGTGTGTGTGTGTGTGTGTGTGTGTGTGTGTGTGTGTGTGTGTGTGTGTGTGTGTGTGTGTGTGCCCCAAGAGGGATGAGAAATGAGTTCAGTCCACAGGAATGCACAGCTGAGTCTTGCTGTTTTTACATCAGAACAGATTAACCCCTATTTTCCTACTTTTATTCCTTCGTTTCTTAGCATCCGTATATTTTTGATTATAGCATAACTAAACATTATTTTTTTATAAAAAATATTGTAAATACTTCTGATTTCAATTTGTGCAAACACTGTCAATTGAGCTGCACATATGGAAAAAATGTGAATTTAAGCACTTGCACAAGCAAATAAACATATTTTTATTTGCATGGATAAGAAATGTAAAAGTATTTCACAGTTGGGTTTAGTAAAACCTAAGTGGGCTGTAGTTTTTGATACTGGGAGCGTTTTAGCTGTCATAAATGTATCATCATGTTCAAATTTGTCCTGATGCTGCCTAAATCTGCTTCAGAAACATGGTAACTATAGTGACACATGCCATTTTCCTCCTTTTTCTATATTAATTAGATTTTTGGTGGTTTAGAACTGTTGTGCAAACATCCTTCTTGTCACTCCAGCTGATTCAAGCTTAGAGAATTCCTCCATCTTGTCCTGGCTTGATTTCTTACTCTTTACCGCCTACAGTTCTCTGAAAATAGACAAATAACCCACAGGGAGCATGAGACACATTCAGAGCGCTGCACCTTTAGAAACAGTAAATTGCCTTTTGCCAACCATGTTACAATCACACCAGCTTTCTCTCGACGCTCTTTCTCACTTGTCCCTCATGTTCTGGACTGAAAACGTGGAAAAATGTTGTAAGACAGAAGATTAAAGATGAGACGTGTCTCGGCAGTCTCTGTTTTCTGTAATTTTACCAGTTCTGCACTCAAGTATCAACTTGAAGTTTAGGAGAAAACCTTTTCTTAGATTCCTTGAATTTTATTATACTTTTTAGAATCGCACATGTGGTGATAGGGTAGGTGTGTGTGACCAAAGTGTTTGCACGTCATGTTGGCTCAGGGCCACTCAGACAAACAAAAAGATCAACAGATGGTTGAATTTTGTACAATAGGAGTATTTTTTGTGAAATAAAGGGGAAACTATAGTTTGCACTGATCTTTGAGCCTCTATATAGCATATGAAACTTTGTTGGGGCTCACAACCCAGCCAGCACACACATTGGCCCCATATGGGATCTATATGGGCAAGCCGTATGTGTCCCAACAGGGTTGTCCACCATTTCCATGATGGCCCCACAGGGGTTTGAGTCAAACCCTCTGAACACCCATGTAGGGCCCGTTAAAATCTATGTGGGCAAAAATGTTTCTGGGCAAACCCCCATGGGGCCACTGTGGAAACCGCAGACAAACCCTGTTGGGACCCATGTGGCATACCCATATAGATCCCATATGAGGCCCACCTCAGGCTAGCAAAGTCCCGCATCTTGTTCTTTATCATCAAAGGAATGAAAACGCCCCCTAGTGACTGGCTGCAGTATAGGTTTAAAGTCCTGCCTTCTTCGGTGTTGACTCCTGTTGATCCTTATCCTGGCAAGCCATCCTATATATGTGAATATCTAGTCTGGCCACGGTCCATTGATGGATCTCAGTCATGGGGCGGGATCTACAGTTGTCTTTCAAATAGTCTCCGCATGCTATTGGATAACAAACAACTTGACGTACTCACCGCTACAGATGTTAGTCAATGAGACAGTTCGCCATACTCCATCAAAGAAGATGCAAATACATCCTTTTTCTAAATGAACTTAAGTACCTCTATCTGCTCTTGACTCAAAGAAAAGCCAAAGTCTAAAGAGTCCAAAGTTGATGCCAAAGTTGTTTCAAACGAGCATCGTAACATCCCGCTCACCAACAGAGTGCTGTGATTGGACCGCTACGGATGTCATTCAACGGGGCAGTGGTAGAAGACGAAAATAAGTCGTTTTTTTTCTAAATAAACACGCTGTGATTGGCCAGCCACGATACTGGCCAGGGCTGCGGAGGTTCCAATGCAGCGTTGCTAGACCGACTTGCAAAGCAAAATTATTTTGCTTCTACAAACGACAGTCTAGATTCTAGGCTAGTTGATCCTGTTCATGAGTTACAACTTTGCCAACCTAAGCCATGTTGCTTTTTGAATCATGTTATGAACTTATGAACCAGAGAGTCTGAGATTTGTAGTTTCTCTGAGCATTGCACACTCTGACCTCAGGATGAACTTACTGGGACATCCTCCCAGCCTGAAAAGATTCACACTACCTTAAATATTTTCTACTTGTGAATTACCTTTCTCACTGCCAAGTGGTTTCTCAAAATGTATTCCTCTCTATGGAATGATTGGCATCAAACTGGTCATCGCTGGTTTATTTCCTCCTTGTGTTACATCACACCGTTGCCTAACGTAAACAGGTTCTGATGATTGATTAACTGCATAGTAGCTTAAAATGAAACATGCTGCACATTTATGATGATCCGGTAATATCAGGTAACACATACTTTTACTAGGATTTACCTGCTTAAAGTATATCTACTACAGTATTGCAGTAGGAATCAGACCCAGTAATAAGCAGGTTTGTGCCGGTTCATGATACCCACAAATCACCGTGTAATGATACACTGCTCATGTTGGGAGTGGATTGAGATGGAACAGACAACTGCAGACAGCAGCAATTAAATGGTGGTTTAAGAGAGTTGTTGTCATGGTGACTAAGCTCTGAAATTCTGTTTCATACTGAATGCCGTTGCTTTTGTTTCTGTGGCTGTCTCTTTATCCTTAACCTCCCTCCTCAGTGTGCATGCCTCTGATGTCATCCCTGCTTGTGTCTGTCTGTAAAACATAAAAAAAGAAAGTCTCCGTTCACCAGCTTCCAACCGCGGTGTGTTGTGCACCGCCTCGCTCTTTGTATGTGTCTTTATTTATTTCTCTCCCAGCTGTGCCCTCATCCATGTTACCATGTTAGACAGTTAGGAGGCATTGTGGCACAAGATTTCAGTGGGGGTGGAGGATTTGTGCCACAGGGGTTTACAGTCTGTCTCTCCCTCCCAACATCTCTGAAGAAAACAGCATGTTTTATTGTTTACGCTGCTGTTCGCAGACACTGAGGTGAATCTGTTCTTTTTGGGATTGGGCTAATCTGAAGGAAGAAGCCCAAATGTGTGGGCGCTTTGGAGTGTTTTAATTTAAATGACCTTCCTGTTTTCACGCAGTCTGGCTCTGCAGCGTGTCTGTGCAGGTACGACGCTGAGGCGAGCAGACTGACTCAAAAGAACAGTGAGATGCATTTACTGATCAGACAAATTGCTGCAAGTTGGAACTCATGAAGTGCAAATTATGATTAGACTTCCCTGTGAAACAAGTGGTTTTGGATTACCGCCTTCATCCAGCTCAGCCTGGTCAGATCAAAGGTCCGTTTAAAAGCCAGACACCTACACTTATCACAAATGAACCCATGCTTTTTGATTGTGGGAGGGAACTATTCTTAGAAAACCACACACAAACACGGGAAGAGCGTGCAAATTTGACAGAAATGCTGCAGCTGTGTAGCGTGTTTCAACAAGGATCAACTTTTTTCCTGTGAGGTGTTAATTATGTTTCCTGTTTTCATTACTGTAGCAGACAACATCCAGCCTTTCTTCATAATATACTGACACTTCTTTTTGGTTAATTCTTGATAATGTAAACCCTTGGGAGAACAACAGGGTAAACAAAGCTAATTAACTAGAAAGACAATCCACACCACAGAAAAATGAAGTATTTTACATTTCAATAAGCCACAATCTCATATGGTGTCATTTCTTTCCTCAAAAAACAAAATGGTAAAGAAAGTACATATTCTTCAAAACACATTGATTCAATTACTATTTCAAGATGTGCTCAAGTTCTGCAGAAGCCTGTTAATCAGCCATTGATTCAAATCAGATGTGTTGGAGCACAGAAAGGAAGGACAACGTCTCCAGAGGACCAGGATTTGACACCGCTGAGCTAACTGCTAGCTCGATTTTAGCCAGGAAGTAAAACAGCTCCCATCTTAAATTTTACAGCACCTCATGCATGCATAGTTTTCATAAATTGTTCTGCAATTTTGCATTTCATCATTATCAAGAAAATCCGGCTGGACTCAAACCCTGGATGCACAAGGAAAGAAACAGGTGAAATTTATGCTACTAATTAAAGTTAAAAAGTTAAAGACATGATAACGTAGACGCCCCGTTGGGCGCTGGAAAGCGTAACAGCGTCATCACCATATTGGATGGGTCTCCTCACTTTCCAAAGTCAATGCAGAGTGAGCAAATATGCCCGGTTTTGTGCAGCCTACGGTTGCAACAACAGGCGTACTATTGAAAACAGATCAAATAGGATTTTATATCTTAATTTACTTTAATTTATTTAGTTTAATTATATTTATATTTCAATTATCATGCCATATCATGAAAAAGCTAGATAAAATGTGTTTTTTAGCTGGGTAAGCACCTTCCTCAGTAGAAATGAATGCATTGTGGGCGAATGGAGACCCATCCAAGATGGCGGCCGACCATTACGACAGCTCCAATGGACAGCGCCAGTCCACGGGGCGTCTACGTATATATCTCTGTGGTTGTCACACACACTTGTGTGTGGTGAAAATTGTCCTCAGCGTTTGACCCATCCCCGTGGGGAGCTGCAGACAAGGCTGCGCTCGGGTACTATTTGGTGGTTTAACCCCCCAATCCAACCCCCTTTTTTTGTCAACTCTGTAAGACAAAATTTATAGCAATGTTTAAAATAATGTTGCATGAAGCCCAATGAAATTCGTCAGCTCCGTAGAACATAGACTTCGTTTCTCCAAATAGCGATCATGCAAGAAGCTATCGACAATAATGATTATCTTTTAGATGAAAATACACTTAAAAGTTGCTAAAATTATGTTGAGTTTAACTATTTTGCTATTTTTTAAAGCATGTGCAAGACTTGGGTCCTCTATTATGACTCATGTTAGTTTAATTTGTAAGAATAAAAACAAGTGGCATCATTTATACGTTCAGTCACTGACATGAAGGTAGAAAAAAGCAAAACAGGGGCACAACGTTGACCTATATTACTCAGCAAAGGCCTGAATGACTCAGTTAGCCTGGATATAGACAAGTATAAGCAGGTAGTTAGAAAACAAAGTAACCAGAGAAGAAGAAGATGATGAAGAGGAGGAAGCAAAATGAGGAGAGACTGACAGATGAATGCAGCACAAGCCTGGTGGATTTCACTGTTATACAACAACAGACGGGAAGGTGCGGACTAATTACAATGCATAATACAAGCACACAATACCAAAGTTGTTCTAATTGTGTGGACCGTGTGTGTGTGTGTGTGTGTGTGTGTGTGTGCACTGCTGCCTTTGCATGCAGGATTTATCTTTGCCCAGCAGGCAGTGTTATACCATATGGTCCACATAGTAGATATTCCTTAAAAAACACACAAACACTCACACTTTAACACAGACACGAAGACTCACACGTGGACAGAAACACCAGCGAGCGCACACACACACACACACACACACACACACACACACACACACACACGCTACACAAAAAATGTGTCAGAAAATGTGACAGTGAGAAAGCGGAGGAAGACAGACACTGGTGAGCAAGATAGAGCCATCTGCCCATGTTGGACTGCTGGGATCCACAAATCACAAACCAAATAGTTATTACACGAGCTCGCTCTGTGCTCCGACAAGCAGCGGACGAGGTCTGCTCACAAAAATGTTTAAACCACATTAGATAGGAGAAACAGGGATTGCATGATACCCACTAAGAAATTTGGTTTATTCTCCAGACAGGAAGTTTGACAAGCCGCCGCCCCTGAATCCCCCCAGACACTAGGCCCTCCAAGGGGGGGCTGATTGAGAGTCCGCTAAGCCCCCAGACCCCATATGGTCTGGAGGCTTACAGCCCAGAAGGATGAGAGCCCAGAGGCTGGATCCACAGAGAAGAAACCGGAACAACGAGGAGGGAAGGGGTGTGGAGCTGCATTAAGCTCTCAGATATGCACGCTCACGACGGACACGGTCTTGGAGAGGTGGGATTTTTGTGAGCATGTGACCGCTACTAGATATGTTAGCATTCAAGGCTAACGGGGGGTTCTGGTCAAACTAGCTCAACAAAACAAGCGACATGATGGAATTTATAAAGTAAAGATCAGTGATCACTTCCTCCTCTTTTCTTCTATATTAATTGGTTACATCTTGTTTATTGACTTATCTTTGACATTTTCTTAAATATTCAGCCAACCCAATTTCTTCAGCTTGCACCATTAATGATAAACATCTAAGATATTTATGCCAACAAAGACTGAAGGGAATTCTCAGTAAAGACTTAAAGAGGATCAAAGAAGGCAATTAACAGATTAAAGATGACGTGCATGAATAATTACCCTGCTGTTTTATTTTGTTATTTGGCATTAATGACTGTGGAGATGAATATTCGTACAGAAATAAAACAGGGTGTGACTTGAAGTGAATGCAATGTTTGTAGTACTGAAAGGAACTCTTCACCTTGAAGATGGTAAAGACAAAAAGCTGCCAATTATCACAAAAGGCCAGTTTCCATTATCAGAACTTCTGGGTAATTTGTTTATTTTGTTTAATTATATTTATATTTTAATTATCATGCCATACCATGTCTCTGATTTTGTGAAAAAGTTTGATAAAATGTGTTTTTTAGTTGAGTAAGCACCTTCCTCAGTAGAAATGAATGCACTGTGGGCAAATGGAGACCCATCCAAGATGGCGGCCGGCCACTACGGCAGCTTCATCCCACATGATCTGTTTTCAATAGAATGCCGGTTGTTGCAACCGCAGTCTACACAAAAACAGGCATAGTTGCTGACCCTGCATTGACTTTGGACAGCGAGGAGACCTAGCCAATATGGCGGCGACATTGTTACGCTCTCCAGCACCCAATGGGGCATTTACGTATTCATGTCTATGCCAGGTACAAAATGAACACAAAAATCTACAAAAAAAATTCAAAGCAGTTCTTACAAACACTTCTATGTATTATTGTTTACAGCACTATAATTTTTACATTACGTGGCTCCAAAGAAATTTTGTCATTTGCAGCAGAATTTTGGTGCTTTTAAAGTAGAATTTCTTGTTTCATCTGTTTTTACATTGCTGTTATTTCAGTTTTGTTTTATTGTAAGGTGACCTTCGATGTCATGGAAGGTGCCTATAAATAAAATGCATTATTATTATTCTTAAATTCAAAACAAAACTAGCCAATTCAGACTGGAATTTAATAATTATGTCAGAATAATATGTGAAATTGGAGTCAATGTAAAGGTTATGGTTCTATTTATATTAACACACTTTATAACTAATTTGTTTTAAGCTTGTCTTTCTGATCAGAACTAAAGCCTGAGACTATTCAAGGAGCTATCTACAACAATTTATATAATAAATGTTCAAAATGTTTCCATAGAACTACCCTTCCTATCTAAATTCAGTTTTCAAATGTTTTGGAATTAGTTTTAAATACGATTTTTGTTATAAATAAACTGTAAAGGATAAAATGAATAAACACAACCATTTCACAGAGGAGATTAGCTGGTTATGTGTTAATATGAAGAATTTTATCAAAATTTTAAAAAACTGCATAAAGCACTAAGCTGCACAGATAAAAGAAAAAGAGCAGCACAAGGAACCACACAGCAGGACAGGAAGTCTTAGATGGAAACACCCTTCCTTCCTGTCAGCGACACACTCAGTCTCACATCACATGACACATGTGACAAGGATTAAACATAGGACCACGTGTTTCATACAGAATCGTTTCTGTGTTGCCATTCGAACCAAATTTAAGTTTGAGACTCCACATGAGAGGAGTCAGTCTTCTTGGTAGAATAAACCTTTCTTTAGACAAAATGTCAGCAAATTATTATGTAATCAGTTTATATTACCATTAATGTTTCTTTATTTTGATCCAAATCCAAAATTATTACAAGAATATGAAATAATCATTTTGATGTGATTTATCGGTTTCTGGACATCTGCCTCTGTTTTATTATCTGAGGCATGAGTGTATATATTTTGTAGACGGGGTAAATCTGGTGCCTGATTGGCAAAAACAGTTGTCTCTGATGTCTAATATCTACCTAAAGATGTGTTTTCCAAAAATGAACTGTAGTCAATTAAATATTCTTGATTTGTTCAACAAAAATCAAACATTACCTGCTTTTTGGGTGACCTTGATTGACATGCTAACAGCTAGAACAAGCTATATTAGATCAAAGTGAATTACTAACATCTTAAAATAGTTTAAACATTTTAATATAAATGAATTAAAACATGATTTTCTAAACAGTCACACATCCATTTTGCTTGTAATTGTAATTAATTTAGCAGCAAAGCCAATTATCAGTCACACTTTTATAATTTTTTTGCTAGAATAAATGTGTATTACAAAATTGACAGCAGCTTAAAGTAACAACAGATATTTTTAACAACTTTAATTTTACCACTCTGCAGCCCTCTGCTGATCAAAAGCCACACTAGATAGTTTTGTGGAGCGGGTAGGTGTTCTAGGGGGAGCTCTTTACGGCTCTGTCAGTGCGCCCCAGGGCAGCTGTAGCTACGACGTAGCTCATCCCCACCAGCGTGTGAATGTGTGTGTGAATGGGTGGATGACTGATTGTGTTGTGAAGTGCCTTGGGGAGTTGTAGAACCATAAGAAGGCGTTATACAAATACAGGCCATTTACCATTTATTGTTAGCTGTAATGCTAGCAGTTAGCATTTTCAGTTTGCCGGGCATCAATAAAAAGCACAAGAAGAAGAAAAATAAGTCTGCTTTTTCTGTTTGTATCATGGTGGAGCCTGGAAGTAAAAAAGAACAGAGTAATGTCTTTGGAGGCAAGGCAAAGAGCTAAAATCGAAGTGAACATCGGCACGGCTACGCTAGTTTGAGGGAGCTAAAATAGGCTACAAAATCACAGACTGATGGTGACCTGGCTTTGTTGCTACTAAATATTTTTTGTCCAACAGTGTGGATCTTTTTACATCTTGGTTTATTTTAGTATTAGTTGGCTCATGTTAGTGTTAGCTCGTTGTTAGCGCTAGCTACAGCAGGCTGCAGCAGGGTTGTTTACAACAGTTGTAATTCCACTTTCAACCAGTAGGAAACTGCTCACTGTTACTTTAAAGGTTTGTAAAATGTTCATTTGAACTGCTTTGAAATTTTAGACATTAGAAGTGTTTTAAAATTGTAATCTCTCCATGTGACTGGCCCTACTGTGATTAGCCGTTAGCTTGTCTGTCCAATCTAATCCCTATTTCTCCAAACTGAGACCATTCAAAGTTGTCTGTTTCTTCTTTTTAAAGGAATCTCACTTCAAAGGATCAGAATTGTTTTCCGTTAACAATAACAGCAGAATTTAGACTTCCAGTTCAAATATTACAATCCAAAGTAAGAATACTGGCGACCACAAATCCAGAAGGATCCAGATTGGGATGTGGGTCAGTAAACCGGAGAACCAAAAACACTTCCTCTTCTGAAGCGCCACACAGGATATGAACAATTTCCTTTAATGCTGAAATTCTGAGAACACCGACTCCGTCTCAAGGGTCACATGTTGGGAATCTTTCCGGTTCTTTTATTTATGTCATCATAAACTCACCACAGTGGTGAAAATGAAAGAGGCTTGGGTGACTCATGCAGTCATAACTTGATGTTCATAGGGATTCATCTACGGAGGTATGACTGGTTCTGATGGTTGCATTGTCACGCTGGCTTCTTGTAAAAGAATGCTGAAGTGAGGTAGATACTCTGGCTTTCTGGGTGGGGCTGCTGTGTAATTTGACAGCTAAGGCCATGAATAGTCTGTGCCATATGCTCGTCTTGCTGAACACACTTCCTGCTATGACCAAGTTAGGGAAAAAGTCCAGGAATTTGCATTTCTTATAAGAAAAAAGAGGGTTTCCATAAAAATTTGCAGCATTTTTGGAGACCAGTTATTTCTCCTTGCAGGAAGACTGAAAATAAATGACATTTTAGTTATTTTACATAGGTAAATCGGACTTTATGGCTTTATACAAAACATAGTTTCCTTTTCTTTAAGATGGTTTCCCCACAACGTTATTTTCCTGCTCCCTAGTTTCTCAGGTTATAAAAGCTATGTTGCATAAACCTGCCTCAGGAGAAAAGTTTGATGATAAATAGAGACTCTTAGGGTGAAGGAAGGAGGCCACACACACACACACACACACACACACACCATAAATGTGATTCAACAAAAACAAGTGGTGGAAATCACAAAAATCAGAGCAATAAAGATAAGGAAATAAGTGTGAAAAGGCAGTAAAAAAAGACAGAAAGAGGAAATAATGAATTCTTTATGGGGGAGGAAGGTCATGAATGTCAGGGCACGTTAGAACGTTGAAACTGACGACAAGGGGG
The DNA here is from genome assembly GCA_006937985.1 of Aphyosemion australe. Taxonomy (NCBI): domain Eukaryota; kingdom Metazoa; phylum Chordata; class Actinopteri; order Cyprinodontiformes; family Nothobranchiidae; genus Aphyosemion; species Aphyosemion australe. The sequence goes on from SSNS01000121.1 coordinate 706,999, forward strand.
TTAACGGAGGGTGGTAGGTGGTCATGTGACCCAGACTCGAGCCCTGGAGGAGGACGCAACCCTGTCCTCAAACACCACATGAGGGGGTGGTGGCAAGGAAACGAGGGCAGAAAACTGATAGCAACTTAGTTCTGTGAGAAACACAAAAGTCCGTGTTTGTTTAACAGCAGGGAAAACTGGAGGTGTGGGATTAAATTATTTCTGTCACCGGCGGAGGAGCAAAGTTCGTGGCCCACTGACATCGGGCATCCTGTTCTGACACATCAATCATCTGGATTCATGTTTAAAATTTAACTTGTGTTTTATATGAAGAGGATAATAGTTTTGACTAAAGTTCACAAAAAGTATTGAAGAAAACGTTATAAAAACAATGATTTCGTGGAAACAGAAACTATATATGACGTCAAAAGGCTTTCCTTTTGTCATTTCCAGGTTAAGCAGAACAAGATTGTTATCACCATGAAACAGAATGCAGGACAACAGCTTTATCACCACAATCTTGTTTTCCCAGCAGGAAAAATGTAACTGAAGGTAAGTTTCCAATGAACAGGTCTAGTTTCTGGTGTCAACAAAACAAGCTGCGGGTCAGATCATCGTGTAGTAAAAAAAGACGTTTACACATTAGCTAGAACCCAAATGGCTAAGGTTAGCATGTGTGGTATAGGACTGGGATTGTGTAACGCAATCCTTCAACTCTTGTGTCAAACAAAACTGTCCTACAAAAGATTCCTGAAAATTATAAGTTGTTTAAAGGTGTGGTCCATTTGCAGTGGTCTCTAGGAATGCCTTGTAAATCGTACGGGGGGGGGGGGGGTATACCGGTGCACCATTTCCAGGAAATATAAGTTATACCCACGTCACAGCTGAGCTTCAGACAGCAGGTTTTGGAGTCCTATTTCCTGATTTTTGGGCATATTTGGATAACAGCAACGTGACTCTACCACTGACGTGCAACGTGGATGTTTTATCTCCATATTTCAATGGATAATTTATGTTGGGGATTAAGGTGTGGAGATATTTGAATCTGCAAAGTTTAACATTTGTAGCTTTCATCAAAACAATCTTCAGATACCCCCCCCCCCCCAAAAAAAAAATTGCTATAAAATGGTCTTCTACCCCTATTTCCTGCATTAGCCACAGAAGAAAAAAAAGACAGGGAAAAGCTCAGATAAGTCAGTCAGATCTACGTCACACTGAAAATTAGCATTCATGGACTCACCCATTTTGGCTCGCGACGGGGAAGGCTGTTGTTGATTTAGCATCCACGAGAGAACAGAGCACGTCTCGGCTAGCAGAAGCTAATCGTTAGCTTTCACAACATGGCAGAACTCGCGCGAGTCAGTGTGCATTCCTACCAATCAGAGGCGAGATGTCCGTACATTCTCCTTTAAAATCTGCAGACAAACCACTCTGAAAACATGTTGGGTTATTTTTACTTAAAGCTATTGTAGCGAATCAAGCTAGGTTTTGAATGCAAACACGGTCATGGAACACTCACCAAAAACCCGTGTTGCCAGAGAAAACGAGATCGCGCTAAACACCAGTCACTGTTTCTACGTCCAAACATCTTTTGTTGTCCGTGACTTCAAATGGTGTTTTTCTTTTTGGGACTCTGGTAGTTTGTCCTAAAGTTGAAGTGGTAGCAGCCGGCTGTTTCTCCTTCTCTGATGTTATTGAGCAGAAAACCGCTAAATACGCAAGTGTGGAATGAGTGGAGGACCCAGGGAAGAGGTTATTAGACAAATGTGAGAACCACTTTATTAATTTTCATTTTTTTTATTTCCACAATATATTTATAGCTATACTATGTTAGAACGTTAAGAGACATGAAAATGTTTTTAAGCTAATTTGTTTTCCAAATTTGCTATAACAGCTTTAAGTTTGGTTTGTGTTATTATGCCATAAGGCTCCTGAAAAACTTTACATTTGAAAGAAATTGAATTTTTTAATGTTATTCACAAAATCTAATTCAGGAAACCAGTTTCAAAACATAACAATTATTTAAAAAAAATTATTCAAACACGTCAAAAAAAAAAATCAAATCCAGGTCTGGATTTTTTTTTTTTTTTCAGAAAAATACCCCAGAGGAGGAAGAGAATGAGTTTTCTGTAGAAAACAACTGGGTTGAACTTTTGTTGCCTTTTCTAATTATGACCAAATGTTTTATTCCTTCACATCCTATAAAAGCGTGATCAAAGAGGGATACGAACCAATAACAACATACTTCAGATTCTTTGTTTCTTGTGATGATCTAATAAGCTTTAAAAGTTTTTTTTCTGGGCACTACATCTGAGCAAACGGCCGAATCGAAGTGATTTTCATGTTACAAAGAGCCAAGATGTGACTCAAACCAACGGTTTGATCGGGGGTCATCAGTCGCTCTGTGAGTCACCGGGGCAACGTGTGATGTTCTGGCAGACTAGAGAAAGAGGAGGAAGTTCTCAACAACCAGGTAAACAAAACAAACTAAATCAACACGAGCAACCTGAGTCATCGTGTCATTAATGAGGGAGAAACTTGTCTGAGCAGCTGCTGCTTACTGAAAACCAGTCAGACGATTTAAGTTAAATCTGGTGAAATCGTCCCCCCTCAAAAGCGCTTTGTGTGTGTTCGCACTAGGCTGCTTAGACCAAAGGTGTGTCGGATGAGTGATAACGCTCTACGATACTAATTATCCTGACACACAGATTAAATTCCAGTGCACCATGCCCCACACACTCATTGACCTGATTTCCTTTGCCATCATAATCAAAACCCTGATAGTAACTGAGCTCCGGTACTAAAGCGTCCTCTCTGACACCAGCGAACAAAAGCTACAAATCCACACAGTCCTGTCTGACGGCCTCCTTTGCCCTAGTTTTCTGTTCGTGTTGCTGTGAACCGAGACAACTGCGCTGTGATGCTCTACAGACAGATCAAGAGCAGCTTGACTGTGTGCTCAGTGGGATCAAGCTGATGACATACTGGAGAGACGTCTTGACCAACTCTGTGCTTTCTCTTGAAATAAAAAATCTGATTTGCTCACACTTTCTCTGTTTTGGTTGATCTGTCTCAACATGCACAGGAAAGCCAAAGCAACCAAGTCATGGGCGAGGCCAAAAAGTCCAACATAAACACACTTAGGGCTTCCCAACTTTCTCCACAATCCATCTCTCTCTCTCTCGGCTCAGGCTAAAAGACATGTCCAGACATTACAGCTGAAGGAATGGCAGGAATGACAGGAATTCTGGGGCATTCCCATCGTGGCACAGTCAGCTCAGGGTGAGAAAGCCACTCCCTGGATAACCGAAAAACAACTGATCGAGCGCCGGTCGTGATCTGTCAAACTTTCTGCCGGCTCCAGAACAGACTGTTAAAGCTCACACGGAAAATGTCCTAACTGTCAGGTCTGGTCTGTTTCACTGCTCCTGCAAAGACATCGTCCTGAGTGATGGCTCTGCTCCGTGTGTCTGGACAAAGATCTGCTTTTGGAATGCTGCAGGAATCTAAACTGCACTGTGTTTAAGCAAGCACAATGTAGGTTAACTGCGGTGTCAGTGTGTGTGTGTGTGTGTTTCTTCATGTGTGAGCGAAAAAACAAAGCTCATCCAGCCCTTAAGGGCAAGACAAATAAGGCACAAATGGATACTCCGCTGTTGTTATGGTGATGCTCAAAAGGAAACAACAGTGGCAAAGATTATTTGAAGATTGCTGCAACCTTAAAACTAAATCAAAGACTCATGTATGAATCTTTTGCTTGATTTTAAATGTAAAATAATGCAACAGCATGCGTGTGAAACCCCATTTTGCCCTTGAATGTGAGCATATATAAGGGGTGTGAATAGGGCTTGGGATCGTGTCGTCATCACTGGCGCAGCCGCCATGTTGGAAGCCTCCTTACTTGTTGCTTGTTACTTCAGACAGCACGCTCAGTCTCGGTCTTGCGACTTCATTTAATCTATTATGAATTTAATTGGTTATTACCCAACCATGGTAAATCGTGGCTGTGTTGTGGGGTGCAGCAGCGCCACACGTGATCGCCAGGGGAAAAAAAAGGTGAAAAATGGGCTAACTTTTCACCATTCTCCTGTTTGAAGGCATAACAACGGAGATCAAGTATCCGACAAAAAGTCCCGTCGACTCGCTTGGATCGCAGCTGTAATGCGACCAACATCACCGTCACGGGGTATTCTCTGCATTTTCATTCTGGTAAGTTACAGATAGTATACGTATTTTTATGCAACACGTGATCCCAAGCCCTATTAGCAAGACCCTGGCGAAATGATAGATATCACAATAAAAGGGAGATATGACATATTGCGATATATAACACAATATATCGTAGATATCGCAATATACCTGCAGAGTAAACTATTTTTGCTATTGCTACGGTTGGTCTAGATTTCTAGGCTAAGGCCAGACGCTTCCAAGACACGTCCAGTGTTATCGCGAGATCTCGTTGTTCCGTCGGAGTGAAGGCGGTAAAATCTGCTGCCGCCTAGTGGTTGGAGTTTGAATTGCACCACACCAAAGAAATACAGTAAATATTTGTATGTAAATTTTCCATACAATGCTTTTAAATATCGATTCAGCATCATAAAAGGAAATATCGCAATATTTCAGTGTATCGATATTTTCTTACTGAGATTCTGTGTTTTTACTGAATAAACTTTAAAAACATGATATTTTCAACATTTCGACTATTCTAGAAATAGTTTTTCACCGTTTTTGTAAAAAGTATTTTTACTTTTTCTCAACATAGTTTTTTTTCTATAAATAGTACGTTTTGCCTTCTTTCTTGACATTTCAACTTTAAACTAAACTGTTTTTGCATCTTCTCGATAGCCCTAATGCACCTAATGTTGTTTATGTTTGACCTGAAATAAAAGAATTGATTTTAGAAAGGGACAGATACAGCACGTAAGAGGCACATCTGCCAAGAAAAAAAATGAAAACCCACTGTCTTGTGCACACGAGTGCCTCAAAAATAGCGTGAGGATGCCTGGGGAGATGAAGCCTGTAATTCACCAAGGAGCCTATATAGTGATTAAATCCCATGTAAAAAATGCAAACACGCACCACCCACTCGTGCTGCCTCTGTGGCAACACTTCCTGTCAAAGCAACCGCTAAAAAAAGAAAAACAGCCCAAAAAATTGCAGCAACAAGCAAAATTAACCCTTAAAAGGGTGGAAATGTGGTTTTGTGTGTAATAAAGGCTGGTTTACAAAGGTATAAATTCCATATGACAGGAAAAAATGTGGTCACGAGGTCAAGTAATATTTATGTCGGTGACGGCTGAGGGAAAGACGATCAAACACCAGCACCCTCCTCTCCTCAACCAGTTCCAATTCCAGCAGCAACTGAACTCCTGTAGGTCACGAGGCCACCGTGAGCACCCATACCAGATCCCAACCCCCCCTCCCTGAACCATGGCAACCACATCACACGACCACCTCCCGTGACCAACAACCACTGACGAGCTGGGCCATCTGCAAACCTGAGCTCCGCTGATTTACTATTGGCTGCCGACCCGGACCGAAACTTTCAAAACGGCCAATAAAAAAGTCTCTGGAATGTGGAAACAGCACAATAATTCCAAAACACAAACAATCATCGCAACATTTGAGTCACGAGGCTGAAACTGGTTCAAAATAAACACGACAACACTAGTGCAACAAAAAAGATCAGGAAGTGAAACTTTCACCTTTTTCTGTGCCTTACAAACAGAAAGATAAAAATAAAGCCTCTTTTCCACTCTTAAGGGCAAATTCTTCTGGTATCAGATGTTTACACCACATCAATGATGTAAACCGCAGCAGCAGAAGATGTGTGTGGGGGGGTACTTTTACAGTAACTGGGGCATAGCTGTAAAAGCTTCCCCCTCTTATCCACCACCAGTCCACGCAGACGTCAGCGCTGTTCCTGCACCAAGGCCTTGGAGGAAACGTGCTATTAGCCTTGGCTTCACAATGATAACACAGCTGGAGCGTAGACGCGGCTTGTGAGGACAATCTGAGAACAGCTATCAACAAATCGCACAAAAACCCCACTCCTCCTCGCTGAAACCGAACATTAAGTCACGCGGCTGTCGTCTTTTCCGCCTTAAGGATCGAGAGAAATGTGCAGCGCGTGTTGGAACGTGCACAAGCTGCCTCTGGTTTCCCAGACAGACATTAATTACAGGCACTGATTCAAAGGCATTTTTGTAGCTAATTCTGATTAAAAATTGTTTTTTAGTAAATACACAAAATAAGAGGAACCACCTTCTGGATGCACCTGTTGCCCTGTGACCTCCCCACATGCCCTGGAGTCACACGATTCGTGCAAATTCAAAGAAAACACACAATTCTGCTGCTTACACGCGCAGCTACCCGATCCCAAACAGCAGTCTGAGCCAACGCTGGTCACTGACAGGCAGACATGTGCTCCCACTATTGTATTAGACAGAACTGGACTCTATTTGAAGCTTGAGATGTGTTTGTTTACACCGTACCCCTCCAGCCACGCTGCAGTCGACCCAGCCAACCGGGTCGAGGTAAACCTCGCAGGTAAACAGAAGCAGAGGAGCGGGCCGCTCGGTTCCACCAGCCTCCACAGCACACCACAGCACCCACACACACACACTCTAGCAAAGCTGGAGCTCTGGGCCGTAACAGTGCTACACCCATGCAGCTAAAAACGAAATTTCCCACAGCTGCAGAGCCGGGCCTCTTCGACTAATGCACGAGGAGATTCTGATAAAGGTGCTTTGATGTTGAACGCAGATATTATGAATGATTCATCATGAACGTGCACTTTTAAATGATCTTTACCCAAATCCCTGTGGTGCAAACACATAACTACTTTTGCAATAAGCACAATAAACTCAACGAGTCGAACACTAGCTCATCTCGTTCTCAAACGTACTAGTCAGAGGACACCCACTGCTTTTCTCTCAGCTTAGAGTTTTACATCACAGCGGTTTCAGAGGTAACCACGAGGAAACTTTTGTTTTTGTTTAAAAAAAATGCATGGCTCAGCAGCAGGAGAAAGACAAAAGAGGATTTTTTTTGTGCTGGCAACAAAAAGAAACTACTTCTACTAAACAAAAAAGAGCTTCTTTGGCAAATTTGTGACCACAAACAAGCTGGAGCGTTTTCCCACTTCCTGTTAGCATCCAGGCTACCTCGCATTCGGATCGAAAAACACAAAATCACATAAAGTTGTGGTTTTGGTTAAAGTGGGATTCATTTATGAATGCTAAACGACAGCATTAGCATCTGCTATAACCCCGAGGGTTTCTACAAACTCAGCCGGTGTTTCAGCTCTGAAACAAGAAAACAAGAGTCTGGTTTCTTTTTTTAAAAAATGCAATTTGTATTAAAAGTCTCGTCTTTGAAACAGACAGCCCACTGTTAAATGGCTCGTCTGAAATTAAACTTACAATCAGGTTAGATTTGTCAACAGTACATCATCACATATCCTGTTAAAAAAACAACAAATTCAACAGAATTCCTTTGATTTCACTGGTCTGAAAGGTAATCGTTGCGTCTTGTCGTCACACCGAGGTGGATCCAGTACCTGTTCGCTTCAAGATATAGATTTGGCCAGAGCGGACGCTAGAGAATGGGAATTGTTAGAAAAAAGGCCAACATATAATATTCAGAAATCCACCGTTTGACTTAAAGAGCCTATTGCAGTTTTGTTTATTTTCAGCCTCCACCGTTCCAAGATTATCCAGAAGAGTTCTCTATAGCAAAGTGGATTGCCATGTTGAAGGGTTCTTTTGGTGATAAACATAGGTTGGCACAAAATCCGAAGAGCTGATTTGTTTTGGAAAGGCACTCGACACAAGGGCGATTAGGTCAGCGTCCCCAAACCACTTCAGTTAGGACCCTTTCACACACTGAAGAGGAGGTGAAGGAAAAAGGTGGCACATGTCGCATTTACTCCACCGTCAGATATGTGGTTTCGTCTGACTTTGGAAAAAAAACAGGAGAGAAGGGGGATTTGGACTGGAGCGTCGCTCCACGCTGCGTCAAAGACGCCCATAATCTTCACATCAGTCTGTGCAGTTATTTAACAAAATAAATTCTATTTCCCTGTCTTCTTCTTATACAGAAATATCCATGTATGAGCTCCTCTAAGTGTTCCGTTTCTTTTCCGCTGGGAAGTTTTGCTCCAGTCGGGAGCAGAGTTTGGAACCGGTGAAGGAGGGGTTGTTCAGAAGCTCCGTGTAGATGGTGGACACTGATCGTGCAGCAAAGATACTCCAACCCAGCAGAATTCCTGAAGAGTGAAACCCTCTCTGGTTCTCAGTGGCTCTCTCTCCCCCTCCTCCTCCTGTCCCCTGCAGCATTCCTCCCTTCATTTTCCTCCAAGGCCAGGGCGAGACACGAAGAAGGGCTCAACAGTACAGACTTGCTGCAACACACTGCCACAAACAGACACGGAGAGAATCGTGAATGAGCAAACTTCAGAAAACAGTTATTTGCTTTCTTTAGGAAAACCTGACTATCCCAAAATGTGGGGCTGGAATCTCCCAACTCCTGTTTGACCTAATTCATAGAATGACACAAAAGTGTTTTTCTTCTGCAGTTCTGCAAACTAGCCAGAAACTTCCCCAATCTGCTTGGTAAAACAGTAAGCTACTACTAATGTTGATGAGCTAGCACTGACAAAAAGAGGCAGACTTGGGTGTTAAAGTTATATTTAGCACACATCCGGTCCAGCTCTGTTCAGAAAACTTGACTTAATAAGGATATTTGTGCATAAAAACATCCCATAAACCAATCACTTTAATAACACTAAATCCACAGCTGGTGGGATTTTCAGTGAGATCTCAACTTACCATTGCAAACTTAAAACTGAGCAGAGAATAAAACTTTCTGATTGTTTTTTCCTTAAAGAATGACACAAGACGAGCAGCACGGGTCGTCGCCATTGGGTGTTGAGGCATAATTCATCTGTCGTACTATCTCTGCAAACAGTTCGTCCACTGAGCTTTTATTTTTGGCTGAAGTTTCCATGAACGGGCAGTTCCACTCGTCCGCCAGTGCCTTCCCCTCTCCGGACGAGACCTCCCTCTCCCCCTCCAGGTCCACTTTGTTTCCCACCAGAATCATCGGCACCCGCTCGTACCTCTTCACCCGAATGATCTGATCTCTCATCGGCTTGATGTCCTGGAAGCTCTGCTGGTTTACCAAGCTGTAGACCAGGATGAAACCCTGCCCGTTCTTGATGTAGAGGTCTCGCATGGAGGCGAACTGCTCGGTCCCCGCCGTGTCCAGGATCTCCAGAACGGAGGGCGAGGAGTCCACCTCGATCTCCTTCCTGTAGAAATCCTCTATCGTGGGGTCGTATTTCTCTATAAAAGACCCCGTCACAAACTGGACTGTCAGTGCGGATTTTCCGACACCTCCCGAGCCCAGAACCACTACTTTGTACTCTCTCATGGTTTTCGAAGCAGCCGACACTCCTGCGTCCTCTCTGTGTGAACCCGCTAGCCGCCCTGCTGGGTTTCAAACCGCTCACCGTCTCGTCGCCGCCGCCAGCACTGTTGTACGAGCTTGTGGGCGGTGGAACCGGGGCGTGGCCGTCAACAACTACGGTTTGGAAAGTAACTACGGATATTTCGGACCCACGCTCAGCATTTATATTGCTGCATGCTGAGTTCCCGACAACAGCCCAGCCGGTTCTTGTCCGAGCTTCCCCCGTTTTCGTTCACGCATCCACCTTGCGTCGCCTGGTTCCTTTGTTAGGGTCAAGCTAGGCCTAGTTAAAGGCAACCACTTCCGTTAGCATTTCAAAATAAAAGTACCAAACCCAAAAGTGTCTATCAAATCATTCCAAATTTATCCTCACTATCTGTTAAATGGTAAAATATTGATGAATCGTTTCAATAAAATATTGTGTTTATACGCAATATTGTCATACATTTTAATTATGATAAAATATTCTTTCATCTAAAAGAAGTACATTTTAACTTCCTGTCTGACTTTTGCTAGCTTGACAACACGAGCGCTTCCTGTCCGCACTCGGCACGCGTTTTTACGTCTTACGTCACTCAATAAAAGTGCCTCTGTGTTAAAGGTACAGTCCGGCTTTTATCGGTTAACTCAGCCAATGCCCCTAGTATCTACAAAGACCTGCCACACCTTAGTTTCGACATCCATGAATATTGAGCTTACTGTTACTTGAGTCATTATACAACTTACTGGAAAGAAATATCTGTTCAGATTTCTGGAGTCAGCATCTTGCATAATGTTTAAATGACGTGGTTGTGTTGTGTGGTTTTTTTTCTGCCACAGTGATTCTTCAGATAAGTTTCAGTAAAGCTGATTTATGATATAAAGAAAAGGCTTTATGATAATGCCCAATATCACTTTTATTATTTTATTTAACAGCTAATTACATTTTTTATATTATTTATTTTTTAAAGAACTCCCCGGAGTTCTTTGAGCAAACTGCACAGTCACAAAAAGAGCTTAGACAGACAACAACAGAGAAATGTCACAATTCTCGTGAATTATGACTAACTCGTGACGCAGTTTTTGCCTGTGTGCTTATTTTGTTTCCCCTGTTTAATCTTCATTTCCCTGTTCATGAACTTTGAACTACTTTTGTATGGGTATGAGGAACCACAGCAAATCTGACTAAAAGTTTCCAGTAAATAAAGTGTCTTACGCTATCAAACAGGACTTTTCACTGCAAATAAGCCACTCTCTAAATGTAAAATAAAACAGTAAGGGAAAAGAAGAAAAATATAGTGACAACTGATTAAATAAAGGCAGAGTGAGATATTTTTCTAAAAATCCAAATAACTTATTGTTATAATAATAATAATAATAATAATTATTATTATTATTATTATTATCATCATCATCATAATAGTACACATACCTCTGTCAACTGTTTTAATAAACATAACCAGCAAACACGAAACAATGATAAACATAATGTGAAATATTACCAGTTTTACTAACAAACTAATATAAAAAAACACAAATTATATATCATATATAAAATCCTGTGGGACAATATTTTAGAATTTTAATATTTTTGTTGCTCATTTCCTTCCAGCAGTTGGAGACATTTCAGCAGAGTTTAGCAATCCTGCACAATATTTTGATCATTAAATGTCTTTACAATAGATTTTGTCCTATTGAAAAGTTGTAAAAAAATATTCCAGGATAATAATATTGATGGTAGAACTTTGATGAACAGGACAAATCATAAATAGGTGGATGGATGGGTAAAACCAGCAGAGGGCAGCATTGCTACTCCAACAGCAGCTACAGGAAAAAAACACCCGAAGAAGAAGTCCAACAGGAACTTAGCGGAAGGAAAACATGTTGTTTGACCTTACTGAGTCTTAAAATGATAAATGGTCATTATTCAAGCTTCAGTTTTCCTATAAATCTACCAGAGAGGTCTCTATCGTTTTGACCGGACATGTCGGAGAAAGAGGCCAGTAAAGGGAAGGAGAATCCCGGGGAGAAAGGCTTCCGAACCCCGGGGCTGAGGGGGGCGCAGACCACCACACTGTTCCGCGCTGTTAACCCAGAACTTTTCATCAAACCTGTGAGACTTTATACACTTCCGGGTTTTTCTTGTTATGTTTTCGGTCGACTTAAACTGGAATGTAAAACTTACAGGTTTTAGTTAACTCATTGAATGGCTTTAGCTCAGAGAAACAGATGAGTTCGTGGCTCAGTGTCTTAAAACAACCAGTCAGATCACCTGCTCAATCTGTCTGAATTTAAATTTAGCATCACAAATGTGGGTATTTGGAAAGCTACAGAGACATGTTGATGGAAATTCTGAAAATAACCCGGATCTAAACTGTTTTCCAGAACAAGCCAGTGATGGCATTTGGACTGGTGGCCATCACCCTGTGTGTGGGGTACCTGGGATACATGCACGCAATGAAAGAGAACGACCAGCAGCTCTACGAGGCCTTTGACAGCCAAGGAGATCGCTACATGAAGAGGAAGAGTTCTAGATGGGACTGATGGTGCTGCACGGTGTGATATAGTGTAAGGGACTGCAAAAATGAAAATAAATGTCAAAAATGTCACACTTGTACTTTCAGACTGAAGTCAAACTGCAGAAAAACAACACATTAACGTTATATTTCACATTTATTGCCCAAATTGGTAATCATACATGAATTTTGTGAATTACAAACTTTGAATCTGGTGTACAAAAATAAAGCGTGATGTCAGCTGCTGCTTCAACATCTGGATTTCTCATCCTGCAGAAAAACAAAACAAGCAGTGCATGATTTACCAGAATGTCATTAAAGAAGACCAAAATCATTATTATTCCTTTACTAGGGATCATACCTTGATAACATGAGCTAGTTCTTGCAGTATTTGCTCATACCGGTCTTCCATACTTTTTAGATTCTCTGGCTTAACCAGCTGCCTCTGAATCCCAGGACTTCCTGCTTCCTTCACCATCTGGAGGAAATTCGTCTCCTACGTGTGGCGACAGAAACCGTTGTTTTTGTAAATAGAAGTAAATAAATGATCAATTTAAAATTTTTTGTAAGTTATTTGATTTCCAGGCATCACCCCAAGACCTCCACTCGGTGTATCATGAGTAACTTTAGGGACCACAGCCTAATATCATCACCTATCAAATGAAACATTGTTTATGTTATTTACATGCATCTCTAATAGTACTGAGTTTAACCACACCTGTACTTTGAGCAGAAAAGTGAAGGCTAGTCCTGCTTTTCCTGCTCTTGCTGTTCTTCCAACCCTGAAACAAAAAGAAACCAGGACAGTGTCACTTCATTGAGAAACAGATGGAAATAATTCATCACAGCGAGACGGTAGAAATCAGAGCTGCTCACCTGTGAACGTACGTCCTGATGTACTGTGGAGCGTCATAGTTAACGACACATTTCACCCCGTTGATGTCGATGCCTCTGGCAGCTGCATCGGTGCTGATCAACCTATCGGACACAGAGGGCATCGTTGTAGAGAGGTGCTGGAAGGACTTTAATTTGATTTGTCCATAAAGATTTACGCAGGCTCACAGCTGAATCTTTCCCTGTTCAAAGTCCTTCAGCGTCTTCTTCCTCTCACCAGGAGAGAGTCTGGAGGAGAACTCGGCCGCCTGAACGCCACCAAAGAGCTTCACTAACAGATACAGCCTGAGGAGATGTAAAGTTCATACAGATTAACAGAAGGGACATAAAGGAAATACTGAAAACAACAATGCTGCTGAACAACCGTCCAACCTATGAGCGGTCTCTCTGGAGTTGGTGAAACAGAGGATGGGGTAGAGCTTCATGCGCAGGATGAAGTGGAGGATGAGGAGGGGCTTCTTGCTCATCTGGCAGGGTATGTAATACTCCTAAAACACGAAGGTGATGTTTACAAAGGTGTTTAAAATCCACCTTGAACATCAAAGGTCCTCTCGTACCGTGAGACCTTCAGGGAAGTCGAAGCGATCTTGTTTCTGGGTGGGGCCTGCTGAGGTGCTGTGAACGGAGCTGAAGAGGCGGGGCTGATGGAGGCCCAGCTGCTGCAGCTTCTCTGGGTTCTGAGTGAGCGTGGCTGAAAAGAGCAGCTTCTGCAGTGGCATCTGGGGTGGAGAAAGACTGACAGCAAAAGCAGGAGGAATGAGCTTTAGTTTTATCATCCGATTCCACGCAGGTTCTCGGATTCTCACCTGGCTGCTGTGATCAACGCGACCTCTGTCCTTCTAAAGAGGCTCGCCGCCTCCGTTTCAGCTCCTGAGCCGTACACCGCCGTTACGACCTGGCTGAGCCACGACTGGTGCATGCTGTCGATCATCCTGTCGGCCTCATCGATGATCTTAAAAGAATAAAATCACAACATTAAAATGGCTCTTCCACTGCTGTTTGTACACGTGTCACATTTTTTGTAAGAACTTACAAGAAACCTGAGATGCTTCAGACACAAGCCTGAGTTCTTGTGAATGTGATCAACCAGCCGACCCGGCGTAGCCACGATGATGTCTGCTGCACTGTGCCTCACGCTCCCTCTGACAGATTTGATCAGAGTACCGTGTTTTAGAGCAAATGTTTGCATTCATTCAGAAAATGCAACGTTTTGGTCTTGTCAGCTTTACCTTTGCTCTGAGAGCGAGGCCTGTTCTGTAGCAAAAGACTTCTGACCAGCCAGCATCAGCACTTTCAGCGGCGTTCCTTCAGCGTATGAAGCAAACACTTTGTAAACCTGCACAGGTAAATAAGTATCTGTGTTGATTCCTCATCAGTTACAGATTAAAGTCTTTAATGGTTCTGAAGTTTCTGACCTGTTGGGCCAGCTCTTTGGTTGGGAGTACAGCCAAAGCCCGGACTTCACACACCACCCGCTGCATCAGCACCTGAAAACAACCACACAATGCAGCTTACACACACACAGGACCTGCATTCACTGCAAAAATATATATCTTTAAGAATACAAATACCTGTACAACAGGTATGACAAATGAAAGAGTCTTGCCGCTGCCTGTTGGTGCAGACACACAAATGTCTCTGGGTCTGTAGCCTCCTCTGCCAATTAGCAGAGTGCTGTGCTGTGCACTCTCCAAGATGGCTGGGATCACCTCTGCTTGCACTGAAAAGGATCAACAAACCGTTTTACAACGAAAACCCAAACATCATTGTTTTGTCTCCCATGTTGCATCACTCAGCACTTGTGTATTTCTCAGCCCAAAAGCCATCGAACTGCTTTGGAATAGGGGTAGACCGATATTTCGGTCAGCCGATATTTACCATCTTTTATACATCAGCATCAGTCAATATTTGTCCTTAGTAAAGCCGATTTAAAGTCAGGCGCATCCTCGGGCAGCCTGGTGCAATTGCAGAATTTAATTTAAATGTAAATAAAACAGAATCACAGTACGAGATAACCAGTTAGCACTAGATTCTTTAAAAGACTTTGTTTCTTCACCTGGAAAGAAGTGATGGATTCCATTATTCTCCAGTTTTTTCAGGAGCTGAGCACAAACCCCTGACACAGCAGAAACGGGTATCAGGTTGCTTTTAATGTCTCTGTGAATCACGTCGGGCTCAGCGAGCCACTGAGGCAGGACTCTGTGTACCTGGGAACAGAATAATAAAGAATGGATGAGAAGAATCCTACAGGTAAAAGCCTGGCTCTTTAACCGTCATACACTGTCAAACCTTTTGAAGGACTTTGCTCTCAAATCCACCAAGAACAGTATATCCTGCCGGAGAAGACGTTTTCTCTGGATTTGGCTTTGATGAATCATTTTCTGACTCTTCCAGGTGTTTTATTTTTTTGTCCTCTGTTTCATCGCTTCTGCTCACAGAATCTTGAGCTAAAAATTTTAAAATCAAAAGACAGAGAAAGTTAATCTGACATGCACATATTGGTAAATAAAAAAAATAAATAAACAGAAACAAAACAAGCAGATCATGCACATTCAGCATCATATCAACAAGTAAGCAAAAGTGAAATACAGGAACACACCTGACTGCTTCTTCCTCTTCTTCTTTGCACCACTGTTGTCAAGGTCTGGATCACAACCTCCAACTTCAGATTTCCTCTTCTTGCGGATCTGATGATCTTTACTGCTCTTTTTGTCTGTGTCTTCTTTGTTTTGCACCTCCTGCTGCTCTGTTTGTTCTTTTTGCGCAGATTCTCTCTGCTCTGTCAGACTCTGTCTCTGCTTCTGTTTCACCTTCTGCTGCAGCTTAGCCAGCAGCACCTGACTCTGAGACTCTCTGGAGACGCTTCCAGCTTCCTCTTCTCCAAGATATCTGAGAACACAAGAAATAGAAACGTGCATTTATCGTAACTGATCTAGAATTATTTTTGACATGTATTTACAGAATATGTTCAATGAGTTGCTGACATTTTTGAATAAGTTTCACTGATGTCAATAAAATATTCCACACTGTAAAGTTAGTGTGCTATTACATATTACAGTTAACACACTGCTATAACTCATCTTTCATAGTTATTTTGCTTCATTTCTATAACAAAACAATCATTATTTTGACTTTTTGTTGTTAAACCTACCTGCAAGTTCTCAGAAAAGAACATAGACTCAAATAATATAGCATTTGGGAAGAAAATGCTGTAAAATACCTACCTGTCCACAAGAAACAGAGACATTTCAACTTCAAAATGACTTCCAAAAATGCCAATTAATGATGGCTTTGGTTGTCCCTCATCAGGGAGCTGTTAACGTCCGTAAAAACAGATGAGCACCTCTTCATTTGAGCCGATTAATCAAATTCAACCTCTGAACTGCAAATACAGCAACTCTCACACGCTCTACAGCAAACCAGGCGCGGTGTTTTTACGTCTCCTCAAAAAATGTCGCACATACATTTCGTCATCATTTGGACGTCTTCAAAATAATTGAAATTTGTTGTTTTAATTCTGTCATTTGTAACTAGATAAGACATGTCTTAGATTTAACCAATTTAGCGAACATTTAAATTTTTATTTAAAAACGAAAAATTAAAAAACAGACGATACTTGTTTTTTTTTATTTCCCAACCACCCCCGCGCATGGACCTGCTCACGCGATGACGTTACCCAATAAGAACGCAGGGGCCGATTTTTGAAAGCACTCCGGTACAAGGCGGTTATAAGGCTGTGTTTGGCGTATTCAATGCGTTTGAATTGCATCAGAAATATTTTAGTTTAGTGGTTCCTTGCGGTATAAGCATAAAAATGACAGAAGAGTCAGCTGTTAAAGTCTGCGTGCGAATCCGTCCGCTAGTTGCCAGGTAAGTTTGTAATACGTTTACGTTACCCAAAGCTAGCTAACCGTCTAACCTTCCTGTTTCAACATAAAATATACTTAAATGTTAATATTAATAATGTTAAAACGCCACAGACCATTTCCAGTATACGTTTAACTATGTTCTGGGTCTTCTAAGACGCTGGGAGATGGAAAACAAATGGCTCTGCTCTTCTTCCGCCATTATCAGCTTTGTGTTTTTCCAGAGAAGAAAATGCGTCGGAGAACTCGGAGCCTGTCCAGTTGTTTTGGAAAGCGGACAAAAAATCAATTCATCAGATCGATGATGGAAGCCCCAACAGAAGTTTTAGTTTCGGTAGGTTTTGCAGCATTAAGTTGTATTTTCTAGAAGTTCTAGTTACCGTTTATTCCTATTAACAGAAGTGTACTGCCCAACCCTTTACTGTTTACAGACAGGGTGTTCACTGCTGATGAAACAACCCATCACCTCTACCAGACTATTGCAAAGCCTCTGGTTGTTTCCACTGTGGGAGGATACAATGGTATGAGTTAAAAAGAGAAATGAGTGCAACCCATCTTATTTATTCCACTTCATTTCACTCATTTGTGTTTGTTTGCTTGGAAGGAACCATATTTGCCTATGGGCAGACTTGTTCTGGAAAGACCTTCACTATGATGGGCAGGGACCATAACCCCGGGGTGATTCCTCTAGCTGTGGAAGATGTCTTCCAATCTATAAAGAATGTAACTATTGTAGAACTTGTTTAAAACAAACTTATTGTGGATTTATTGTCCCCCTCTAAACACGTTCTTCTCTTTTACTTAAAGTTTCCAAAGAAGGAGTTTCTTCTCAGAGTGTCCTACATGGAAATCTACAACGAGACTGTGACGGATCTGCTTGTTGACAGCTGGAAGAGAAAACCGTTAGAAGTCCGTGAAAGCATTAATGTAAGGGAGTTAGATGTTTCTGGTTTAGTTTTCAACATTGAAGTTAATTTCTAAGATGCAGTGCAAAGTGTAAAATCATTATTGAGCAAAGCATTAAAGAATAGGAATTTCAATTTAACATTAATTGTGCAGTATGTAAGAATTCTACTGAGAAATACTCACAAAACAGTCTGTCTCAATCGTGTTGGAAGGAACAGGGGGGGGGGGTGTCAGTTTTTCTTGTTTTGAAAAAACAAAAGCGGGACGTAGCTACTGTTAGCACTCTGAGTTTGTTGTGAGATTGCCGAATCTGCAGCTAGCTAACACCAGTGCAGCCATTTGTAGTTCAACACCGGCAGGCAAAAAACTCCTCAGTTATTTAAAGAACTGAAACCACTAAACCGGAGTGACCCAGAAATTACTTGTACCCCTAAAGCTTGGCGGAAATGAGACGTGCGGAATCAGGCCAAGACAACTTTTGCAGCGTTTATACCTTCCGCGGCTCGTCCCCGCTGTGAGCCAATATTCTCCCAGACTGTAGGGGGCGGCATAGGGCTCTACAGCTTGCATACAACACACAACAGCCAGTCCGCCATGTTTTTCCGTGCGGAACCGTCTGCGTATTTAAACATTTTTCTAGATGCATGCAGAGGTTGCTGAAATTATGTACTTTGGCCGCGTGGAGCCATGCAGATCTCTTGGATGCATCAAGCATAAACCAAGCTTAAGAAGCCGCCACATCCTTTTGTTTTAAGCAAGCTAGAAGCTAACATTGAACTAACAGTGCTAATAGTGAATTATAAGCAAATAGTCAACTGTAAAGAAATTTAAAAAAAAGTGAGAAAAAACCTCAAGCTACTTTTTCATTTACCAACAACTTCCTTTACTTCCTTCAATCAGTTGAGCTAAAACAACAAGCTAACGGCAAACAACCGCACTTCCTTTAACGCTTGAGACAAACTACCGTAATACGTGTAGTAAGTGCTCCCTACCGTAAAACACCCAAGAGTGACTCGTCTTCGCTTTTCATCTAGAATTTTCTGGTGCTGATCTGTAATGGCCATGAAACTCACGGAACGGCAGTGAGATACGGATTTTTTTTTTTTGCTTAAAAATTGACTGCAGTAACCACAGTTGACCACAGGGTGTCATTTTTAAAATTTGCACCTTTAAAAGAAAATAAATCAAGAATGGAAAAGCTGGAAAAATGGCACTTCCCCTGATTAGGATGAGCTAATTTCCGTCATGGTTCTTTGATGCACGGTCCTCTAAACCCTGCTTTGTTTTTTTCTGTGTGTGCAGAAAAACATCTCTGTTGTAGATCTGACTGAGGAGCTCGTCACAACTCCAGCACAAGCTCTTGCCTGGGTCCGGCAAGGAGAAAGTAAGATCTGATATTATTTATAAAATGCCTTTGATACCATTTGCTGCTACTTGGAAGTGACAACCACTATGATGCACCTCTGTAGAAAACCGCCACTATGCAAAGACAAAAATGAACCAGCGAAGCAGTCGCTCACATACCATATTTCGTATGGTAAGCATCCCTGCTGTATCCAGATCTTTAACACTAAACATTCATTGTTTTAACTCTTAATTTTTCATTCCACCAGATCTTAGAAAGCCGTGAGAGGAGTGACCCAGCATCAGGCGACACTGCTGACGGAGCCATTATTGTGTCTCATTTTGTACGTTTATTACTGTCTTCGTTTGTTTTCTTTGTCAGCTCTGTCTTCTAAATGTGTTTTAATTTAGTCATTTTTTCTTTGCTTTCTAGAACTTAGTGGATCTAGCTGGATCTGAGAGAGCGAGTCAAACAGGAGCTGAAGGTAAGCAGATGCTCGTTTTCTTTGTATGTTTGAACAGATAATTTAATTGTTTTCTTGAGTGCACGTTAACATCATTTTTAAACTGGGCCGGAAACGTTGCCGTCCCTCACTGGTGTCATG
The DNA here is from genome assembly GCA_006937985.1 of Aphyosemion australe. Taxonomy (NCBI): domain Eukaryota; kingdom Metazoa; phylum Chordata; class Actinopteri; order Cyprinodontiformes; family Nothobranchiidae; genus Aphyosemion; species Aphyosemion australe. The sequence continues at coordinate 726,559 of SSNS01000121.1, forward strand.
ATAGAGACAGACCCGGGGCCGAAAATGACCTCGATCTGTTTTGCTTTTAAGCGGTAGTCACAGAACTGGTCCGGCTAGTCTTGGAAGTGTGAAAGCAGCTTTAGAGACTTTTCAGTAAAAACCCGTTTTCCTTTATCGCTCAAGGTGCACGCTTCAAAGAAGGTTGCAATATAAACCGCAGTCTCTTCATGCTTGGTCAGGTGATCAAGAAGCTGACGGATGAAAGCCAGAAGTGAGTAAACGTTATAGTCGATGCACGTCCGTATTCTCACCTGCTCTGTTATGGCGTGTCTACTTCTAAAAGTTCTGCACGCACTACCCAGAAAACACAAATATATCTGGAAATTTCATTTTTCAGACTCCAGAATATAGAAAAAAAACCCATTAAACACACAAAAATTCTCCTGCTCAAATTTAGTCTCTTTCTCTATCCTAACTTGAACAAATCAACTTTTAATTTCAAATATTTCACCAAACATCCAACTTTCCTGCTGGTTTTGATACTTTGAGTTGGTTCTGTACCCAGTATGTGTCAAATGGCTCCATAGCTTTATGCAGACATCAAATATTTTTGCATCTCCAGCTGCATTTTTAAAAAGTATTTCTTTTATTTTTTGCTTGTGTAGATTACTGGAGTTTTATGAATGTGATTGCTCTCAGGGGTTTCACCAACTACAGAGACAGCAAGTTAACTCGCATCCTGCAGAACTCCCTGGGTGGAAACGCTAAAACAGTCATCATCTGCACCATCACTGCTGCCACTCTAGAGGAGACCCTCAGCACTTTGCAGGTTTGACAAAATGCACGTTTTCCTTCTTCTCATGACGCCTCGACAAACTGCTGAAGTCAAGTCAGAGCCGGTGATGACTTGTCCGTTTTGTTAGTTCGCCAGCACTGCAAAGAAAATGAAGAACGACCCACATGTGACGGAGGTGTCGGACGACGGGGCTTTGCTCAAAAGGTATCGCAATGAGATCGTGGATCTCAAGCAACGGCTTCAGGAGGTGAGGGCAATCCCCGTATTTCTTATTTCACGTTGGACGTTTTTCTCGCCACCGCTCTTCGTCTGACCGGCGTTTGATTTATCACACGTAGGTTTCTTCAGTCTCGCAGACCACCGTGATAGAAAAGGAGGCTCTGTCTCAGCTGCTCCAGGAAAAAGATCAGCTCCAGAGAGAACAGGAAGACCGCATCAAAAACCTGACCAAACTGCTTGTGACCAGTTCAAACCAGGTTTCCGTCCAAAGGGTAACCATGACAGGAAGAAAGTCCTCGCTGCTGTATCAGTTCCTCTGCTTTCTGCTTCTAACGACCTTCGTTTTTTTCCTCTAGGTGCCTAAACGCAGGATGACGTGGGGAGGAAAGTTGCTCAAACTGACTGACGAGGCTACATTGGATGATGATAATGTTGTGTCTGAGCGGAGCTTTGCAGGACCTTCCAGTCGTAGGAAGAAGGTGCAGATCTCTGCTTTGACTGAGCTGAGTGAAGGTGAAGAGCTACACGAGTAATTGTGAAACCTCATTGGCATCCCTACGATGCTAACATTTCTGAGTGCAGTCCCACCACTCATGTAGGTTCTGTTTTCACAGCTGATGAATACTTTGACTCTGAATGGGGGACGCCAGAGGAGCCGTCAGATGAAATGGAGATGAGTGAGAGCTCCATGACAGCTCGCAGCCTTGGAGACAGGTGAATTATTTACATCACGTGTAAAACAAAAGCTCCCGTCTCTCCGTTTGTAAGTTTTGTGTTCCGTCTGGTTCCAGAGAGTGCGTGTCCCCCGATCAGTCACGTGAGCTGTCGGAGAAGGTGTCCCAGTTGGAACTGCAGCTGGAAGTGGAGGTTCAGCAGAGAGAGGAAGCCACGAAAAAGGCAGAAACGTTAGATGGCAGACTGGCAGAGCTGCAGCTGCAGCTTCAATCAGAAGCTCTGCAGAAACAAGAAGCCATGGAGAAAATGGAATCAGCAGAACGGAAGGTGGCCGACCTGGAGCAGCAGCTGCAGGAGCGGCAGCTGCAGGAGCAGCAGCTGCAGGAGCAGCAGCTGCAGGAGCAGCAGCTGCAGGAGCAGAGCCAGGCTGATGCTAAGCAGGTGAGCTCAGCTGCTTTTAAAACCAACTGCAGCTCTTTCACTTCGGAATTCAGCGTTAACGGAAAGGCATTTTTCCAGATGAGGAGGGAATTTGCAGAAACCGTTCAGCTGTGTGAGACTTTGGCTGCAGAGAAGGTAAGATTATCCATGAACACATTTGATTTCCAGATGAAATGTTTCTACTTCTGAAGCACGTTGGAAAGGCCCATTCAAGCCCTGACGAATGTGCTTTTCAGGACCGGATCATAGCTGAGAGGGACTACCTGAAACGGGAGCTGGGGATGTTCATGGAGCAGACGCAGCACTTGGAGAAGGAGACGGCTGCTCTGTCGCGGGTGCTGAAGGAGAAAAACGACCTGGACGAGTTTAAGTCGCTGGAGGAGAAGTTCAGCAAGGAACAGGAGGTAAAAACGAGGACTCCGGTAGCATCAGTATTAAATAAACAACCTTTTAGTAGCACCAGGCATTTAATGCTTCATTATAAAACGGGTAGAAATGATCATTAATGTTATCAAAATGTGCTTTTATATTTGAACTGTTTATATTTCTTGGTGGGATTTTTGCAGATTGAGTTACACCATGAAGTCTGTAGCCTGAAGCAAGCCGTGAAATCATCTGAAGCCCAGCGCCTCGAGCTTCAGGTAAGATGGCGATCACGTCCTGTTCATAAACAGTACCGCCTAGTTCTGGAGTGGTCCGGCCACAGGTGGACAGCTCACATTCCCACATGGGTCTTTTTGAGTCATCCTGTCAGTTTATGGTTAGACGATAAAACCATTTTTTTGTTCTTGTTTGGTTTGTTGCTTCAGAACAAACTTCAGGCGTTGTCTGAGGAGCTGAATAAGAAAACGGAACTTGCAGAAGAGCTTCAGAAGATGGTACGTTTGTTATTTACTGTGGTTTTTGATGAATTGCGATGCTTGCCCGATTGTCTCGCACCTCTTTAGCTTCGCTAAGTTGCTGCTGAGTTGTTTCACGGTCCGATCTCTGCAGAGCGGTAAGGACTTGGTGCAGGAAGTCGCCAAGCTGCGTCGCTCTTTGGATGATGCAGAGGGGGTGAGCAGGGATACGAAGAAGGAATGGGCGTTCCTCCGGAGCGAAAACATGAGTTTGGAAGAGCTAAATGTAAGTGAGATCACTCCTGTTTTTTATTGTCACTTTGAGAAGCTTTTCTAAGTCATTAAAGGTCAACTTCACTAAAAAAAACATTTTTAATGATTATTTCTGATTATAATCGGTCACAGATGGTGAAACTCTAGGATTAGAACATCCTGACAGATCTACGTCACACTGTCCCTTAACATTCACCCATCTTGACTCACGACGGGGAAGGCTGTTGTTGGTTTAGCGTCCAGGAAACAGCAGAGAACGTCTGGGCTAGTAGAAGCTAACCGTTAGCATTAGCAACTCCACCACATGGCAGAACTCCTCCAGGCTTGTGTTATCTGTGGAGATAAAACATCAACGTTGCAGAGCAAACAGAGTCAGTGGTAGAGTCCCGTTGCTGTTAGCCAATCAGAGGAGAGATGTCCACATATCAGGAAATAAGAGTCCAAATCCTGTCGTGTTCTACAACTCTCCTCTAGCTGACTTCTCCGTCCTCAAACAGGTGCACCAGAGCTTTTTTTCCCCAGAGAAGGACATACAAGGCATTCGTTCCTACTAGAGACCACTGCAGATGTATTAAAATATGAGTGAAGTTGACCTTCTGATTTAAGTTTGTCGTAAAACCAAAATCAGAGGCATAACAACCCTTTAAGTAGTCAGAGAATAACTTTTATTTTTTATTAAACATCAAAGCTTTTTCTCTTTTATGTAAAAATTACCTTAAATTCTCCTGAGAAATCTTGAAATGATTGTAGAAATAGACTTTTTTGTGTATTTTTTTTCTTTACCAAAGGGGACCCTGACTGCCAAACAGCAGAGAATGAAGTCTGAGATGAACAGTCTGCTTTTACAACTGGAGACGGAGAAGTCTCGCTACAAAAAGATGCAGCATGATCTCCAAAAGGAGCTGAATGTTGCTTTTGACGAAAACACGAAGCTCACCACTCTGCTCGATGGCAACGTCCCCAAAAGTAAACTCATATCTGTGGTGGTAACTCATGCCCTGACTCGAAAAGGAAAGACATCAAACTTTTTTTCTTCCCCTGCCCACAGGTCTGATGGACAGTCTGGAACTTGAGAGAACTGTGACCCGGCTGGAGAAGGAGCTGACGGCTTCACGTGAAGCAGAGGAAGCACTCCGAGCTGAGCTCCAGACGCTGGATTCACTTAAGAATCTTCCAGATCAGGTGGAGAACTTGACAAAACAGGTAAGCAGCAAGCGCCCTCTACAGGTGATGTCAGGAAGGACAGGCGACTCCACTAATGAAACTATTCTAATTCTTCTGGGTTCCAGGTTTGTGACCTGACCGAGGAGTTGCAGAGTGTTAAAGCCCAGAGGGACGACCTGCTTTCAGGTCAAACTCGGAGTGAGCTGGAGGCCCAGCAGCTCAGAGACTCCCTGCAAACATCCAGGGAGGAGAGTCAGAAATTTCAAACAGATTTCAACGTTTCTGCTCAGAAGGAAGAAGAGCTGAGGCAGCAGCTGGATTCACTCTGCCCAGAGCTGGAGCGATCCGAGGAAGAGAGGAGTCGGCTTGTTGCTTTCCTTCAAGAAAGAGACGTGGAGGTAATGCTAGAACCACTGTTGGGTCTCAACTTGCCTCGATGCATGTCTGAACTGTGCTGTAAATTTAAAATCTGCGTTTATAGATAAAACAACTGAGCGAAGCGCTCGAGCGTCTGCAAGCAGAGAAGGAGGTTCTTCTGTCTGAGCAGAGCGTTTCTGCGCACAGTTCTGCAGAGGAGTCTGAGAAGCTGAATTCCACCATAACGTCTCTGAGTGCAGAAAGAGATCAGCTGAGGATGAAGCTGCAGACACTCGTGGACGAGGTGAATCTTCTATAAAACATCTTAAAATATCTCATTATTGTATTTCATGGGGGTTTTGGTTTTGACCAAGGGGTAAACTCCTCCTGCCAAAAGTGAAGCCAATGTTAAAGTGACAAAAATTGCAGTTCCTCCCTCATCCTCTAGGGGCTGGCTCCAGAAAGGAGCAAGTTCCCATCGACTCCCATGATAAAAAAGCCAACTTCACAGCAGAAATAAACATGTTTACAATGTCATGACACATGAGGGGGTGATTTTTTGGTAACTCTTCTGTGTCGATGTAAATAAAGCTTGAATTTATGAATAATTAGGGATGTGCCCTTTTGTAGCAGATTAGCTCAGCGCTAGCAGCTTCCCTTCCTTCTTGGTCCAGGGAAAGCCTCAGCTTTAAAAGTGTTACAGCCTTGAAGACAGAGGGTAGCAGAGTCACTCAACCTCAGTTTTCTGGCTAAAAGCGCCCACCAACCTCTGTTAGCTTTGGTTAGCTCGTAGCTACATCGGCTCAGAATTTATTGGGTGTCCACCCTCACAGCCTCGCTCTCAGCTCCATTTCTGTCTTTTCTGGGAGTGATGAGACCAGAAACCTACGGGCGACGGCATGGAGGCTCTGTCCATTACATAAACAGTTAAATTGTTTTGACATTTCTTATTTTAGGCCACAGAGACTGACGGTTTCCTGCAGTCTCTTCAACAAGAGGTCAAAGAGCAGAAGCAGAAGGAGTGTGAATTACAGCAGCATGTGAGTCAAATGTTGATGAAGCTGCTCACAAGCGTACACTTGTGGTCAGCATCCTGACCGCTTCTCTGGTTTTTATGTAATCAGATATCAACGCTGTCCCAGGAGCTCCAGGATACGCGGGATGAAAGCCAGGCTCTGCAGGCGAGCGGGGCTGAGAGCTCTGCAGCGGAGGTGGAGAAGCTGCTCTCTGCTGTGGCGTCTCTCACTGCAGAAAGAGACCAGCTCAAAGAGGACCTGCAGGAAAACATAGAGATGGTGAGTTTCACGTTTGGAAACGTTAAATCTGCCATTTGTCATCGCGGCCGATAACACGAACGGTCTGTCTGACAGATGATTGAGAATCAGGAGGAGTTGAGGACGGCTTTGGAGAAAAACCAGAAACAGGCGAAGCAGATCAAACTCCTGCAAGCTGAAAAATTACCGAAACCAAATGAGCTTCCTGCTGATTTTAATTCACAGCTAGAGGAGCTCCAGGGAAAGGTAGGACTGCATTTTGTGGCTCAGATTAAAGGAAAACACTAGAAGAAACTTTCCCTGAAAAACATGCAGACTTGGTGCATCGTAAAAACACTTCTACAAACACAAAACCTGCACTTTCTGACAGATTAAGACTCTGACTGAGGAGCTTGAGCATGTGCGAGCAGAGAGAGACGCACTGATGCTGGAGAAGGAATCCAGCCGTCAGACGGAGGAGATGGAGAAGCTGCTGGGCAGAGTTTCTTCTCTCAGCGAGGAGAGGGATCAGCTGCAGGAGGCGCTGGAAGGGCTGAGAGAGGAGAAGCAGCAGCTCAGAGAAGAGCTGGAGGACAGGATACTGATGGTTGGTGTCCAGTTATTTTGTCTGATCCTTGTCCTCAAAGACAAACACTAAGAGGTGTGTTTTCATGTTCAGATGACTCAAACCCAAAATGCACCAAACCGAGCAGAGACGCTGACTCGGGGACTTCAGGCAGACGACGAAAAACTAACTCAGCTTGAGCGAGAGGTAAAAGTCCTCAAATCAAATCATTAATTACAAACCGAAACGGACATTCTGGGTGATTTGCCCACTTTGATTTTTAATTTTTATTGGAAGAATGTCTTTTTATTTCAGGCTGCTGACACTCGGATCCTTCTGTGTTCCCTTCAAGAGCAGAACCAGCAATACAGCAACATGCAGATTACACATCTAGAAGAGCGGGCTCGATTAGAGCAACAGGTTTGTTTTCTGCGTTATTTTGCTCTAAAACTGCACAGTTGGTGGATTTTTCTAGAAGTGATCAAACCCGTTCTGTCTGTTATAGCTAGCAGAGACCAAATGTCTTCTCCAGTCTCTTCAAGAGGAGCTGCAAACAACCCAGGATCTAGTGAACCTGTATGAGCAGAAAGCATCAGATCACAATCAACAGGTAAAACTATTCTTATTTTACTTTTAACTTGTTTATTTTACAAACGTCTCACTGCTGGTTCTCTTTGAAACAGATGCAATGTCTAAATGAGGAGCTTGCAGATGCTCGAGCAGAAAGAGATGCTGCGATGCTCGAGAAGGAGGCCAACGGTCCGACTCCCACGGAGGAGATGGAGAAGCTGCTGGGCAGCGTTTCGTCTCTCAGCGAGGAGAGGGATCAGCTGCAGGAGGCGCTGGAAGGGCTGAGAGAGGAGAAGAAGCAGCTCAGAGAAGAGCTGGAGGACAGGATACAGATGGTAAAAACACAGCCTTCAGATCCGTCCAGCATCTCGGGTTTACAGGCTGAGAATAGCTGAGTAACGTGAAACAAACATCATTTAGATTTAGCACAGCTGGATTTAACCTTCTGCTTTTAGTGACGTCTCTCTGCATTTGACCTCCATGGGGGCAATGCTAGGGGCTTATCTCAGAATTTTCCAGCTCTGCTGGATGAACATGCCCATAAAGCAGAAATCACCAGCTAGAGGTGGAAAACTATATTGCACCATAAGCCCCTCTCCCTATCTCTGTGATTACAGCTGGAAGCAGCGCCTCTCATTTGTGAACGCATACCTCTAGCCAAGCAACAGAGCTAAAACACATCGTTTTACAATTATTATCATTGCTGTTATTAAAGACTTGCATGTCCATAAGACACGTTGCTAACTCTGCATCTGTCCTCATACGCTTGTGCACGCTCGGTGATGAACATCTGTGCATAAGCAGATGTCTTTTACGCTAATATCGGGAAAAGAGGGCTAGAGGTTAACGTTGAGCTAACAATGCTAACGGTGAATTGGAAAGAAATGGTCTGTTCTTAAAACATCTTAACCCTCAGGCTTCACTTTAATTTACTACACTTGAGTCTTTAGAAGACAAAAACGTCCGCTCGTAAAAGTGGCTATAAAAAATGTATACATTAATTTTTGTTCTGCTTTTTTTTATAGATCTGTTAAACAACTTCAGCCATTTTAAGAATTTTAACCCTTGAAATGCCCGTTTTATTACTATAAGTCATTGCTGTAATTTATGAAAAAAACACTAAAAATTAGTTATTTTCAAAAAAAATGGATTAAAATATCACATTTTATGCTTTATTAGTTTTTGTGCAGTAACGGATTTAAACCCTCTTGTGCCTCTTCAGGACAAAAACGTCCCATTGACGTCAAAGCAAACCACAGTTTTTCATCCTGTAGCCTCTCTGCAAAAATAATGATGCATTCTGTGATATTAGGGTTTCATTTTTGATAAAAGTAGTTATATTTGTCATTTTTACTGTTCACCACCAAAATCAGTCATTTTCCATTAGTGGCAGCAGCAGAAGATCTAAAGAAAATTTTTCTCACAGGGGCCCACTAATGGAAAATTGGCGGTGAACAGTAAAAATAACAAATTTGACTACTTTCATCAAAAATGAAACCCTAATATCACATAATGCATAATTATTTTTTGCAGAGGCTACAGGATCAAAAACTGTGGTTTGCATTGAAGTCAATGGGACGTTTTTGTCCTCTAAAGTCTCGAGTGTATAGTGTTTTTTTTTTCATAGTGTTCCCTTTATCTATTTTCAAAATTCCATATTAAATTAAAAAATTTGTCAAGAGAGGGGCTTTGCCACAAAAAATGGTTTCATATGCACAAACACGGTTAAAATGGCGTCCAGATGAATAGGGAAAAATGCCCAAATGGACAAAAATGGCCCTAATGAAGCCTGAGGGTTGAGCTACTTTTTCAATGACCAGCTGGATATTAGTGACATTTATTTATCTACTCATCAACATACTGTGTGTGACTCGTCTTCGCGCCTCATCTAGAATCTTCTGGTGCTGATCTGTAACCGGCAACAGCCATGAAACTTTCACAACGGCAGTGAGAAAGTGAGCCGTGTGTTTTAAAAAAGGCCTGCAGTACCCACATTTAGCCACAGGGTGTCATTCTTGCATAATGCACCTTTTAATTTAAATTCAGCTGAATGAAGATTCAACTCAATTTATGTGAATCTAATAGGAAATATTCTATTTGAAGTGTTAAAATGTTATTAAAGGTTTTACAGTTTAACTTTAGTGAGTGCAAAAAATTCAGGTTATTTTTATCGGCTCATTTAAGCCTGTTGTGTGATAATTCCCATGTTTTTCTTGCACAGATGCAGTGTGAGCTCCAGCAGCAGCAGCAGCTCACCTCTGAGCCACAGCTGCTGACAGAAAACCTAGAGACTCACCAACTCCAGGTTCAGTCTCTGAATCCTTAACTTTCTTTCACAGGTTCCTTGTTTTTCTTTATTTTACCACTTCATCCCTGCTCTGTGCTGCAGATTGATCAGCTGGAGAAGATGTTGGAGGATGCAAAGGAGGAGATGAGTCAGTTAAAGTTTGACCTTCAAGAAAATGTCAAGCTAGTGAGTTTCTTTCCTCATTTTTTTGTTTTCTTTCAAAAGCTCAACATGAATTCCTTTTAGCTCCTTTATGTTATTCAAGATTTTGTTTGTTGTTTCAGACGGCTGCGAAACAGGAGGACCTGGATGTGTCTGAGGAGAAGAGCAGAGTCCTACAGGAGGAGCTCGCAGCACTGAAGCTTCAGATGGAAGCGCTGGAGAGCAGGAAGAGCGAGGCAGAGAGGACAGTCCAGTCTCTCGAATCCAAAGTCCAAGTAGGAATCCAGATTTCTGCTCAGAGAATAAATAGAGGAGTGATGAGAGCAGAGTCTTTAACTTTGCCCAGGGACTGCAGGTGGAAATTAGCATGAATGCTATAACCTGGCGCCAAGCGTCTCTCCTGTTTCTGTCTTGGTCGATAAACGTAAACTTACCTAAATCATTAAATCCACTTGTTTTTCTTCAAACTCAGGTGTTGACTGTGGAGGTGGAATCCGTAGGAGCAGAGCGGGACAATCTGCTGTCTGAGAAGGAATCTATCAGTCAGGCTCACTTGGAGGAGAAGGAGAAGCTGCTTTCGTCTCTCGGCGAGGAGAAAGACCAGCTGCAGGAGGAGCTGGAAGGACTGAGAGAGGAGAAGAGGCAGCTCAGAGAAGAGCTGGAGGACAGGGCGGAGACACTCCAAGCTGAGGTTCGTGTTAGAAAGTGTTACATGTGTCGGGTTTTCACTTTGAGGCTTTAAACCTGAACATGTTTACCTCCGCATCCATAGATCGAGGAGCTGAATATGACTCTAAAGACTCTTACTGAGCAGAACAGGCAGCTGGAGGAGGATCTGCACCAGCAGGTGGAGAAGGTGAGGCTGTGTTGATGTTTAGGTCTGGGATCATTTTGGGTCTTTGATGCATGTTTGATGTTTTTGTTTTAAGGTATCATCAACACAGGAGCTTCTAAAGACCGCCCAAGATGAGCTCTATGAGCAGAGGGGCGTGAAGTCTGATCTGGAGAAACAGATGGAGGAGCAGGAGTCTTCCTTAAGTCTAAAGGTTCGTCTGAGCCACCAAAGGTGTTTGTTTAGAGCTGATCGATCCTCACGACGGCTTCCTTCTTCACAGATAAACGATCTGCTGAAGAATCTGAGGGGCGTTGAAGCAGAGAGGGACAGTCTGCTCTTTGAGAAGGAAAGGAGTCATCAGACCCACGGGGAGGAGCTGCAGGAGGTGCTGAGCAGAGTTTCGTGTCTCAGCGAGGAGAGGGATCAGCTGCAGGAGGAGCTGGAAGGACTGAGAGAGGAGAAAAGGCAGCTCGGAGAGGAGCTGGAGGACAGGATACGGATGGTTGGTCACTAATTATCTGAATAAAGATTTGATTTTTGAAGCAAAGCTCTAAATTCATCCATCTGATTCCAGATGTCAGCCGTTCAGGAGAAGCTGAGCCAGCAGGAGCAGTGGAACCTGCAGCAGCAAACCCAGACAGAAGAACGAGAAGCTGAGCTGACACTTAAAGTAGGTTCAACTCATTTACAGAACATTCTCAAGTCTCTGCATCTACACATGCTGCACCGGGTTAGTCTTCAGAGGCACAAACGATGAAATCTTCCTCATTTATCAGGTGCAGCACCTCGAGGAGCAGCTGCAAACACAACAGCAAGCATGTGCTGAAGCCGACGCCTCTCAGCAGGTTGGTAAACAAATTATTTTTATCAAAGAAGCCTCAAAATCAGCTTCGTTATGAAACGTTTCTGCAGCATCAGCGAGTTGGCTACAACAGTCACGCTACTGAAAGCTGCTTTATGGCTGCAGTGGAGCACAGGTGTGTGTTTTTACATCGTAATGTTTCACTTTCTCTTGTTTCAGTTGCTTAATGAAGCAAACGCAACCATCTTGACCCTCAAACAGCAGCTTGACGGCTTGGAGCAGAACACCAAAGGAGTTGAGATAATCTCCTTCCAGCTGCAGGACTCCGCCTCTCAGCTTCAGGTAACGGAAACCGCCTCAGGACGCACGAACATCTGGACTGGAACTCTAATCCCAGTGAATCTATGTTTCCAGGAGTCTTTTGAAAAATTCCAAGAAGTCAAAGATGCCTGTTCCAAGCATGACTCCATGTTGATGGACAAGGCTATGAGGAGACAGCGCGTTCTGCTGGACGCTTTACTGAGGTCTCTGCCTAAAGCCACTTTGGTTTCCTACGGTGCCGTTCATCAGCTGGGGGTGCAGACAGCACACAACTTCTTACACATTAAGGTTAATGTCAGACTTGCTCTCATTTCCTGACTGAGTTTTGTTTTAATCAGTAATAAACAAAAATCATTTGTTTTCCTCAGATGGGACTCCATATGCAAGCAACCGACTGCAGGAGGCAGTTTAAGGAGTTGGTGAAAGCAGATCTGGCCATTTTTGAGGAGAGGAGACTGCAGGACCTGCTGCTGTCCAGAGCACATGCCCCCCCACACTCCATCGGTGATGTGGACTTCCGCTCGCTATGGGAGCAGAGACTCTGTGAGCTTCTGGACAAACGGCGGCTTTACCTGCAGGTGAGCTGGAAGACCTCAGGATGCAGGACGCACACCTGGAGGAGTGGAAATAAATGTAACTTTACCCATCCTAACTGTGCTGCAGCTTTATTAACCATTGATGTTGGTTTGCAGAGGATGCACAACATCGCGGAGAAGCTCCAGAGCAACATGGCTGCTTATGTCAACGACGAAAGACCTGAGATCTGTGAGTTGGAGAAGTTCACGGAGCAACTAGAGAGGACGGTCAGCAGCCAGCCTGTCAGCATCCCCGAACTGGACCGCGTTCTGAGCCAAGAGGCGAGGCGCAGATCTGCAGCCGCCCAAACTAGCAAGCTGTCCCTACAGGTGGGCTTTAACGACCTCTTTTATTTCAGAGATCCTTCCAATTCTGGGCTAAGTTTCCTAATTGAGGACATTTTGGTCCATTTTCCTGCTAACAGCATTTGACTCATCTTGTCTGCCTCCTGCAGCTCCTCGTAAACGAGCAGAACAGCCTGTTAGAAGAACTACTGCAGCTGAACACTGAAAGAGACGCTCAGCTCAGAGAAGAGAGAAGCAAAAGTTCCACTCTGCTGCAGGCGCTGGAAGGAGCTCCTCTGAAGACGGAAGTCTCGCTGCTGAGGGACAACCAGCAGCTCGTCCTCCAGCTCCAGCAGGCGGAAGAAAGCATCAAGGTTAGTCACTTTTTAAATAGGTGATGAACAGCTTCTGATCCTGAGATGGAGTTGCTGAAGACCTCGTCTTTTCTCAGATGCTGCATGTACAGAAGGAAGAGCTGGAGGAAACGCGAACAAAAGCCAACCACAGCGTGTCCCAGCACAAGCAGGCCACTCAGCTGCTGCAGACGGAGCTGCAGGACAGCCGCGCTCTCGTCCAGGAGAAAGACGACACCATCCAAACCCTGAAGACTAAACTACGAGAGTCTGAAGTGAGCGGCGTTTGTTGGTTTTTCTTCCTTTTCACTGAGCAGCTTTGATGGAACTATTTTCTTTCCTGATTTAGACAAAAGCATCACCCAGTGCAGCCGAGCTGGAAAAACTCCGCAACAAGTTGTTCCAAACGGAGGTGAAGCTCACCTCGGCATCGAATCAACACAAACTAGAGTAAGAGCCCTTACGGTCGTTGCTTTTGCTCCTAACGTTTGTGTCCTGAGACGATCCTCCTCACAAAGCTACAATAACCTGCAAACATCAGGAAGTCTAAGCAGCTCTCTCTCTCTCAGGATCCAGAGGATGAACACCGTGTTGAGGGAGAAGGAGGAGTCACTGCGGAGGTTGAAGGAGACTCTGAGGAAATCGCAGCAGCAGGGAGAGGAGTCCTGTAAGTCTGTTAAATGCAGTAATTTGACAAAAAGATGAAGTTGTTTGATTTTCTGTTTTAAAGAGAAATAGGAAAGTTCTGCATCAGTGCGTCTCAGAAATGTCACAGTTGAGCCCTAAAGATGACTGAAACTCGTCTCCTACCAATGTTTGTGATGTGTCACACGTCTGGTGTCTGAAGAAGGCTTTAGACATGACACACACACACACACACACACAGGGTATCCACGGGGCCTCAATAAGCCTTAAATTAGACTTTTCCATAATTAAGGCCGTAAAAATGACGATTAAATCTTGATTCCAAAGGTCTCGGATTATCACAGTCCCAAAAACAAGATTTATTTTATTTGTAAATATGTGTGTGTGTGTGTGTGTGTGTGTGTGTGTGTGTGTGTGTGTGGACTATTTTCAGGGTTGCATGTTAGCTGCTCCAGCTAGTGAATGCACGAGCCACTGCATAGTTTGGTTTTTGGGGGAAAGTGCATGCACTCATCCTCTGCAGGTCAATTAGCCTTTCGCCGGCCCCGCCCCCATACCCCCGTTATGCCGCCATCGCGTAATCTTTTATGAAAAGGACACAATTGCGCCACATTACCGCCACATTCTGAGCTCTTATAAACGACCTAAGGCTCCACCGCATTCTCGGACGCCACCTTCTTCCGAACTCCCAACTCCTTGTTCCCTGCTACGCTTCGCTCAGCGGAGCCGACACTAATATCCCTCCACTGCATACTGTAACCCTTTTTGCCTCGATCTGGATGATATCGCGGAGGAATTGCTTCAAAAAATGTCGCTGACACGCATCTGTCTACTTCTTTCCATTGCGGAAATCTGCCGAGCTGGTCAGTGTTTGACCCACTTTGTCGGACTTAGCAACAGTAACTAAGGGGGTCGGGGATCAGCGAAAGGTCAGTTACAGGTAAAACTGTAAAAATGAGAATCTGGTGCAAAAGTCCATTGATTTCAGTGATCCAGCATAGACTGAGAGACCATCTAAAGGCTCAGGAACCCTTTGCAGGTGTTTTGGACTCATCAGCTGATTAGAGTGTGACACTTTGAGTCTAGAATATTAAACCTTTTCACAATATTCTAATAATCTGAGATTTTGAATTTGGGGTTTCAGCTGTAAGCCATAATCATCCCTATTATAACAAAGGATTGAAATATCTGGGTTTGCATGGAATGAGTCTGTCTCATATATTAGTTTCACATTTTAAGTTTAATTAATGACATAAATGAACTTTTGCACAATATTCTGATTTGAGTTTCACCTGTATCTTGATGATCGTGTTATTTTTCAGCTCGTTCAGTTCCAATAAAGGTTTGGAAAGAGCCATTTGTAAGGTGGCCACACCCCTTTTTTATTCTTAGGGCGTAAGGTCTTAAATTTGCTCAAAATGGCCTAAAAAGCCTTCCAATGTCTTACATTTGGCTTCCTTAACCTTCAGGTACCCTGTTAAAAGTCAAGAACTCCAATGGAAGACAACATTAATGCTGTTGTGTTGAATTCAGTCCTACAGGGCAAGGACCTCCATGCTAGACTCACCAATCCCAGAGGGGTGGTGATCAAGAGCAGCATCGAACTGGAGAAGACCAAACTAGAAGAGAAAGTCCTGCAGCTTCAGCTGAAAATTACAGAACTGGAGAGGTAAAACCGACTCAAATGTTTCTTCTAAAGTGTTGAATTTTGAGATGGCAGCTGACCTCTGTCCCCGTCTCTCACCAGCCTGGTGTTCAGCCAGCAGGCGGAGATCAGCAAGTGGAAGAGCCGAGCCATCAAGCTGAAAGTGAAGAACAAAGCTGAGGTGGACAGGATGTCGCCCAGCGCTGCCACCAAGAGGAGTCGCACTTTCTCTTCAGATCCTGAGAACATCCTCAACTCGCCCATGAAAAAAACTCCAGTGTCTTCCAACAAAATGCTGGACTCTCCTAAAAAGGTTTTCGAGTCTCCCCGAAAGCTCCTGGACCCCCCAAAGATGCCCCTGCTAGATTCCCCCAAAAGTAAGTTCTTCGACATGGCCGGAGGCTCGGACCTGCTGTCCAAGAGCTTACCAAAGCAGTTCTTTGATAACTCGACCCTTGGAGCCGTTGCAGGTGAGCCACACACCGCCGCAGGTCAAAGCAGCAAAATATTCCTACATGTTTGATCTCTAATCGGATCGATCTTGTTCTCTGCAGATGTTGAAGATCATCCAAAAGAGGAGTTCTGGCCTCTGTCTCCCACACAGGAGGAGATGTGCAACACGCAATAATAGTTTTACACAATCAATGTTCTTGTTTGTTTTATTCAGTCTTAATAAAGTTGTATACACAGTTCTCTAACACGGTCTGGTTTAATGGAATTCTCCTCGATCCAGCAGAAAACCGTCTTTGGCGGCGTCACCAGATGTTTTCAAGAGAATGAAAGGAACAGATGTGGGCTGCATTTTTCTGCTGCAGCTGTACGAGAGCGGAACTTCCTCTTAATGGAATGCAGCCCCTCAAGCTTTTTTTTATCTATCCAAATCCATATCGGCAGTGAAATGGGCAAATTAAGGGAGTGATTAGCAGCCAGGTGCTGTTGATTAAATGCACAAATGAAACTGATGATCAGTCATTGCCTTTTCCATCAATGCACGGCCAGAAAAGGAATTGTTTCTTCCCGTTAATGCGAGGGTTAAAAGTGGGGAAGCCTTTACGGGCAGCTGCTAGTGGTCTCAGGAGTGGACATTCCAACAAGCATGGATGAAATATATGATGGAGACGGCATCAGAGAGAGATTGAAAAGCCTTTTTGAATAAGTGGAAACATCAAAGTGACCTCATAACTCCACAAATGTCCCTAAATAACAAAAGATCTGCAGCTTCCCGACTTTGAATAATTACTTTCATAATCTGCATCCTCTTTTATCTTTTGTGTTATTTCGTGAATTCAGCCAGCAGAGGGGGGCTCGTTAATCATTTCAGCAGCATGGCGCATCGCCTTTTGTGGGATTGCAGCTTTAAAACAAATTTATATGTGTAATAATTATATTTAACCTAAAAATGATTCATTTGGAGGTCATTCAGTGGGCTAAAGTAGTAAAATTAGGTCTGATCTGCCTGTTTTTCTCTTGCAGTAAGGCACTTTGTCCAGTAGAGGGCAGCAGACCTGCACCCATGCTTGAATATTTCTTGTGTAAGCTCCACAGTGAGGTGCAATAGTTGTGAAATGTGCAGCATTTATGCAATTTTACTCCAAAAGAACAGAAATGACCTTCTAGCAGATCAAACAATCAAAATAAATCAGACATTAGTGGTTTGTTTCCTATTTTTGCAGCTTTGCTACTTAAACAGCACAAACACATCAAAGAGTGGATTTTCATTGTTCCTAAATAGTAAGAATAAAGACAAAAGCTTTAATCCCCTACAAGCAATAGAGTTGAGATAAACTGATGCGAGTCTGACTGAAGGGGAGAATATGGAGCAGGAATGAAATAAATGTAAGAAGCAGAAAGGAGGAGTAGACACAGGGTCTTTCATGCAGCCCACAAAGCCATCCTTTCATGTGTGGAATTTCTCAGTCATTATTAATACATCCAGCTGTGTGCAGCTCCATCCAGCTGGAGGTTAAAGTTCACGGTGGTCATCATCCCAGAGAAGAGTCTGATGTTCTCACTTCCTCATAATGAGCAGCGCCGGAAGAGAGTGGATTTGTTTCACGCTCTGCAGCTTGAATGTTGCCTTGGGAGGCTGCGGCTGTGAAACTCTGAGGCGATTGTGAGCGTTAGTGTGTGCGTGTGATTTTGGAGAAGGGGACGTGTGTGTGTGTGTGTGTGTGTGGCTAGGAATTGTGGCCAAATCGGCCGAATCCCAAATCAATGCTGCTGCCGACACAATCAGAGCAATTCATCAGCTCAAATAAGACACAACCAATGTGACTGCACACTTCCCCTTTCAGTCAGTTACTGAGTTATTGGAAAACTGAGATTTCATTCAGAAAAAGATGATGCAAGAAGGACATCTGACCCTTTATTAATTGCAATATTTATCCCATTTTCTAATACATCTTCTAACATATTTTAATTTGTCCCATTTTTAAGATCAGTTCAGATAATTACTTTCACATTTTGGGGCTTTGTCTGTGAATAAATCAAGCGATGAAAGAGCGTGAAGATTAGTAGAAATATCCATCTGCACTTTAAAGATATTTCATAAGCTCACGATTATGCTTTGAATCTTACTGGAAGAGTTAAGAAATTTTAAAAAGGCTCAGTTAGCATAGAAGCAGTTGAGTTTTAGCTGTTCTGCTCAAATTTTGACAAAAATGTACAAAAAGTGATTTCAGCAGTTTTATTTTTGACAGTTTCAGTACCTTCCAGAATGAGCCGTTTCAGGGCTCTGTCACTTTAAGAAGACAGGCTGGAGCTGGCCACGCCCACCCATCCCTTGCTGTCTAATATTTGGGAGTGGTTCAGAGTAGAGCTTCTGCTGCTTCTCTGGCAGTAGCTCTCTCTTGCACATGAGAGGTGGTTCTATACTAATGATCCCGTTTGTGACATCACAAACAGGGACTTTTTGAAACAGCTTGTTTTCGGCCCATAATTCCTAAAACCATGTCTCAATCATGTTGGAAGGAAGGTTATACTGGAACATATTTTAATCTCAGCCGGCTGAGGGGTTTGGCAGTTTTTCTCCTTTCAAAATAAAGGAAGGAGGGACGAAGCTACGGTTTACCATTAGCGAGTGTGAGGTTGCCGTGTTGCCTGCGAGCTAACGCAGCAACGCCGACATTTGTAATTCAACTATGACAAAAAGCTCCAGAGTTGTTTAAAAAACCGAAGCCAGTAACAAGATTGACTGAAGTTATTTCTTGTACCCCTAAGAAGCCACGGCATCCTTTTGTTTTACTCTAATATCAGCTAAAGAAGACTAGAGGCTAACATTGAGCTAAAAATGCTAACGGTGAATTAGAAGCAAATAGTCTGCTCTAAAAATATCTCAAGCCACTTTTTCAATTACCAGCAACTCGATATTACATTGAAATGTAAGTGTGAAGTGAATAATGAGTCAATCGTGGCGTTTTACTTCCTTTAATGAGTCGTTCAGAACTATAGCAGCAAGCTAACAGCAATTAGCTACCATAATAAGTGTAGTAAGTGCTCTCTATCATAAAACACCCAAGAGTGCTAACACCAGATTTGACAATGTATTTAACTACTTATCAACTTATGGTGTATGACTCATCTAGAATCTTCTGGTGCTGGTCCATAACTGGCAACAGCCATGAAACTCACAGAATGGCAGTGAGAGAGTGATTGGAGTAACCAAATTTGAACACAGGATGTCATTTTTACTTCATTCCTACATATTGCACCTTTAAAGTGATGGCATGCATTTCCCCTGGCGATAGGGGGCAGCACATACCTAAATCATTTCAAGCAAACAGTATTTTTGTGTTCAAGTAAGACCTTAGCAACGGATGGCCATTAGGGTCAAAAATCCCTGGGAGTGCAACCTCCAGCAAAATGACAAGCACATCAGACTCGCTTTCATCACTGGCAGCAAGCCAAGAGGTAAATGTTTAAAACAACGTTTATGAATGGCGAAAGTTTAGTAACCATTTGTTACAAATAAGTAAATGCATTTTGTCCTCACAGGTTCCCGTAGCAGGAAACATGGCATCCAATATGGCGTCGCCCAGAGCTTTAGACCTGCACATGTGTTTTAGACCTGATTTTTATGGTTATATGTTACAAAGCCGTCAATTTTTTTCAACAGCTGGACATCATTTAACTCATTTTCAACAACATTTTGATGGATATTTCCAGAGATGAACGGTAAAAACTACACGTTACCTTAATGTCTTCTAACCATGGGGTGATTGAACCTCACATGCATCAGTTGTAGATATATTTGTAACTGAATGTTTCTAATAATTTTATTAAAATAGGTCCATTGGTTCATGAGACATTTTGCTATCAAACAAAGACAAGAAGTAGGCCATAAAAGGGGAACTGTTTTTTACACAGCCTTTTTGCAGACCTACCCTAACTGTAGGTTTGCTATGCCTAAGTGTACGGTTTTGTATTTTATCAAACAAATCCTGTATTTAACTCTCCAGTGGTGTATAATGGATACGTAATGTATTTATGTGATTTTGGACCAGACCGCTCTTTGTGGAAGTATCCTCACCCGATTGATGGGGTCGTGAGTGTTTGGATCACCACTCAGGCTGTCACTACTGTCAAAAAGGTGAATGAACCTCACTGATCACCACTCAGCTATGACTGCATTCGCCTGGCTAAGTTTAGAAGGGAATTCAGGACGAGAAGATCAACTTACCCTCTCTCTCTCAGACACACACACACACGCACACACACACACACACACACACACACACACACACACACACACACACACACACACAATCACAAACATTTTCATAGACTGAAGCACTTTCTATCGTTTCAGCATATAGTAAATTGTAGTTTCACAATTTTAAATCTTCTTTGCAGACTTGCACCGCTCCATCGGAAGGTCACTTTCACTTCATCTTTACTGCATCCTCATTTCACTTCCTTCAAAGAAACGAGCGAGACAGCCATCCAGACAGACACCCCGCATCCCCCGCCTCCATCCTGACAAGATATAAACAGGACACCTGCAAAAGGCAAGTGTGTGTGTATCCACTTTTCACCTTAGCCAACCCAGAGCATTAATCATCTGGAGAGGTGGTAGCCACCACACTCTCACACTGACACTGCACACCAACTTCACCAGGCAGGGGGAGGCGAGGCAGTCAAGCAGCTCGGGATAATAGAATCCAAACAACAAGGTTAGAGGAGAGAAGAAAAGGAAGCGCCTGCACACTGAGTGACTAATCAGTGAGGAAATTAGAAATAAGAACAGGGAGTGAATCTAAAGAGGAGGGAAATGGGACAGAGGTGAAATTAGAAAAAAACCCGAAGCAGGTATTGCTTAACACTTCCTGTATGAGTGTGGGTGTTGGCGTTAGTCCTTCAGATCTGGAGAACAAAGCGTTGCGTCAGCTATCTTCTGGAAAAGCAAACACTCTGCAGCTGATTGTTCCTGCTAACTGGGTGGTTTTACATTAGGGCCTTGGTCAAATTTGCAACGGGTGAGGGAAGATGCAAAAAGTTAACGAAGTGAAGATTTACCTGTTCTTGTAAGAAACACCAGTCCCTGACTTGATTTCTGCAGCAGGAAGCTGAAACCTCACTCTGATTGTGGATTTAATGGGGCGCTAGCAGACCTTCCCTTGGTACATTTCATTCTTTAAACACACCAAAACCAATAATACAGCAGAAGTCATAAAAGAGCTAAACATCTGATCTGAGAGTCACCTGCTAAGCATGCAAAGTGGATCTGCTGAGTGATCTGAGAGGACAGACGTCCCACTGGAGGACAGGATCAGGGTAATGAAGTTTTATCTGCGGTGGATCATTAACACGGACAGGCTGGGAGTACAGAACGTGACTGTACGCAAACGCTCAATTAAATCAATAAAACACATCTGAATGGTGGCAAAGGGCTGAAAAACTTTTACACTGCAAAAACTGATTTCTAAGAAAGTAAAAAAGTCTCATTTTTACACATTTTATTTTATTTGTAGTCTAAAAAGTAAAATTATTCTCTAGAAAATAACACTACTTAAAGCAGCAATCCAGAGTTTTCCCCTTTCACGAATTATGTATGATTTTTTAGAAACCCATAAAAGTGATTGTCTTATCATGTAGTGTGATATAATGTAAGTGATACGTCTGTAAAATCCGTGCAATAGGAAACTGAGAGGCGACCAGAACTAACCAATAGCGTTAGACTACCGCTTACGTGCTTCAAATTTAAGGAAGCACCTCAGCTGATGCTGAGTTGATGAACTTTTCACGGACAAGTAAGTCTTTAAAATATAAATATATGAAAACACAACATGACATGAGAATAATAATTGTAAAACAACGTGTTTAGCTCTGTTTGTCGGCTACAGAAGCACATTCATAAACAAGAAATGTACAGTCGCCATCTTAAATTACCGAGTCCATCGACTATTGCTGTGATACGCTTGTCAGCCACTAGATGGTGCCATCAGATAAAAGAAATACTCCAGAGAGCTACTTTAACGTAACATTTTAATAAAAAGCTATATTTAAAAAAAAATCCCTCCACGGGGCGTTTAGAGTTGTGTAGAATGAATGTACAGTTTATTTTAAAAGCTATATTTTAAAAAAGTTATCAAAATTTTATTTTGACGGGCACGACGCTGGGTTTATGTTTACATCCACCAGCCACTAGAGGGCACTGTAGCGGTAAAAAGTCTGCTCGGCAAGGCAAGGCTGGGACAAGTCAAGCAGCTGATTCTGAGCCCAGAAGATGTTCTAACGGTAAATACTGTTGTAAAGTAAACTTATTAGTAGAAATTAGTCCTTACCCTGTACGATTCGTCACTGGACATGGTGCTGGCTGCTCACTTCACGTATCAGCAGTGAACCAACACCCCGATGGCTGGAAAATTAGTTGTGTTGTTGCAATACCACCTCTAAACACTAGATGTCGCCACAGTGTCCGTGTTCCATATTCAACCTTTAAATTAAGGGAATCATTCTTGAATGTGATCCAAATTTTCTTGTTTTGAGTAAAAAAATATTTTGAATGGGATAAGCAAAAGTTGCTTGGCTAGAATTCTCAAAACCAGCAGATGAATCTAAAATTTGATTTATTTTGATTTAAGTCTAAAAATTCGATTTTTTTCACTTCCTTAGGAATCAGTTTTTGTAGTGTATGTTATGGAAGGCATGAAGAAAAATTAAAACACCTTTTAGATGTCTGCAACAAACAGGATCTTATTATTTTTTTTTATTTTACTGTAAATATGCTCATAAAAATATTTGAATTCCATTTGCTTCAAAAGTTTTGCAGATCATGTCTGTCTTACAAACATTTACCTCCTTCAGGGCGTGACAAATCCGCCAGCTAAAGTCCACACCTTCCATGTTTGCTCTAATCAGTCTAGATAATTCACAGCACTGTGCAAATATCGTCAGCCGCGGATGACTTCTCCCATCTTTCTGAAACTCTGAAACATTTTTCCTTTGAACTTTATCTGCTTTCATAAAAATCTTTTTCCATCCAGTGTTTGGATCTGATCCTTTTTCATCGCTCTTTTGCTCGAGATCACTTAAAGAGATTACAAGAAAGTCTGCCTCGGTGAAAGCAAAATGATAAAATCAGGGTGGATACAGGCTTTTTTTACAGTGCAGTAGTTCAGATAAGGTCACTCATGCAATAAAACGACCTTTCACGCAAAAAAAAAAAAAACACATAGCACCTTTATGCATTTGTCTAGTCTTAGAATCAAAGGCAGCACTACTTTATAAACCCAAGTTGTTTCACTCCTGGTGCATCCAAGAGTAAAATCCTGCAAGAGTTTCTTAAAATTCCTGCAAAAATCATAATCGTTGGTGTTTTATAAGAAGTAGAAGTAAATTCCCCGCAGTTCCGTTCCGTGCAATGAGAGAAATTCTGTCAATCTTACAACAAAAAAGCTGCAACTAAATTATTGCTTGAATGCTGTTTAGACATTTTAATGTGAAAATCTCTAAGAGTTATTGCACATGTAGAGGCAAACACACAGAAATGTGAGAACATTTACAAAGGTAAGCAAATACACATCTGACTGAATTTCTATTTAATTCACAGAATTACACCTACACCTATCTCCTGCATTAGCTTCTGATAGAAAATACAAATACCTTGGTGTCTGGCTCGATGACTCGATGACTCCCTCTCCTTCAAGCCCCATATAGAAAATCTTGTGAAGAAACTCAAACTCAGGCTGGGTTTCTTTTTTCGACATAAACTGTGTTTTTCTTTTGAGGCCAAAAAACGACTAGTTACTGCAACATTTCTGTCTATTCTGGATTATGGAGACCTTTTGTATATGAATGCCTCAGCACAGTGTCTTGGTAAGATTGATGTGGTTTATCATGCCTCGCTGAGGTTTATTACTAACTGTAGACCAATGACCCATCATTGTGAATTGTATTCTCGAGTGGGATGGCCTTCTTTGTCCACCAGGAGGTTGGCACATTGGTACACTTTCATTTACAAGGCCATGCTTGGATTACTACCCAACTACATCTGTAACTTCATCTCACGGAGAAGTGTAACTTCTCACAGTCTGCGTGCAAACGATCAGCTGTTACTCTGTGTTCCGTTTGCTCGCACTGAACTGGGCAAAAGGGCTTTTGTTCACTCTGCTCCTTCTGCATGGAACAAGCTGCAGGAAAACTGGAAACTAACCGAGCTCATCTCCGTGAATACATTTAAAGCCAGACTGAGAGCCCTTGAGAGAGATACCCTGTGTTGTAATTGCCTTCTGTAATTCTGTACATAACATGTCTGTGTAACTGAAAAATTTTGTAACTGTAACTTTTGCTGCCTCTTGGCCAGGACTCCCTTGAAAATGAGGGTTTTAATCTCAATGGGACCTTCCTGGTTAGAATAAATACAATAAAATAAATAAAAAATTCTCCCGTAGTTTCAGTTTGAACAGAAAACATTAAAATCCGTGAGAGTCGTTCCACGCGGCTTTAATGTCTTTAGTGATTGCTGTGGTCCTTCTGTTGCGGAGGCAACACAACAGGATGTTTAAGGAAATTCATTCCAATTCCTTTTCTGCTTTAAAACATAAACACCGCTGGATAAACACCGGCAGTTTAATGACCACAATTCACATCGGATCTAAACAAACGTGAGTCTTGGCGGGAGGATGTAGAGGTCTCCTCATCCCTCACAGAAACACGCTGCAGAGACGAGCAGGCTTCTGCATCTAAAGGCTGTGAAAGTAAAGATTTGATCCCGTTCTCTTGATTTCTTTCACATTTGACTCGTCCACATGACTCACAGCTTCTTGTTCTCGCACTTCTTTGCTCCTCCCCTTCTCTCAGAGCAACAAAAACCATTTTATTCAACCACAACTCCTTTTTTTTAAAGACAACACTTCCTGTTGCATAACTCTTATCAGCCTGTCCATCATCTGTGCTCTGAGAGATTCTCCTCACAAATCCAAGCTGTTTGTTCAGTTCAGTTCAGTTCAGTTAGTTTATTATCCCTCTTGGGGGAAATTTGGAGCACAACAGCAGTCAGGATAAATGAACACCACATCACAATCCACGCATTCAACTCATTCAACCAGCGACCCCATTATACCCTTTGTAAAAATCTACCCGAAATAAAAGATTCCATAAAAAAATAAATAAAAATAAAAGCAGTATACAACAACAAGGCAATATAAAAAAAGGTTAAGAACAGTTAATTACTATAACAGAACAAGACAAAAACAAAGACCATCTAAAATGTCTACTGCTGATTTATTGCTTTTATAGCCATAGGTACGAATGAATGTTTGTACCTATTGCATCTAATAGGAGGCAGCCTGTACCTTCTCCCTGAAGGGAGGAGGATAAACTCATCTGACAAAGGATGGTTCCTACTGGTTAGAATTATGTTTGCCTTCCTAACTAGTTGTCTGTGCCAGATGTCTGACAGGGTGCACTGTTTAGCCCCAATTATTTTACTGGATGTTTTGACTATTCCTGCCAGGCGGGACTTGTTTTTCACTGTCAAGTTGCCAAACCAGGCAATCAAGCAGAAGGTTAAAACAGATTCGATAAAAGATCTGTAGAATAAAACCATCAGGGTTCTATCAGGGTTTGCAACGCTGCATCTTGTGATTTCTGCAAAATTACAGAAAAACTCAAAGCAGTTTAACTGTCAGCAGGACACAAATATGATGCCGTTCTGGCTGAATAATTACAAAGCCAAAGCACCTTTTATGTATTTAATCTGGGTTAAACTGCTTGACGGGATCATTTTTGACGCTGCTGCGCTGAACCAAAGCCTCAGGTTGGGGAATGTCAGCCGATCGCTCACGCTGATCAATGACGGCGTCAAGAAGCAGCAGAAAATCAACAAGAGGCCAGACGAGAGCAGCTGCAGAGATATTGATCATTAATGGCGTGACAGCCAAAATATGACGGCCTCTCCTCGCCTCTGTCGAACACACCCTCCTGCAGTCGCTCCTCCACTTCCATCTAATTCATGCACGACTTGGATGAAGCACCGCCTTCAGTAATTGTCCCTGGCAGCAGTCCTAGAAGAGAAGTCATAAGCATGACTTTGGAGTCTTGCACAAGATTCAAAACTGTGATTATTCTTAGTCATTCCTGCAGGTCAGTGTGCAGCAGAGCGAAGGATGCTGCTTCTGCAGGTGTTAAATATGGAAATGTAGTTCATGGCTTTGATGTTAATAAAAAGCTGATTTAATAAAGCTTTATTAAGGAGGGGCTCAGATGCTCCTGTTTTAGGAAGTACAAGTCAGCTAGAGGAGAAAGTAGCTTCAGAACTACAATCAGATGAGTGATCAGAAATCCCTCTTCATGTGTTTTTCATTTCTGTCTCTAATGATGCTAAATCAAATCAGATTGCACACACATTCTATCAACCCATTATTATAATTATTATTATTATTTTAAAGACAATACCATTATCAAAATGTACTTAAAATAGTATTGGACTTTTAGATCTGTCCTATTTTTGCCAGTGATATACATATATGTATTTTTTTCTCCTGTTTTGAATTGAAATACAATTTCAAAGCATTTTTTCAGAAATTAAAAGAGCTTGTGTTTACAATAATAATGTTAATGACTATTGTTTGATTATCTGTCTCATTATTTTTAATTAAAAAAAATTGCTTTCGGGGCAAATTTTCTTGAACGATTAAAAAGCGATTAATCAAGATTAATTCATTACAAAGCCTCTAATAATTAGATTAATTTTTTTAATCGAGTCCTACCCCTAATATATATATATATATATATATATATATATATATATATATATACATATATGTATGTATGTATATATATCTATATATATATATACAAAATTTCAATTTCACCCTCCTCCTTCCAAGCTCAGGTCCTCTACCAGAGGCGTGCGAGCTTGAGGGTTCTGTGCAGTATCTTAGCTGTTCTTAGAACTGCACTTTTCTGGACTGATATAAACACTCACTGGCCACTTTATTGGGTACACCTTACTAGTACCGGGTTGGACCCCCTTTTGCCTTCAGAACTGTGTTAATCCTTCATGGCATAGATGGCATCACGCAGTTGCTGCAGATTTGTCGTCTGCACTTCCATGATGCGAGTCTCCCGTTCCACCACATCCCAAAGGTGCTCTATTGCAGGGTTTCTCAACCCTGGTCCTCAGGGCCCCCTGCCCTGCATGTTTTCCATGTTGCCCTTTCAAACACCAGTGTTTCCCTGCTGCCACACACCTGACACAAATGAGTGAGTGATTAACAGGCATCTGCAGCCACGTGCTGAAGCAGAGACATGGAAAACATACAGGGCAGGGGGCCCTGAGGACCAGGGTTGAGAAACCCTGCTCTATTGGACTGAGATCTGGTGACTGTGGAGGCCATTTGAGTTCAGTGACCTCATTGTTATGTTCTAGAAACCAGCTTTATGACATGGAGCATTATCCTGCTGGAAGTAGCATCAGAAGATGGGTCCACTGTGGTCATAAAGGGATGGACATGGTCAGCAACAATACTCAGGTAGGCTGTGGCGTTGCAACCATGATCAATGAGTACTAAGGGGCCCAAAGTGTGCCAAGAAAATGTCCCCCACACCAGTACACCACCACCACCAGCCTGAACGTTGATACAAGGCAGGATG
Organism: Aphyosemion australe; assembly: GCA_006937985.1. Lineage (NCBI taxonomy): Eukaryota > Metazoa > Chordata > Actinopteri > Cyprinodontiformes > Nothobranchiidae > Aphyosemion > Aphyosemion australe. The sequence continues at coordinate 753,678 of SSNS01000121.1, forward strand.
GATCCACGCTTTCATGTTGTTGACGCCAAATTCTGACCCTACCATCCGAATGTTGCAGCAGAAATCGAGACTCATCAGACCAGGCAACATTTTTCCAATCTTCTATTGTCCAGTGTTGGTGAGCCTGTGTGAATTGTAGCCTCAGTTTCCTGTTCTTAGCTGACAGGAGTGGCACCCGGTGTGGTCTTCTGCTGCTGTAGCCCATCTGCCCCAAGGTTCCACGGGTTGTGCGTTCAGAGATGCTCTTCTGCATACCTTGGTTGAGTTTCTGTTGAACCAGTCTGGCCATTCTCTTCTGATCTCTGGCATCAACAAGGCATTTTCACCCACAGAACTGCCGCTCACTGGATGTTTTCCCCTTTTCGGACCATTCTCTGTAAACCCTAGAGATGGTTGTGCATGACCATCCCAGAAGATCAGCAGTTTCTGAAATACTCAGACCAGCCCGTCTGGCACCAAGAACCATGCCACGTTCAAAGTCACTAAAACAGGGGTGGGGAATCCTGGTCCTGGAGGGCCGCTATCCCGCAGGTTTTGTGGTTTATCTGCTCAAACACACTTGATTCAGTGCTTGAATCACCTGTGCAGCAACTCATCAAGCTCTGCAGAAGCCTGCTAATCACCTGCTAATTGAAATCAGGTGTGTTGAAGCAGGGTTACAACCAAAACTTGCAGGATACCGGCCCTCCAGGACCAGGGTTCCCCACCCCTGCACTAAAATGACCTTTCTTCCCCGTTCTGAAGCTCGATTTGAACTGCAGCGGCTTGACTTGACCACGTCAACATGCCTACATGCATTGAGCTGCCACCATGTGATTGGCTGATTAGTCATTTGTGTTAACAAGCAGGTGGACACACAGTTTGCCTCCAGGCATTCTGAACACCAGTAAGACAGGTCTGGGTGCAGAAACATTCTTTTTTTAAGAGCCTCATTCTTTGTGTAGTTTATCATTTTCACTTCAGGACAGAGACTTTTGTCAGGCCTGTAACGTTTTAACCGTGTCAACACCAGTTGGAGCTGACTGCATAAATATATCAAACAAAGTCACGAGTTTTTGGAAATCAGCTATTTAGACACCTGCAAGCAGCACTTGACCTGATTTTGTAGTTTGAATCCTCTTTTACAATTGATATTAGTTTTATTCAGAGGGAAATTTTTCACGTCTATGTGTAAAACGTATCTCTGCGTCCTGACGTTACCTTATAAGAACAAACAGCTGTGACTCGTGCGGCGCGGCGTGGGTTGCTCCACGTCTGCTTGAGGCAAGTAAACACATGTACATATTATCAAAGCAGAGGAACAGTTGGAGTGATGCAACTAAAAGTCACTTGACAAAATATTTTCATAATGTGTTTACTTTGCTGCCGGAGATGGAAAAGGCATAAACTGCGTGTGCGACTCGTCCTGAACTTCTGCTCGGCTTTGTGTACAAACAGACGTCAGAGCTCTTCAGCGTCTGAACGGTGCACGCCGTTTCCACAGATGTAGGGTGACTCAACCCCATCTCTGAGATAGAGCTGGTTAAATGCATGAAAATGCAAATCTGTCTTTTCTGACAAAATAATAGTTTTTCTGTTGTAAGGGATTCAGTACGAGCGTCCCGGGCAACTTGCACATCTGCAACAGCATCATTAATGCTGAATGATGTATTTACAGACTCTGGGGAAACATATGCCACCACCCAGACGGTCTTTTTCAGAGAAGCGTCTCACTTATTTAATCAACTGAGTGTCAAACTTTGTGCAACAGAAAGGAAAACATGGCTGTGACATAAACTCAGGGTGCTAAACCGTCCTGCCTGCAGGTCAGTTCGGCCACAGCTGAACAACCAAAACCCAGTTTCAGTGCATGAACTGTCATGGATTAACCTCAGTTTAGAGAAATGTGATTAGTTCTGACTGGATTGACGAGCTAAAGGCTAGTCAGTGGAATACATGTTTTTGGGTAACATTTCACTGCCGTCAATTTTACCGTATACGGTTATTTACGTGTAATTTTAGTTATTTACAGCTGAATGAAGCAGGTCTGGACAGAATTTTATGTTTTGACCAGGAAGATTGAAAGTTATAGAAATTAAAATGAAATGGGGCAGCAGTAGCTCAAGAGGTAGCGCCCGTTGTCCATTAATCGGAAGGTTGTGGGTTCGATTCCGGCTCCCGGCAGAGAATGCTGCTGTTGTGTCCTTGGGCAAGACACTTAACCCACTTTGCCTGCTGGTGGTGGTCAGAGGGACCGGTAGTACCAGTGTTCAGCAGCCTCACCTCTGTCAGTGCGACCCAGGGCAGCTGTGGCTACATTGTAGCTCATCATCACTAGCGTGTGAATGTGTGTGTGAATGGATGAATGATACACTGTAGTGTAAAGGGCTTTGGAGTCCTCTAACTCTGAAAGGCGCTATACAAGTGCGTCTCATTTATCATATAAATTAAAATGAACTATCTTTTATATATATAAATATTTAGGCGTGGGAATTTAACGAGTTATTTATGATTAATTAATTAGAAAAAAATAACGAGTTAATAAAAATTTACGCGTTTAACCCTTTGGGTCCGAGGGTCCCCCAATTGGGGGCAGTTGAAGTTTAGCAGCTAAATACATGCCCTCTAAATATCAATGAATATCGTCAAGCTCCACCTCTAAAAAACGTCAGAATCTTGAAGACCATGCAAACCTTTTTTACGAGCTCCAAACAAAACTAAAACTACAATCAAATGAGTTATTGGAAATCCCTCTTCATGACCTTAACCCTAACCCTCTGCCTCATTACTTTTAATGAAAAAAATTGCTGTAGGGGCAAATTTTCTTGAACGATTAAAATGCGATTAATCAAGATTAATTAATCTAATTAATTCGATTAATCGCGTCCCACTCCTAATATATATGAATTTGTTTTAACGTGACAGATCATCATTTTATAACTGGTTTAATGTGGCTGTTAGCTTGTCAGGCTGGTAAAAACTCATTTATATTTCATTATTGATAATTAAAAGACACAAAATTGGTACAAATGACTTTTTAGAAGATGTTTTTCTATAGGCTTACATCACAAAAGCATATGATGTAATTGCAAATTAATTATAACAGTTGCACACATTTTTTAGTTTCAGATTTGTCATGTATCTTGATTATGTCCCAAAAAAGTCCCATTGTACTTGAAATTTGGTTGCCGTCCACTCTGTGTTGTCTCATACTTTTTAAACGTTCTGATTCACCAACACTGAAGTGAAAAGGGTTCTAAACAGGTTCTAGACGCCTTTGTGAATACTTTGTTGCTCCAACATTGTGGATGATTTGTGTCTTTTTTAAAATGATTAGCACATCATTGGATTCTGCTTCATTTAAACTTATATAATTTGAAGAACACAAGAGTTTAATTTAACTTCGTGAGTGTCTGCAGCATCGCTGTGTGGAGATTGATGCATTAAAATGTGGAGCTCAGCCACATCCCTGCTGTACCACGGGTTACTCACCACGACCACACGCTGACACTTTGATTGCATCTGGCTTTTGTGAGGTTAACGGCAGCTTTTGGCTCAAACGGATTCTGCCTCCGTGATCGATAATGGATGTCGTCCTGGGATTCCATTATAAATCTCTCCGAACAAAACTCGCTGTTTGAGCAGAGCTCTGCCATCACCCAGTGAGCCCTCCAAGACCAACACTGTACAAACTTCCACTACATCTGCGGTCGCTCTGACTCTTCCTTTTGTCACCCTCCCTTCATGTCCCACACTGCCTTGAAGAAAATGCTCTTTTCTTACTTTGCATTCAGAACGTCTACCATTTAAGAGAAAAGGGGTGAAAGGTGGAAGAGAAAGGAAGGGAGGGGCTCCTGGCAAACATCCCAACCTCCTGCAAGTCGAGATTCAACACTCCGCTTCTCTGTGAATCCAAATTTGCTTTCATCTAATGAGTTGTGCAAAAAGTAGATAAATTCCACAAACACTCTTTACGGTGCTGAAGCCACAGTGGCTGCTTTTGAACACGAAACAACCTAAACAAAGAAATAACAGCCACCTTCTAGAATCAGGGCCCTCCATTGCCTTAACACACACTTCTCAGAGCCGTCTATTCCGTTTGCACCTCAAAGCCAGGAAATCAAAAGCTGTTTGTAGTCATGGGCTCTTTTCTAGGGAGGAGAGGTCGCTGGTTTCCTGTGCTCAGAACGCCGTGCAGCCGAGGGCCCCTGGTGACAGTTTCACACCCCGCCTGCATCAATAACTCCACGCCATTGTGACGGACACAAAGGCAGCCTGAGTAGAAGCCAAAAGGAAAAAGGTTCCAGTCTTTATTCCTCCCTCATGCCCTCACTTCCTCGCCAAAATAAAAGTGTGGAGGAGGACCAAGGTGGAGAGAGCCGGACCGGTCAGGATTTGTTCTTCAGCGTGCTCATCTTGTAAGACTTTCCTGAATGTATAAAAATATCGACACGCTTCTTGCACGACTGATTTACTTCCTTTCGTGACAATCGTAGCGGCCACAACACAGAAATTAGTCAGCTACAGACATCAAACATCTACAGAAAATATATAAAGAGTTTTGTTTACAACAGACATCAAATGAAAAAGGGTCATCTGCCAAACACAGTGCACAAGTTTACTTTGAGGTATCTCACACAAGCAGATCTTCAACGGGTCGATGGAGTCGCAAAGCGGGCAAAAGGAATTCTGACTTTATGTTGCAATAAACGCTCGAATAGTTGGAACTTGCTGCGGCGAGTCACGGTTTCACTGACACTGGCTTCTCACTGGACTCATGCAATATAAGGGTCGGTATTAGTCCAACTGACACCTAATAAAACAGACGACTCAGAACCGTCACAACATCCTGTACAGCACATCTAGAAATCTGTGATCATAACGACGAAAAAATACTGGAAATATTGTTTTTGTTGTGTGTGACAAACATCAGAGATGAAATATGTTGTAACAGAGCCTTTGTGTACTTTGACCTCTAAGCTGTCAACAAAGAAATGAGCTCCATTCAGTTTGCAAAACAAAGACAGACGGAGTGAAGGAACTCGACTAATAGTGCATTACATCGTCTGCATTGCACTTTTTTTTGCAGTTGCAGGTTCGGTGCATCCGTTCTTTTATCCTAGCTTCCCTTCCTGAAGCTTAAGCTCTCCCCCGCTTAAGAGGTATTGATTAGGCATCAGCTCACGGCTAGAGAGGGTGCTATGCATTCTCAGGCTTCTGTTACAAAACAAATGATTACCAGGAGATTAATGCCTGTTGGACGATTAATTTCCCCTGCCGGATTCTTCACAAAGCTCATTAAGTCCAAAGTGTAAGCAACTACTAAGAAGAAGAAGAGTGATGGCTCTGATACTTTGAGAACAACACAATACAGTACAATAGCTTATTAATGCCAACACGCTGCAAGCAAGCAATGGTATCACAGGGTTAAGTGGAGCTTTTTTCCTACAGTCCACACAGTGCATTGATTTATTCTGTCCGTCTGAAGGACCGGAGGCCCCGTCATGGTCTTCGTTCTCCGTTCTCCACGTACTCAGCCAGGCTGTTGAGAGCCGTCTCCTCGCTCTTGGACTGAAGGACGGTGTCTCCCTTCCTGGAGGGCTTTTTCGTGGCCCTCGACAGCTTCCTCCTGAAGGTGTCTCCGGCCAGGAAGTAAAGAACAGGATCCACGCAGCTGTTGAGGCTGGCCAGCCCCCGCGTCACCTGGTACGTGGCGTAGACGCGGTTGTTGAACTCGCACATGTCCGGGCTCTGGAAATACAACCTGGCCCGCATGTTGAGGTTTTTCATAACGTGGAACGGCAGGTAGGAGACGGCAAAGACCGCGAGGACTATGATGACCAGGTGGATGGACTTCTGCCGGAGGGGCGCATTGTTCATGTCGTTGTAGATCAGCGCCTTGACGATCATGCCGTAGCAGCAGAATATGATGATAAAAGGGATGCAGAAGCCAAACACAGTCAAAGTCATGCTGTAGATGAAATACCCCGGTAGCTCGTCCTCGGTGGTGGTGTCGTAACAAGTGGTCGAGTTACGCTTCAAACCAGTCCTGGAGTAGTAAAGAATCGGGGAAATGGCGATAATAACTATCAACCACACGAGCGCGCTGGTGATGACGGCGTTTTTCTTCTTTAATCGACCCAAAGACTTGAGCGGATGCACCACCCCCGTGTACCTGTGAACACTGATGCAGGTGAGAAACAGAATACTCCCATAAAGATTCACGTGGAAGATGAAGCGCTGCAGTCGACACATCACATCCCCAAATATCCAGTCAGTTTTGTTGAAATAGTAAAAGATGAGGAAAGGCAGGGAGAGGACGTAGCAGAAGTCAGCCAGGGCCAGGTTGAACATGTAGACGGAGATGCTGCTCCACGGTCTCATGTGGAACACGAACATCCAAATGGCCAGGCTGTTGCCCACCAGCCCCGTGATGAAGACCATGATGTAGACGGTGGGCAGGTAGTAGAACTGGAATCCGGTCTTGGTGAGGTTGCATCCTCTCGTTTGGTTGCCGAGTTCAGTTATGTTCATGAGAGACGTCAGGTTCAAGTCTGTGGTCATGGTTTCAGGGACAGAAGCTGGTCCGGTTTCTGTGTGTGAGAAAACATGTTCAGTCCTATTAAAGCAGATTGTAGCGGGAGAGAAAACTGGTTTCGGTTTGCAGAGTAAACAGAAGCCTTACCGCCGACACGGAGTTGTATTCCTCATGCCTTCACAGTTTACAAAGATTTCAGTCACAATGTGGACGGGGCGTGTTTCAGCTGCCAGGTTGGTCTCATTCAAGTCCTCCAATAAAGCAGGAAATGCTTTAAAAAGTCTGGAAATCTCCTGGGTTTGTAGAGAAAGGGAGAGAAGGAGAGTTCCTCTGCGCGCTGCGACGCTTTCTTACAACAACGGCGGCGGTGGGACGCATCAGAGACAGCTGCAGGCTCTGGCATGAAGAGCAGGAACACAAACAGCGCGACAAGGCTGCGCGCGCTCTGGCGCGGCGAGGAGAGGGAAGGAGAGGAGCGGGGAGGGGAGGGGAGGAGCGCTCTCACAAAAATCCAAGTCCAACCACACACACACACACACACACACTCTGCAGCTTCACCGTTATCAGATCAGAACTAACTTATTATTACAGACATGTGGTCACTTTAAATCCGGGTGGAGTGAGCTGGAAATGTATTTACTTTTTCTTAAAATGTCATTAAGTAAAAAAAATCACCTTCCCAGTCCATAATGATGCAAAGAATAAAAAAAAGAACAAAAACAAATAATTGGGTAATGTTAAACAGGCCTGCCATTATCAATTTAATATATTTTAAGGGGTGGGACTCGATTAAAAAAAAAAAATCTAATTAATTAGAGGTTTTGTAATTAATTAATCATGATTAATCGCATTTTAATCGTTCATGAAAATTTGCCCCGAAAGCAATTTTTTAAAATTAAAAATAATGAGACAGAGAATCAAACAATAGTCATTGACATTATTATTGTAAACACAAGCTCTTTTAATAAAAAAATGCTTTTAAATTATTTCAATTCAAAACAGGAGAAAAAAATATATACGTATATCACTGGCAATAACAGGACAGACCTAAAAGTCCAATACTATTTTAAGTACATTTTGATAATGGTATTGTCTTTAAAATAATAATAATAATAATAATAATAATGGGTTGATGGAATATGTATGCAATTTGATTTGATTTAGCATCATTAGAGACAGAAATGAAGGCAAAAACACATGAAGAGGGATTTCTGATCACTCATGTGATTGTAGTTGTAGTTGTGTTTGGAGCACATAAGAAAGGTTTAAGAAAGGTGGTCTTGTAGCCAAGGCTCTGAGCTTTCTTTAGAGGTGCAGCTTGACTAGATTGATATTTAGGGCATGTATTTTGCTGCTAAACTTCAACATCCCCCACTTGGGGGACCCTCGGGCTTAAAGGGTTAAATGCGTTAATTTTTTTAACGCGTTATTTTTTTCCCTAATTAATTAACACGTTAAATTCCCACCCCTAATTTTAATCCATTCATAAATCAGTTTTTCTAAAGAAATATACAGAAATATATTTCCTCCCAAAATCTAAATGAAAAAATTTAATTTCAATAATTTTGATTTTTAAGGTTTCTTTTTGTTTAGTTTTAAAGTTAAAATACCAAAACCAGCTATAGAAATAAAACATGAATAAAATATGCCCTTACTATTTAAAACTAAATAAGCATGACTATTGCTCATGTTATGTCACAGTAATGAAATATAAACATGTCCTGATCTTCTATCTAGACGAACAGGAAATAATCACTAATGCGGCCCATTTCATCCTTGAGAGCATTATGTAATAGAGTTGATGTATAATGTATGAATCTGTCTGATTTAAGTGTTAATTATTTAGCTGTTAATGTTCTATACACAATTAAATGTGTCTAAAATGGAAAGTAGATTCAATAAGGTAGGCTCCATAAAGCCTATGCAAACATAAGCAGGTACAGCGTTAATCAATCGACTGTGGGCTTTCATTCTGATCTAAAAGTTTCCTCAGACAGTGATTTAGTGTGATGTTGCAGACAGACATCCTGAGGAACTCGTACGCAGGACATACTAGTGGTGCCGAGGAAAACTGGTGTAATTCAGTCATTCTGAGTTTCACATGCATGCATAATGTGAAAATAGTCTTCAACTCCTGTTTCCTGCATTAACCGCCAATAGAAAATAGACACGTCAGAAAAAGCCACACAAATCTACATGTCACACTGTTTAATTTGCATTCATGGACTCATCCACCTTGGCTTGCAACCGAAGAAGGCTGTTGTTGATTTGGCTAGCAGGAGAGGGCAGAGTGCGTCTTGGCTAGTAGAAGCTAACCGTTAGCATTAGCAATTCCACAACATGGCGGAGCACGTTCAGGCTTGTGTTATTTGTGCAGATAAAACATCAATGTTGCATTTTTACTCAAGTTAGAAGAGCAACCAGCGGCAGCAGAAGAGTCAAGTTGCTGTTAAGCGAGGTGTTCTAATATCTTGAAAATTAATGAGTAAGACTTGTAATTCTGATTTTGGCCTCTACTCCTATGGTTAACTTCTACTTCCTGAACAGATGTGCGTGAGCTTTTGGCCCAATTCCAATACTCGCACTTCCATCCTTGCACCCTTCAATTGCGCGTTCTCGGCTAGGGGTGCGAGTGGGTAGGGTGTCCCGTTTCTCATGTGTGGAAGATGACCACGCCCCTTTTGCACCCTTGATTTGCACTTTGCCCAAGTCCGCATTGATGCGGACTTGGGCAAGGGTATTACACACAATCCATTTTTGAATGGGAATTTTGAGAAGAAGGCGGAGCAATGGCTCAAGTGCCTTTTCTGAAAATATGTATTAAAAAATTCCTTTTAAGATGATTAATGATATTTATTCATGCTCTGAATGTTTTAGACTGAGATTTAATGTGGATAGCAATGAATTTAAATTCAGCCAAATAGTTGTTTGTTGGAAAGCTGTTAATAAAGGTTTTAAATAATAAAGGTAGCGAGTTGTACGCTCTGCTGAGAAGGTCATTGGCTGCAAACTCCCCTCCATACAGGACCTGTACACCTCCAGGACATTGAGGCGTGCAGGTCGGCTCACAGCTGACCCGTTTCATCCTGTCTCTTTGACCCGCTCCCATCTGGCAGGAGGTTCAGATCCATTCGGACCAGAACCTCTCGCCACAAGAACAGATTCTTCCCCTCTGCTGTTGGACTCATGAATGTCAATCCTAGGGCTGCCCACTCCAGTCGCTTGGTCCCAGTCACATGACCCGGTGTTGTACCTGAACTGATCCACAGCAATTTCCTAATGTTGTTATTTCTCGCACATATGGCAATAAAACCCTTCTGATTCTGATTTTAAAAAAGTAGCACAAACAACGACAAGCATCCCGGCATGCGTCGCGGTTGATGACGCAATGCTCCCTGTCCCAGTTCGGCACCCCCCGTCTGAGAGTTTTATGGCTGTTGCCACCTACATCTCAGCACCATTAGATTATAGATGATGAGCGAAGACGAGTCATACACAGTAAATTGATAAGTAGATAAATACATTTCAGTGTAATATCAAGTTGTTAATAACTGAAAAAGTAGCTTGAGATATTTTTTGAGCAGACTATTTGTTTCTAATTCACCGTTAGCATTGTTAGCTCAACGTTAGCCTCTAGCCTTCTTTTCCCGATATTAGAGTAAAACAAAAAGATGCCGTGGCTTCTTAGGGGTACAAGAAATAACTTCTGGGCTGCTCATGTTTACTGGCTTTGGTTCTTCACAAAACACTGCTGCGTTTTACTTTAGTGTCGAATTACAACGCTGCAGCGTTAGCTAGCTAGCGCAGACTCTGCAACCCCACGAGCTCACTGATTGTAAACAAAGACGGCATCCCTCTTTAGCTTTTTGAAAGAAGAAAATCTGTTTCAATGTAACCTTCCAACATGATTGAGACAATAGACTGTTTTGTTATTAATTCATCATAAAATTCTTACATATTGTACCTTTAAAGAAGATTTTAGATCATTCTAGTGGGGGCGTAGACAACACATAAAAGTGACGAGTTAGTCATTGTTAGTCTCCTCATTTAACAGGTGCAATTCTGTCACAATTACTATCAATCAAGAAGAGGCTGAAGCCAAAGTGCAGCCACTGAGAAGCATAAGAGGAGGATTTTGTGCTCGAAGGTCAGGATGATCATTTGGTGCTGCCTTAAAAAGTTGGAACAGACAGCTCGACGTGCGTGGCGGAGACAGCCAAGGACATCGTGACCCTGCAGACAGCCGAAAGAAAGACAGGAGGATGACCAGTGAATAGACAAGTGGTCTGGATGAAGATGACATCCAAAGGTTAATATGCCGTAGTGGCCAAGAATCTTAAGATAGTGAAAGACATCGAGCCAAGATGGCTTCAATTCTCTAATGGACGTTATTATCAGGCCAAAAAATACATATTCAACACTGACTTCATGGGTCCTCATTGTTGTCTGTTAGATGTGTAGCACTGAGTTAGTTCACATGGAAATTAAACTACAGGAAACTGCAATAGTTGCAGAAATAGACCAGAAATAAATGGTAAAACTATATTCTCTCTTATATATATTTTTAGAGATAACTTATTGTCGCACACGTTCATCTATTGGCAGGCAGTAATCTCACGGACCACTGGACAGGTATTAATGAAACTTTCAGAAAATCCTCACTGCATATACATCTAATGAATACATATTAAAAAACCACAGATAATCAGTATAAGCAATAGAAAATAGCTATAACTGTGTTAGTTTTAATGCTACTGAGCTGAATTCTAATGCGTTAGCAGCTGAGAGTCATTCACAACACAGTCTGAGTGAGAGCAGATCACGAGACTGTGAGACTGTGTGTTATTTTCAAGAACGTGTGATGTGCATGACTTCAAGGAAAGTTTAGTCTTATAATTTTAAGAACGTTTCCGGTTAATAAACTATGAACGCAGCAATTTCTTGTTACATTTGCAGGCAGAAACGAGATGATTTTAGAGGGACTTCTGTCAGTTTTCTGCTTGCTGCCTGAAAGTTTCTATCTTAGCTTCCTCAGTCTACCCCTCACTAAAGGTCCAGATCTTGCTTGGATTGTTCTGCCAGTTGGCCGGAGCTGCTTTAGTGTGTGGGCAGATGCTCATTCAGGAGCTGCATCAGTACAAGTCTCCAGGGTTACCTCGGGCTGAGTTGGTTTTAGAAATAGCTGCATATGAAATCACGGACATTAGAATCCAACATTTAATCTACAAATCCAGTAGAACCTCGGAGCTGCAGATGGTTGTTGAATATGGTTCGACACGTGATATTTCCTTTAATGGGATGCACTGAGGTGAGAGCAGGCTTGTTTTAACTTCAGCCCAGCGTGCAAAATGGTGTCACTCACAATAGCAGTTTAAGGTCTGTAACACCAAGTGACATCCATCCATCTTCATTCGCTGGTCTGGGGGCAGCAACCTAAACAGAGAGGCCTTCCCGCTCCCTAGCGACTTCAGCCAGCTCCTCTGGGAGAATCCTAAGGCATTCAGAAGCTTCAAGAGACATAGTCCCTCCAGCGTGTCCTGGGTCTTCACTTAGGTCTCCTCCCAGTTGGACGTGCCTGAAAAACCTCACCAGGGAGGCGTCCAGGAGGCATCCTGACCAGATGCCCGAGCCACCTCAACTGACTCCTCTCGATGTGGAGGAGCAGCGGCTCTACTCTTAGCCCCTCCCAGATAACCAATCTTCTCACCCTATCTCTAAGGGAGAACCCAGACACTCTGCAGCAAAAACTCATTTCGGCCGCTTGTATCTGCAATCTCGTTCTTTCGTTCTCTACCCAAAGCTCGTAACCATAGATGAGGGTAGGAACGTGGATTGACCGGTAAACCAAGAGCTTTGCCTTCTGGCTCAGCTCTCTCTTCACCACAACAGACTGGTACAACGCCCGCATCACTGCAGATGCAGATGCTGCTCCATTTTTCTCTCATTCATGAACAAGACCAAAAAAGTCTCCACCTGGAGCAGGACCTCGTCCATGACTCGGACGAGACATTCTACCCTTTTCCAGCTCAAGACCATGGTCTCGGATTAGGATGAGCTGATTCTCATCCTGGCTGCTTCACTCTTGATTGTGAACCGCTCCAGCAATAATTGAAGATCATCTGATGAAGCCAACAGGACCACATCGACTGCAAAAAGCAGAGATCTGATCCTCAGGTCACCAAAACAGATCCTCTCAACACCTTGGCTGCACCTAGAAATCCTGTCCATAAAAGTTATGAACAGAATCAAAAAGTGACTTTGCACTTTTAATTAGAGATGTTCCGATCACATTTTTTTGTTCCCGATCCGAGTCCGAGTCATTTGATTTTGAGTATCTGCCGATACGAGTCCTGATCCGATACTTCAGCAAAGCATTAAAAAAGAAGAAATGAAGGGAAAACATGTCCAAGTTTTCCTTTAATTTTTTTATTATTATTTAGGTATGTCTTTTTTTCTGTATTTATGTCATTTCCTTAGTTTATCTGCCAAAAACATCACTTGTTTAGGAAGTACATCAATAAAAAACGTGTTAATATTATGAATAAATTTAAAAGTAGTTAACGTCCTCATAATGCGGCTGTGGAGTGATGCGCGTTTCCGTAACCGGGAGGCACGTGTGTTAACAACCCGTTGTTTTCGTGTTTTTTGCTGGTTGAAATCACGCAAGATTTTCACGCGTAAAGTATGTGTTATTGACGCGTTGATTGCTCGTTAAAAACGTGTACTTTCGTGTGAGAGTCACATGTAATGTTGCGAGTTTGTGGCACACTTTGGGTTCCATAGCCACGGTGCCACAGCAGGCTTTCCCCGCAGCACCACGAAGCTACCAGCGTGTTCAGCTCAGGTGCTGCAGAACGAGAAACTCCGACGTTTTGTTGTCTGCAATTTCTCTGTTTATTAACGTAATTTTCACTGTTGGCTGGCTCCGTGTTTTTGTTAGAGATGCCGCTGTGAACTGGGACTTAACCCAGACCGATGGTTCGCTGTGGCGACGCCTGAAGGGAAAAAAGCCAAAGGAGGAAGTATTTCGTTTTGAAGGCTGCTTATCATGCTGCTGTCTTTTCCAGCATGTTGAATGCCCAGTATGCACACATTACAAGTGGCTGTTACACTGCCTTTGCTGTCCGGTTTAAAATACCACCAACATACAGATATTTTAGCTCTCCTGTGGAGACAAGTTAGCTCTGCGTTAGCCTGCTAGCTAACAGCTGTATGGTGTCTGAATCCCCGCCTGCCGTACATTGTGTGACGTAATGGTGTTGGTTTTGGCCAAGAAAAAAATTATATTGATATAGAGGAACTTGTTAAGATTTCAGAATGAATTTAAAATGTCATATTTGTTGTTTTATCAGGTTAAATCCGATCTTTTTCAACCGATTCCGAGTCCTTTGAAAGTCACGTGATCGGGCCCGATTTCCGATCACGTGATCGGATCGGAGCATCCCTACTTTTAATTGAAAGCTGCATATTTTTCATTTTATGCTGCTGCTTAACCATCAGGTGGTATTTTCTTTTCCTGTGTGGCATATTTATCTCACCAAGGATTAATGATGCAATAAACTTGTTTCACTTTGACAGATCGGCTTCTCTTTCAGGTAATGCCTCGTCCTCCAAAGGTTTGTTCCTTCTCATATTCCTGCTTTTCATCCCTTCTAGCCAGTAACAATAAAAAAAACAAAGGTTGTGTTTGGGCTTTTTATGCAAGTGAATAAGAGATGGTAGCAGATGAGGCAGTGAGTGCACTAAACTAGAGCACTTGGATGTTTTGCTGCTATAAGAACAGCCAAAAAATCCCAAGAATTTGCATTTGTGTGTATTCAAGTGTTCTAAATGCTTCAGAAGGTAATGTAACTCACTGCATGCCATGTCTCTATAATCAGTTCCAGATGTTTCAGGGAGCACATCTGCCAACAGATGAAAGTAAAAGTTTGCCCCTTGTGCTTATCATTTCTGTGTGCTGCAAATACAGCAAGTGTGCAGAAACTGGCAATGAAACAAGATTTTAGTGAAAACAGACTCCAGCAGACACGATGAGAGACTTTCACAGTTCTTTTCAATCACGCCCTTGTCAAAATGTCCTATAAGAACAGAGTTCTAGCAAAAGGTGAAAAATGTAAAAGTTTCAAGGCAGGTTGAGTAAAGTCAAGAAAACATCCAGGACTTTGTTGCTAGATTTCCTGCCTGTCCCGTTTAGATCCGACCCCCCCAGAAGCTGACAGGAGCGGAGACATATTGGACACGGCTGGATGCTCCCTGGAACGTTAATGAAAGTATTAAGCAGCTACATTTATAAGGTCAGAGCACCTCAGCCTGTCAGACGAGCTGCTCCGTGATGGGAAAGTTTTCACCGTGTTACGAAATTGATTTTACGACTTGTAATGGTGCTGCTCAGAACAGGCTGAAGGATTTCAAAAGAATGGAGGGATTAGAAAAATCTAGCATACAAGGCACGGTGACTTTAGAGTAGAACCCAAACTTTTCTGTCAGTTTTCATTGGTCTTTAGTAGGGATGTCTGATATTATTGGTCTAGCAATGTTATCGACCGATATTGGGTTTTTTTTTTAAAGTAACAACAGATAGTTTTTAAACTTTAAGCTAGAGCTTTAACGTCGATCTCAGTGATTGTTGAGTTAGAAACTTGACCAGTTTCATATCCGACACCACTCTGCTGCCCTCTGCTGACAAAAAACTGCACTTGATAGTTTTGTGGGGTGGGTAGGTGTTGTAGGGGGCGCTGTTATACATGCTTTAGCTGTAATGCTAGCGGTTAGCATTATCAGTTTGCCGATCGTCAATAAAAAGCACAAGAAGAAGAAAAGTTAAAGTTAAAGTCCCAAGTCATCATCACACACTGGCGAAATTACATCTCCGTATTTGACCCATCCCCATGGTGGGGAGCGGTGAGCTGCAGCTGTGGCCGTGCTCGGGAACTATTTGGTGGTTTTTACCTGGAAGTAAAAGTAACAGAATAATGTCTTTGGAGGCGAAGCAAAGAGCTAAAACCAGTGCGAGCCTACGCTAGTTTGAGGGAGCTAAAGGAGGCTACAAAATCACGGACTGATGGTGACCTGGCCTTGTTGCTACTGGACTTGTAAGTAATAATATTTTTTGTCCAACAGTGTGGCTCTTTTTACTTCGTGGTTTATTTTAGTATTAGTTGGCTCATGTTAGCGTTAGCTTGTTTAGTGCTAGCTACAGCAGGCTGCAGCAGCATTTTTTACTGTAGTTGTAATTCCACTTTCAACCAGTAGGGCGGAGGAGCAGGAAACTCCTTGTTCGTTTACATACCATGCTGCACTTATGCATCAAACTCTTCAACGTTTTCTCCTCTCATTCAAAATCTGAGGTATCGTTTTTTAAATATGGCGCTCGTCAGGATTATCTCAGGGCGAACGTGAATCCGCTGCTGTAGCAGAAAAAATAAACATGGCACTTTTTCCATTGCTTAAATGGAAGTAACTTTTTGCACCCCATGTTTAAAGTATGCCTGATAGCAGATATGTGATTTTGTTGTAGACTCTGGAGAAACAGGCATTCCCATCAGAACCAGTCCGTGTCACTGGAACCAGTGCTGATCCATACACGTTTTCATGTGTGAAGTCAGATAAGAACAAAGCTGAATTTACATTCTCAGCTTTGGTGACCAACAGCGTCTGACAAATAAGAACGGTGGCTTTGAAACAGCAAATGTAACTTTAACAGGCTGGTGAAGTGATTCCCTCCCTGACCCGTTTGGCGTCCCACTTTGCGGGCCACCGGAGTCAGGGTGGTTAACAGCGTTTCTGATATGAGTCATTTCTCTTAAGCGTGGTGAAACTGGGTCTCCGCGACGCCACCGAGGAGAGAAAATCAGTCGCCATGGCACATTAGCATACTAAGCAGAGGGTTCTTCTCTCTTAGTGGGGAAATCTAATTTGACAAATTAGGGGATTTGTGAGAAAACAATTTTCCACTGTGCCTTCAAGTCCTTTTTATCTCCAGAGCTCCAGAGTGCACCGCTGGTTTTTTTTCTTCTCCTCCGTGTACCTTTGTCCGTCTTCAGTTTATGAATATTTTTCCCTCATTAAACTTATATATATTTTTAATCCAATTCCAGGCTCGTCACATGCCCGGAACAGGACCAACGAACACGGTTCTGATGAGCATCTCGGCCGGGTTTGATCTCTCTTATCAGCTTTCCAACAGACTCGGATGGGAAAATAATGAAGTCTTCTTTCTCCTCTCTTCTTCTGTCACGCCGCATCAGCTCACTATTGTGCCTCCTTCAGTGTCTCTTTTATATTTCTCTTACCATTCATCCTCAGACATCACCTCAACCCTTTAGTGCAAACAAAGCAATGGATGGAGACTTGCATTTCATTAAAAGACCATTTTTTTGCCCTAATGCTTCTGTTTTCCTGCCTGAAAACACTAAAGTGCTTGCCCTTTACGCTGAGGGTCTGGAAGCCATTTAGGTGCATTTCCTGTAAACACATATGCGATGGCCTGGCTGAGTTTTTCCAGTGGGAGCATGCTTTAATGAGGTTGCACAGACTTGGTATGAAAAACCGTAAAATATGCTAAAGTTGTTTTTTAAAGCAGTCGGAGAGCTCGGTTATTTTTTTATTCCTGCCTTTTTAGGATTATTTTTCAGATTTATAATAACTGAAGTTGTTACGATGCAAACGTGCAAAAACAATGGAATAAAACCCTCAAATTAAATACGTAAGCAAATCAACCTAAGCTTTAAACACAATTATTGCAAAGTATCTGTGCTTCTGCTCACAGCCGATGTCAGTGAAATCAATATTAAAGCTTCAACGTGCACGCCAAGCCAGCCAACACAGCTGAGATTTCTGCTGATAAAGAGCCAGACATTTCCTGACTGAGCTGATTTTGGACCTGCGCCAAACAAACATTAAAAGAGCAAAAACAAAAAGTGTTATTAGTGTTTCAGAATCTTTGCTTTTGACTGAAACAAAGCACCATGACCCAACAAGCCGTGCAAACCGCAATTTGGAGATTTGAATCTTTTCCTGCTGATTATGGCTGCTTACGTCTCCGTCCAGTTATGTCTGAATGAACTCGGATAAATTCTGTAATTAGGGAAGTCCAGGAATGTCACCGAGCTGTTCCGTAAGTCGCTCCGGTGTGCGGATCGTTTGCTGATGGCTTTCGGTGTTTCCTCTCTCTGCTGAAACAACCGTGGGCTTAACTGCTGCAGCAATTAGCACTGTGGTCTCACAGCAGAAAGGTTTTTAGATTCAAACTCGCCATTTGGACTGGGCCTTTCCCAGTAAGCTTTTATGTCCTCCCAGTGCTGCTGTGGATTTCAGGATTAGCTCTAAAACAGACTAATAATCTCTGTATGCTTTATTTTCACCAGCATCAGTCAGGGCATGCTAAAATATAAATATGATGAACTAATAGTTGCATATATCTTAGTGTACCTAGCATTTCTTGCCCTTACTGCTGGGATGAAACTGGATTGGTGATGAATTCCATCATGGCCCCTTTCGATTTGACGTTTAATTAACAACAAAAATAATAAAATTAGGCTAGATGTAACTTATGGTGGTGAGAAGGACCCAAGGTGCAGGAATGTTGGCAACAACAGGGAGGCAGGATATAATCCCAAAAGACATTTTTAATAAACGATGAAAATAATAATAAAAAACACTCTTTAGGTGGAAACGACAAGAAAATCAGAGAAAGGGCCAGATGTACTGGGGGGATAGATTACTGAATGACGACTGGGTGTGTGTGTGTGTGTGGTCTATTTTTCATGTTTACCCTGTAAAATGGGAACATTTTGAAATTGTGGAGACATTTGGCTAGTCCCCACATAGAAAGAAACTTCATTACTTGGTTTTAGAGGTAAATTTAAGTTAATGTTACGGTTAGAGTTAAAGCTGCAATAGCAAATCTACAAAACAAGCTAGCTTTTAAACTAGGAGTGGGACTTGATTAAAAAATTAATCTAATTAATCAAAGGCTTTGTGATTAATTAATCTTGATTAATCGCATTTTAATCGTTCAAGACAATTTGTGCCCAAGCAATTTTTTAAAATCAAAAATAATGTCAGTGAGGCACAGATGACTTATTCACATGTTAATGAGTATATTTCTGTCACCACAAGGTCTGTTTGATTACTTTGGTCTCATTATAAAGGTAACCATTGTGGGATCTGTTAGGATGTGTAAATATTAGTACACGTGTTATTGATGAAGTGTAAATAAACATGGAACATTGTAAATGTTGTGTACTGAACTGAACACTAGGTGGCAGCAGAGCACTGCTAATATATATAGAGGTGTAGTGTAGAGTTCAGGGGAAGTTCTGCTGAGGGTTACAAAATGAATGCTGCATGTATGCTTGGATAAAGTTACTGCCTGCTGTCTACCAACTAGAAAACATAACGGTAAAAAAAAGTAGACTTTTTTCTTCCTTATGAAGAGCGATTTGTCATGATTCATTCAATTGTAGATTTAGTTGTGTTTAGAGCACATAAAAACGTTTATATGGTCTTGTAGCCCAGGCTCTGCAGACTTGTCAGAGGTGCAACTTAATGATATTTATTGATATATGGGGCATAAATTGTGACGCTAAACGTTTCCGGTCCCCAATTGGGGTGCACTCAAAGGGTTAAAATTTTAACGCGTTACTTTTTTTCTAATTATAATTAACGCGTTAAATTCCCACCCCTTTTTTAAACGCAAACACAGTCTCACGGAACACTCACCTCTCCTGTTGGGAAAAAAGTTTGTAAAAGCCAATGAACTCAAGGTGCAATGGCCGACAGACAGCAAGTGGAACTGCTGGATCTCGAGGAACCAGAACCTTTGTAGTGAGTGTAGTTTGTACTGAAGGTAAAGTGTTTTTCAAACTTTTCCAAATGATCTGGATTGTAAAGTTTTGTAGTAAAACAGGTGATTACATTTGTGCATTCAGCGTCATGACATCACTGCCCCACATTCACATCAGGTCGACCTTAAAAGAAAGGTCAGTGAAGACAGGTGTGCTATTTATTTTTTAGTTAACAGTTCGGACACACACACACACACACACACACACACACACACACACAGGGTCGATCACACAAAGGTCAGCGGCTCCCCTGGGCTCGTCTGGCTGCAGCTGTGATCAACAGGCTCGACCTTCTGCCCAGCCCAACGCGTTGCCTCTGCCACACACGCTTTTCCTTTCCTCCTTTAATCTTCCCTCTCATTTTCCAATCATTTTATCTACATTTCACAGATCCTCCATCTATCTCAACCAGCCAACGAGATGGAATTTACTCTCACGGGATGAGAAACTGACTTTTTGCTAATATGATCAATCAGGTTAAATGTCACGAAGAGTTTCCGTCAAGCTGAGGGTAGATCAGATTGTCTGGGAAGTCTCGAGACCGAAAAAAGGCTGGACTCGGTATTTGAAGAAGCTAAATCTTTTGCAAAGGTTGCTGGTGATGATGTGTAAAGGTTGTTTTAGTTGTTATTTTTTTCATTTCTGTAGGTATTGTAAATTTTAATTTGGTTTGTATTTAAAATAACTTCAAGCTTTTTCTTCTTCAGGCTCATATGGTGCAATTATCCTCTTAATGTTGACAAATAAAAACAAGAACTTTAGTTTAAAGGGGATATAATATGACCTTTTTTCTTCTAGGGTTGATACAAAACATGTTCATCAAGTTCATTGCGCTAATGAAGCGATCTTAGCAGTTTTATTCTTGACAGTTGCAGTAGAATGAGCCGTTTCAGGGCTCAAGCACTGCTTTACGCTGAAACGTTTTGATAACCGGGAGGGGCTCAGAGTAGAGCCACAGCTCCTCCAGCAGCTCGATTTTAATTTTCCCGTTTGTGACATCACAAACAGGAACTTTTTGAAACAGCTTGTTTTAGGCACATGATTCCTGAAGTGAAACTGACAGAAAATGGATAAACTGATTCATTTTATGTTTGCATTGTTTATAAAGGCAATAGAGACGCACATTGCAGCACAAAAGAATGCTTACTATGGCCCCTTTAAACTTTACCTAAAATAATTTAAAAAAAACGCTGTACCAAGAAGCTGTTGTGAGATGTTGCTTTAAAAAGACTTTTTATTATGAAAAGCAGCAGCAGGGCCGTGATGAATGTTGCTCTCAGGAGGACATAACAAGTCTGGCAGTTAAGGAAATGAATGCTCTAATGGAGCGAGCTGCTTGAGTAAATTTAATTAAGGTAGAAATGAGTTTTGGTGGAATTAGTTGTTAAATTTTGATACATCCATCTGAAACGGTTTGGCTTGTCTTTCCTTATGAAGGCTAGCATGAAGTACTGTCATGGTAAATGTTTAGTTTAGGACTATTAGAATGAAAAAAAGTGATCCTGCTTTTTTTTTTTTACAGATTTTTTTAATTTTGAAATTTTTATGTTTTTTTTTTTTATAACTTCATAAATATATAAAGTAAATGAATTAAATAAATTTAACTTGAGAAGTTCTACAGCTCAGAGGATTTTGTTGAAAACTGTTTAAGGATTTTTGTTAAGTTAATTTTAATAGTTGGTCTTCAGTTTATTTAAAGAGGACCTAGAATGTTAACCAACAGTTTCCTTGTTGTTGTTGACTAAGACAGCTTGGGTGGTCAACAGTAGCATATCAAAAAGTCAAAGCCGTGTTTGACCTACTTTTTATGTAAATTAGAAAGTTGAAAAAGGCGAGAGAAAACCTCCTGTTCTGAGAAAGCCTTCCTTAACACGTCATAAGGAGGAGCCACGCCTCCTCAAACCTGCATGTGTCTGAGGCCTTCTGGGGAAACCAACCAATCAGCATGTCCTGGCCGAGTGGGAGGGGTCAACAGCTCATTTCACTGAAGGCCTGAGTAAGGGGGTTTAGAATGGCCTGTATCAGGGCTCCTGGGACAGATGAAAGCCAAAAAAATGTTCTTATGCTTTTTGGAGGCTCAAAGCTCTGTTTTAGATTAATTGCATTCTAGGACACCTTTAAATATGTTAACTCTTTACAATATGGGTCCCTTTTATTAACGTTTCCAATATTGTTAACTATTAAGTGTCCTTAAGGTTAGGACAAAGGGCCAGGGGGGTGTCTGCTTAGTAATGCATTACATAATATGGTTAAGCAGTTGTTAATACTTTATTTAGTAGTTTATTTATACTTAATAATGCACTAAGTAACGTTAATAAAGGGACCCTTATTGTAAAGTGTTACCGAAAAATATTTCTAGGATGAAAGAACCAGACTTCAGAAGACCAAATGTGATTATTATTGCTTCATTTTTATGAACAAGACTGAAGCTGGGAGGTCCAGATGAGATGAGGAGTAACCGGCAGATGGGATGCAAAGATCTAAACAGGTGATTAGTAGGAGGATATCAGGTGGATAGGCCTTGTGAGGTTGACTCATGGAGGAGGAGGAGGATTGTCTTTCACCCTGTAATATTTAGCACCATCATAGCTGGAGACAATGAAGCTGAGGCGCTTCACACTGAGTGGAAGGGAAAAAGCCTAATGGTGCACTTAAAGGTGTGACCATAAACTAATGCTGACCCACAATGACTCAGAAGGTTGCTTGTTCCTACAGGATGTACTTTAAAATGGTTCCATGAGGGATCCACTCTGCTGGAGCACCAGACCCTACCCTACAAATAAAACAATATTTCTATAGGGGTATAAATAGCAGAAGCTTCTTCTGGTCATAGCCAGCTTTGGTGACCCATTGAAACTTTGGATGATGTGTCCTACTAACAAAACCACGTCTAACCAGTTAAGGAAAGACAAAAAGAATGATTCTATAAAAGGACTCGGTTCTAATCGTTCACAGTGAAGAGCCATTCAGAATATTAGAGTTGTTCCTGAACGTCACATCACTAGTCTAAATATTTACCGTATAGCAGTAAAGATTTTGCTCTGCAGCTTTGTCTGGCCACACTCCATTATAGCCTCAGCAGGTCTACCATTGGCTCGCCTAAATGTAGGCTGGGCCAATCACAGCGTTAGATGTTTATAGAGATGTTGGGTGGGCTTGGCACCCTTACGGCAGTAATGGCAGAGCTGCGGCAGAGCAAATCAACAAAGATGGTGGCAGCTCAGGAACAACTTTGGCATTAACTTTGGGCAATTTAGACTTGGGCTTTCCTTTGAGACATTAACAGATAGAGGTACTTCTTCTTATTGTTCTTCTTTGACGGTGTATGGCAGACTGCCCCATTGACTGATTTCCGTCTTTATGAATACGTCTTGTTTGCTGCTCTGATTGGCCCTAGCGCTGTCCAATTACGTGCATAGACAGTTTGAAAGACAACCATAGATTCCGCCCCACGACTGAGCTCTGTCTATGGGTCGTGGCTAGATTATATATTTACATATTTAGGATGGCTTGCCAGGCTACAGCATTTGTGTATCAATTTAAATTTAAAAGTAAATTAGAAAATAGATTTAAAATAACACAGAGCAGTTTCCTGCTCCTCCACCCTACTGGTTGAAAGTGGAATTACAACTGTCGTAAATGACCCTGCTGCAGCCTGCTGTAGCTAGTGCTAACAACAAGCTAACGCTAACACTAGCTACTAAAACAAACCACAAAGTAAAAAGATCCACACTGTTGGACAAAAAAATTACAAGTCCAGTAGCAACAAAGCCAGGTCACCATCAGTCAGTGATTTTGTAGCCTCCTTTAGCTCTCTCAAACTAGTATAGGCCGCGCCGATGTTCACTCTGGTTTTAGCTCTTTGCTTCACCTCCAAAGACATTACTCTGTTACTTTTACTTCCAGGCTCCGCCATGATGCCAACAGAAAAAGCAAGCTTCTTTTTCTTGTGCTTTTTATTGATGATCAGCGAGCTGAAAATGCTAACTGCTAGCATTACAGCCGTAAAGCAGGTAAAGAGCTCCCCCTATAGGACACCTACCCGCTCCACAAAACTATCAAGTGTGGGTCAGCAGAGGGCTGCAGAGTGGTGTCAAATATGAAACTGGTCAAGTTTGTAACTCAACAATCACTGAGATCGATGTTAAAACTCTAGCTTAAAGTTTAAAAAACTATCTGTTGTTACTTTAAAGAGTAATTCCATCTGGTAATAAAAAATCTGATTTTGAAGCCAAGTGCATGTTAAAAGCACAACTTCCTTCTAGTGGAGTAGTTATAGTGTGTAAACTAGCCTGTCTAAACAAGCTCTGAAGGCTCTACAGAAGAAAGAATGAAAAGAAAAACAAAGGGTTAAAATGAAATATGAGTGCACAAGTCAAAATGACATGATGCAACAAGTTTACGTGCTCACCGACCAAATATCTGTGTCTTTCTCACACACTCGCACGCTTTAGAAAGCTCACCATTAATGCAATTTAGAGATTAGGATGAAATAATCATGCAAATAAAGACATTCCAAAGCTTTGATTTCAGCATTTCATCTTTTATCTTCATGCTCTTCTTCATTCCTTTGAGTAAATTTACTGCTCGTGGAATTAAAACAGTTACGTCTCTGGCTGCTCTCTCAGAAAGTGATTACAAAATGACAGATTAACGTGAGAGCAAAAGGCAGTCTGCCAACTTAAACAAGTTCTGGGTTTATGCAAATCAAAAGGAAAAAAAAGTAGCATGAGGAAATTTTACAAGGGAAGCAGTTCTGCCTTCTTCTGTGTCAGACTGCTAACTGTCGTTGCACGACACCGTGACATTAGAAGACAGATGAAGGACCAGAGGAAGGGGGACACACAAAGAGGGAGAGAGATGTGACAGCAGGAAGTCTTAGAGACGGAGAGGATGAATGAATAAAAGAGAAGGAGGAAATTCAGAGTTGAGAGGACAAAACTGATGAGGGGGAAAGTTGACAGCCATGAAAAGAGAGGGGAAGGAGCCGTGTGTTACATCTGGAGAGAGGGAGCGCCAGGATCTGGAACAATCTCTTCTTTTATATAAGGAGCCAAATAAATGGCAGGAGAGCAGAAAGGACCATGGGAGCTTTAAAACCATATAATTGGAGTCCAAGTGAAGTCAGCAAAGCATGATGGGTAAATTATGAGTTTAATCATGAGCACTCAGGTATTATCTGGCTTACAACTTGAATGGTGGACCAAAAAGTCAAATTAAGATTAAAATGAAGTGAGATGAATATTTAGTCACATGGGAGCAAATTTAGAATACTATAACAGCTGACTTAGCAGCTTTCCAGTTGCAAATTCACAAAACCAATAGGATTAGTAGTTATTAGGCATGGCGATCAGGCTCCCCACTAGATTTATTTCTCTATATTCAAACAGAGCGGCAGCATGATTCCTAATAGAGGTTGTACAGCATTACATGTGATTACTATGAGACACAAACTCATAAAATGGAAAATAAATTGCTTATTGCTGCAGTTTTCACCAATTTTAATGAGTGAGGTAGCCATATTGGAACTGTTGACTGACTTTCCAGATTCTAACAACATGTTACTGGGAAACGTCGACGACAGAGACCAGATGGAGCAAACCCAGTTTTGTTTTGTTTATGGGGTGTGAAGCTTAAATAGGAGTAAACTTGAAATTCCATGAGTAGGCCAACATGGTGGCAGTAGTATCATGATTTGGGCCAGGGTTCCAATTATGGGGGAGCTAAGGGGAGCCTGGCTCCCCTGAAAGGGTGAGTGGCTCCCCTAGAAGCCCTCAACTTACACATCCAGGGGGAGCCCAAAATATATATCCTGACCTGTTTCTATCTATATTACGTTATTTTCATGGACCCTCAGCGTACCCGGACTTTTTTTGAGCGGGGAGGACGGAGAGCGCTGATTGTTGATGCGCTCCAGGTAGCTGCGTCCTGCAGTAACATCCTCAAAGTGGCGCCACCAAAGAAATATAATGAACACGCGATTGTTCATGTCCGCTCATATTCTCTGGTACTTTCTGTCTTGTATTCGTGCATGACACACGCCGCTGCTGCGGAGCTCTGGTTACTTCACCTCACTGGCGTGGCCACGTGGTGCGCACGCCGATATTTTTGCGCTCAATAGCAGGGGCGTGTCCAGGGAGTGGCCTGGGGTAGCACATGCCACCCTTGGAATCTGATTGGCCACCCCACTGAGTTCCATTTAAATTGCCTTTGCATTATCCACAATGGGGTTATAAACTCCTAAACAGTAGGTGGCAACATGCTCCTTTTAACATTGGTTTCTAGCCCCGACCAGCAAAACATTTTCATATAATTATTATTTATTAGTTTTTCATATTTACATAAATAGTTTATGTAAATTTAGTGTCGGGGTTCCAGTCCCACTCCACTCCAGTTGGTGGCAGTAATGCACCAAGAAGCAGCTTGCTAACCACCACAAAACAGCTCAAAGAAGAATAGAGAGAAAATGGTCATGGCACAATGTGGAACTCAAATTCAATAGAATGTAAAAAAAAGTGTAAACATTGGTGCCAGCCATGCATAAACAAGTGCACCACCTGGACACCCCACTGGTCAGTAGACAGTGGTGCCCCCAAGAGGTGACCAGGCCATGGCCACCCCCACGGAAGACCAGTGTTAATAAATCATGTTAATATTCACTCAAACCATTAAACCAGCTTATTTTTTCAAGACATGAATGTAAAACCCAATAAAAGATTATACAATTAATGAGTAAATAAATAATCAGAATTTTTAAAAATGTATATGTTTCTGCTGCTCACCATTTTCAAAATAAAAGTTTATATCTCCATAGTTTTTTGTGAAGACAGCAGCAGGTGAATTAAACTAAACATAAAATTCTAAAAAAAAAATTGTAAATGTTTAAAATAACTGAAATGTATTCTTCTGAAATTTTTGTGTTTCTCAAATTTGAGTGATTTGGATGCATATTGTTTTTTAATAAAAAAGAATAAAGGAGCAATGCAATGTATCGCCACAAGCTAAACTCTCCTAGAGTTACCACAAGGACCAATTTGATGTGCCACCCCAAAATTTTCTTTGGCCCCATCTGGCCACCCTTATCATTTTCTGGGGGCGCCCCTGTCAGTAGATCTCTTTGATCTGATTAGTTCAAAAGCAGCTCATGAGGTGAAAAAGTAGAAAGCCAGGCAGCATCTTTTCTTCAAGTTTTTTATTTTTAATAAATTTGCAACAACTTCAAAGACAATTTTTTCACATCATCATTATGGGGTGTTGTGTGTTGAATTTTATGGGCACAATGAATTTAATCCATTTTGGAATGAGGCTGTAACATAAACAAAAAAGTGGAAAAAGTGAAGCGCTGTGAATACTTTCTGAATGCACTAAGTTCAACTGGTGTGGAGCATTTAAAAAGATTTAAGGATCATTAACTTTGCAAAAAACATTTATTTATTACCCAGCATCAATTCTATAGTTATTGTGTGCAGGAGAAATAATTTTGTTGTGAAAAATTACCTTATACTCACTATATGATGCATATGAGCCACACTGTTTTGTTCCTTTTTGCGTTTTTATGTCTCCTTTTGTTTTTCTGACATTTCCAGGTTTTTGTCCTCTACTCTCCCAGACACATCACACAAAAGACCCGTTTTCTGCGGTATTCAGCTCATCTCAAATACCTGAACGGTCTGGTGGGCACAGTTTTCCAAACCTAAAAAGGTGACAGAGAGGACGAAGAGCAGGACTCGCGTATCTCATATGACGTCCAAGTTGGAAAATATCTTGATTTGCAGAACTGGGTCTGTTTAAGCCCAGGAAGATAAAAATAACACTTCTTGAACAACTGTTTGTCCTGGTGTGATAAAGAGTCTGAGTCAGTGCAGTTTAGAGGATTTTCACACACAGGTTCAGGAGAAACTGCCTGCTCCAGGTTTTGCTGCCTACATTAATGTATTTAAGCTGAAGGTCACATCGAAGAGTGTGGACGTGGGTAGGGCACAGCAAAGACACCATTTTTCTGCAGGGTTTTAAAGATAGATGATAGTTTTGTCTTTTAAGGTCATATTATAGGGAAAAGACTTTATGTACAAGGCCAGGAACTAAAAATACAAGAGAAAGAGAGAAGAATGCAACATGATAAACGTATATTAGTGTGCCTGAGCATCACATGTAAGAAGCTGGCTAAATAAATGAAGTGAGTCTCCTAGAGTAGATGTGTTTTGACATCTGTTCACAGCCTGTTTCCTAACGCTTTCTGCTTCAAGCACTATCAACGCTGCTCTTAATGTTCTGGAAAAAAACTGGATTGAATAATCGGCGTTTCTGAGCCAACACCCACACTTGCTGAAACTGGCGATATTCATTAGATTTTGCCTGATAAACCAACCGACCTATTAATTCTGCAGAGACCGGGATGGAAAATAGTTCAGAAACCCAACAATAGCCCAGCCCCTTTCTCTTCTTGCAGTGGATGCTCTGAAAACTTTTTTTTTCTCTTATAGATTATTTCTGTTATTTATTTGTGTCACGCTTAAATGTTTTAGCTCAGCAAGCAAATTTCAATATTAAAGATGATCTGAGTAACTATAAAATACTATTTTCAAATCCCTTAACTTCATAAGAGGCAGGCTACCATTCTCTAAAGTGTTTGCAATAATGACTCGTCTTTTCCTCGTCATCTAGGATCTGATGGCACTGATCCATAACTGGCAACCAACATGAAACTCAGAATGATAGTTGGACATTTTGTTTAGAAAAATGGGCTGCAGTAACCAAATTTGACCACAGGGTGTCATTCTTACTTCATTCTTACATATTGCACCTTCAATTTGAGGTTTTCCCCATCTTATTTAGAGTCAAGTCACAATGTCTCAATCAGATGAAAGTCCAGGCTGTGTCTAGGCCACTCCTAAACCATTTTTAGAGACATTTAGGTGGACTTTGGAACACTATCCTGCTATGCTGTTGAGGGTTCTCAGTCATCCAGGTCATGGTAATCCAAAGGGGTTCGAATGAAGGCAACTGGACTTCTTTTGTTTCTTGAAGATGATTTGCTTCTCATCTGAGGAGCTTTGTCAATTCTGACTGGAATATGGAAGGGTCAAGCCTCAGGTTTCACCTTTCCAGCACCTATAATGCAGCTCTGAATCTAATTCCCAAACAGTTTCAGTCTAGGTCACACCCTCCTGCATCTAATCAATACGATTCCCACACAACAGAGCAGGGGTATTCAATCCCAGTCCCGTAGGGCCGGTATTCAGCACATTTTAGTGGTTTCTCTGCTCCAACACACTTGATTCAATGGTTGAATCACCTGTGCAGTAGATCAACAGGCTCCACAGAACCCTTTTAATTACCTGCTGATTGAAATCAGGTGTGTTAAAACTAAAACGTGCTGGATATTGGCCCGCCAGGATCGGAATCGAATACCCATGCAATAGAGGCTAACAACTCCTCAGGGGGTAGGGAAGAGGGGTATTCATAGGTAGTTTCTGCTCTTTAAGCAACAATAGACAGCTACAGTTTGTAAGCTTGACTCAATTTCCAGTCAGAATTGACAAAGCTCCTGCTCTTAATGAAAAGTGAAACATCTTCAAGAAACCAAAGAAGTCCAGTTGCCTTCATTCGAACCCCTTTGGATTATCCTGCTATATAACACAAGTGTGCTTGAGCTTAAACATAGAATGTTTTTGCTGCAAAATCTACTAATTTTCTGGTAGAGAGCCAAATTTATGGTTCCATCAATTACAGCAAGTTGTCCTGGTCCTGAAGCATCAGAGCAATCCCAGACCATCACACTACCACCATGGTGTTTCACTCCTGGTATGATGTTCATATTCAAAGATAAGACCAAGTCATTGTTTTACAAAAATAATTCTCATGTCATTATCCTCAACTCCTGAATTGAATCTCAAGTAAATACAAGCAAGTCTCAAGTCTGAAACTTGGAATTTCATGTCATTTTGTGTCATCTGGTCTCTGTGTTTGTTCGATTTACCGGTCAAGCTACGTTCCAACCCTCAAAGGTCATGACCAAATGAAGTCATAAAATGAATGACTCGAGTCCAAGTCATGTAACTAAAGTCCACACCTCTGTCATTATATGAACTACAGCAGATGTAAGTGGAGACACCTTCCAGAAAGTTCTACTTTTGTCTGGTCATTCTGTTTTTTTTTTTTGTGTGCGTGATTAAGCCTGAGAGGTTACATCCTTGGAACTCCCCTATGAAGGACACTTACAGCCTATGAACTCTCCTATGAAGGACACTTACAGCCTATGAACTCCCCTATGAAGGACACGTTTGTCCCTGTGTCTTATCGTTAAATCATGAATACTGACCCTAACCTAAACTAAAATGAGACCTGTACTGATTTGATTTAGATGGATTCTTTGCTTTTTTTCATCAGACAAGTTCTTTTGAAATGATTTCTTAAATCTACAGGTCTGGTAGTAATCGAGCCTTGAGTGTAGCTAATGAAGTTGTACTCAGTCATCCAACTAATCACGAGTTTTGAGAAGTAGAGATACGCTTTGACTCTGAAAGATTCACCTAAAGGAGCTGATTCCCTCTAAGACTGACAGGACCGTTTTGGCCATAGCAGAAAAGAACAAAAAAAGATGAGCCAGTGGTTTTCTGTAAATGACACCTTCTGTGTAGTTGGACAGATCTTTTTACAGATTGTGTTTTTCAGGAAATCTACAGAGGAGGAAGACATGGTGGTGGAAACTGGGCAGCATGTGTGAAGTCACATCAGGTGAGTAGGTGTTCTTGTTCGGAGAATGTGACACCAAAAAATGGATTTGATTGCGCCCTGGCATTCACACTCGCTTTTATTTATTTATTTAAAATCATTCTTTTTTCACTGTGTGAGCTTGGATAAAAAATCTCCAGGCAACAAAATCACTGGTGACTAAAGAGGACGGGTTTGATTCTGGTGTCTGTGAAAGCACTCCACGTTCCCCACAAAGCAACGTTTTATTCCAGGAGTTGACGGAGGGCAATTTTGTCTCAGAAAGTTAAAGCTGACACGTGGCCTCCTTATCCAAACTGAGCAGCTTCATTGTCAACACGCGTATAGAAATCAATCAAAACAAAATTTTAACATCCCTCCAAGAAAGAGATGATTTGGACCGACGGTGTTTGAAGAGATCCTGACCTGATAGTCACGGGAAATCAGTCGAACCTTCTCAACAGGAAATTGAAGATGAGGATAAGTCGAACCTTACTGAGAGTCTCTAGTGAGTAATAAAGCATCTGATTTCTGACAGATAATTGTCTTTCAGAGAAGCTAAAGGAGCTGCAGCAGATTAATTAATATGAAGTTAGTAACATAAAGTACATCAGGCTAGCATTTGGGCTGAGATCAATAACGCAGAGACAAGACGAAGAGAGAAGAGAAGCTGCCTGTCTCAGCAGCGAGCCTCGCTCTTTAAATCACAGTGAATTAATTGCAGCTCTGATGATTCAGTTGCCAACTGCTACTGTGCCAATGGACTATAGCTTGTTGATGGCTTCAGTGAATCAGCTACTTTATGTGCGAAACATGCATGGCAGGCAGGGATGGACTCGGAGGGAAAGTGAGAGAATATGACAGGAGATATTGTTAAGGAAAGCTGCGGGTGATCCAAATGTCGTTTATATGAACAGAATAAGGATTTATTAACCTGAAGTGCAGATTTACTGAACTGGAAGTGGTTTGGGTTCGGAGACGGTGCAGAATTGCGTCTCAGTGATGGCGTCTAGGCAACACCACAGTTGTTACAGAATCTTTTTTCCTTTTATCTCCTTGAAGATTCTAAGTTTTTCACTTTCAGAGCTGTTTTCACTCTCTGTCAGGTTCTTCCATCTGCTGCTTCACATGTCCACAAGCAGCACAGCAGACCCATAAAGAAAAAAATGACTTAACTCACATTAAGCATCACGCAGAAAAGAAGTAGCCTGGCAAGAAATCCTATATATAATATATATTCTGGCCATGGTCCATTGATGGTTCCCAGTCGTGGGGCGGGATTTATGGTTGTTTTTCAAACTGTCTCTGCATTCTGTTGGATAACAAACAACGTGACGTACTCACCGCTATGGATGTAAGTCAATGAGGCAGTCCGCCATACTCTGTCAAAGGAGATGCAGATACAAAAAATGCTCAAGTCAAAATAGTCCAAAGTTGATGCCAAAACGAGCTGTCGCCATTTTTGTTTTTTCAGTAACATCCTGCCCACCAATAGAGTGCTGTGATTGGCCCACTCAACCAATAGAGCACTGTGATTGAACCAACACCAGAGGTCTGGGGCTGCTTTGGTTCCAATGGAGCATGGCTAGACCGATCATTTAGTCTAGATTCTAGGCTATTAAAGAGGTTCTTCACCGATAAACCAATTTTTACTTATTATTTCTGATTATAATCAGTTACTCTGAGTTTTTCATGCAGGCTGAACATGAAAATAGTCTCCTACACCTATCTCCTGCATTAGGTTCTGATAGAAAATAGACGGAAAAACTCTAGGATTAGAAAAGCCTGACAGTGTGACATCACACTGTCACTTAACATTCATGGACTCACCCATCTTGACTCACAACGGGGAAGGCTGTTGTTGGTTTAGCGTCCAGGAAACAGCAGAGAACATCTCTGCTAGTAGAAGCTAACCGTTAGCATTAGCAACTCCACCACACAGCAGAACTCCTCCAGGCTTGTGTTATTTTTGGAGATAAAACATCAACGTTGCAGCGCAAACAGAGTCAGTGGTAGAGTCGTGTTGTTAGCCAATCAGAGAAAAATCAGGAAATAAGACTCCAGATCCTGCCGTCTGAAGCTACTTTCTCCTTTGGCTGAATTCTTCATGCTGAAACAGACACACAGAGCTGTTTTCCCCTGTTTTTCATTCCTACGATAGACCTCTGCTGTATTAAAATATGAGTGAAGGACCTCTTTAACTCTTGTCTTTGTGTGATACATGTAACGCTGAGGAACATCCTGTCACCAGCTGAATGGTGGCAGTTCATCTCTGTGCGCAGCTGTGCCCTCTCCACCCTCTCTGAATGACCCGTATTCTACCAGAAAATGCCCTGCAACTCGTTAATGTGCTTTACAACTTCTCTAGTATCTGAGAGCAAGCTACATTCAATAAAACGTTGTTCTGTCTGGGTGAATTTTAACTTTAAAACAGGAGAGTTAATTACTGCTGGTGTGTGGTGGTTAGTTAGTACATCTTATTGAACCCTCTGAGATGGATGCTGCTCTGAGACTGATAAAAAAACAGAGTAAAGAGTCTTTGTAACAGCGTCTTTGTCTCTAGAGAACATTTACACCAACAGATGCAGATCAGACCTCATCCTGCTTCCTTCAGGCAGAAGATGAGGCTTCCTCTGCCTTCTTTGTGACTTTGGGGCTCATGAACTTTGACCCTGAATATGTCCTCTGCACTTTAACTCCAATATAATTTTAGATATTTAATAATGACTGCTGACTTGAGTAATATGAATCACAGCCATTAGGTGGAAGGTGTCAAGTTTGCTGGCAGTAGCGTCTCTTTGCTTTTTGCCCTTTTTTCATCAAACTACAACTTTCCCCTCTTGCAAGAGGTAAACAGGGGCAGTGTCTCCCTTCATGATACCAATCAGCCTGTTTCATAGAGGCTTTGCCATTGATAAACTCATACTGATGTAAACCTGTACTAACCAACACAAATTGCTCCATAATACAGCTCAGTCTCGCTATGCACAACCTGTTAGTACCAGCCTGTATTATGCATGGCTGCCCTTAATTTCCAATCAGTTAAAGTTTCCTATGCAAGAAAACCCAGCAGATTGAATTGCTTGTTTTGTCAGTGACTTTACAGCAATCCCCATACTAATCAAGCATGTACTGACAGTGAAGAGGAAAACTCCTCTTTAGCAGGAAGAAACCTGTTACGTTTTGGCAGTGATATTATCAGAAGACCGCTACTGCGGTCGTGTCACTTCCAGAATGCCAGCGTCTAATCGGTTCAGCTCGGCTAACCCGTTTACATGCAGAATGAATTCAGATAACTACCGCATTATCTGGGTGTTTTCAGCCCGATTAGAACCAGTTCACCTTCAGCCAGACTAACGCGTTTACATGCATTTAAAAAAAGGACGTGAGTCTTTTCTACTTCAGTTTTCTGATGCGCATGTAAATGCACTGGCTGAAAAGAATTGGTCCAAGCACTGAACCCTGTGGTACTCCACAAGTAACCATAGTATGAAGATTTTTCATGTACATGAGAAAACTGAAATCTGTCACAAAGATAAGATTTAATCCAGCCTAGACTTTCCATTTTAGGGCTTTATTATGTGGTTGTGTGTGTGACCATTTATCAGAACAGTACTTGTCCTGGGCCATTTTCGGCTATATAGCATATCTGTTTTGAATGCCTATTCATAGAAGCTCAAAGAGCAGTTTCCAATTGTAAAAAAGTTGTTCTTGAACTCCTTTAGTAAAGAACTCATCTCAGTCCCAGCCAGCACACCTAGGTGGGCCCCATAAGGAATATATATGGGCAAGCTATATGGGTCCTACCAGGGTTTTTCCGCAGTTTCCACAGTGGCCCCACAGGGGTTTGCCGGTTTTTGAGTAAAACCCTCTGAAAACCCATGTAGGGCCCGTTAAAATCTATGTGGGTTAAAATCCCCATGGGGCCACCATGGAAACCGCAGACAAGCCCTGGTGGGACCCATACGGCTTGCCCATATATATATATTCTATATGGGGCTCACCTAGGTGTGCTGGGTGGGAGTATCATTGACATAAAACTCAGGATGATCCTGTTAACACACGTCCAAAACCCACGCCTGCTGATGTTGGCGGTGCAGCAACCTGCCTGGCATCAAGTTCTACCAGCAGCCCAATCAATACATCTCCTCTCTTCAAGGGAGATGTGATTAGGCTAACTTGCAACAACTCTCCTGCACTTTTAGTCCATCAGCACAGGAAACACTGATGCTTACTGTAAAACACACACACACATGCACACACACGCACGGCGCACTTACTGTAGTTACACACCTGGGTCTAGACCAGGGGTACCCAATCCTGGTCCTGGAGGGCCGCTATCCAGCAGGTTTTGTGGTTTCTCTGCTCAAACACACTTGATTCAGTGGTTGAATCACCTGTGCAGCAGCTCATCAAGCTCTGCAGAATCACTTGCTAATTGAAATCAGGTGTGTTGAAGCAGAGTTACAACTAAAACCTGCTGGATACCGGCCCTTCAGGACCAGGATTGGGCACCCCTGGTCTAGACACACAAGCTGCAAGCAGCACTCAGTGAAAGTCAGATGATGACTCAGCAATCAGATAACCGAAGACAGACGGCAGCAGGGTTAAAGTCAATATGGGAAGGAGCATGAATTAAAGTTATTATCTTATAATACCATTATCAGAGCGATAAAGTTAATAATGCACCCAATCCTCATGTGATGCATGCTTTCTCCCATCTCTGATCTCAGAGACTAGAACAAAGTCCTGACTACATGGTACTCCGGTGATTTAAAGACTCAATATTAAACCCCATTTTTCACTTTCATTGCTCTGTTGTCTCATGCTCTTTTCTCTCTTGCTCGTTATATTGAGGTCAGAATATGACGCCAGTTCCTTTTTAAGTCAGCTGCTTATCTCCACTTACCAGAACAGGCCCCACATGTCTGTCTGCATCTTTAATACATATATTCTTCAACTTTTCTTGCCTTTTTCAGTCTTTTCACCCCCCTGAGAGGGAATCCATTAAGTAACATTTATTGTATATTAAGTAACACTCAGGGTGCAACTTATCTCTTCCCTTTATGCCTGCATGAAAACTTGGCTGGGGGTTTAATCCCTTTTATGCTTTCACAGAATAAAACACACATTATTTAGTCTTTTTGTTGTTCTAAAAGAGCCTAATTGGACAACTTTTTGAAAGGACAGTGGTTAGTGAGATTTATGATGCGTTGCCCTCTCGAGGTCATGCATCATACTTTTTGAGGCACTCTACAGACGCTGATATTATTGGATCAGTACTGGTTCATTAAGCCTCCGCGGGACACGTTCTGCTGCCAACGCCCGTGGACAGAAACATGAAAGGAGACGAGGAAGAGGATTCAACGAGGCAAATGAGGAGTTTTTACAGCGTGAAGGGTTCAAATAGTTAAAAAATGACAATATGGAAATGCAGTGCGTGGAGATGGTCCTCTACTGTGTTTTAAAAACCCTCGAGGTTCAAAAATGGGTGTTTTATCCTGATAAAGTTAACCCTTTAACTTCCTCCTCACCAAAGAAAAATTCTCCTTTTGCATTTTTTTTATTTGGGGCAACAAAAATTATTAATATAATATAAATTATTAATAGTAATAAAGTACTAATTGTAATGCAATAATGTTCTTCAAACATCTCGATATTTTGTAGAATTGTTTTGTTTGCTATTGTTTTTCTTGTTAAGTTCATTAATACTTCAATGAGATGTAGGGACTTAAAGGTGTAGTTCACTCATTTAATTGATACATTTGCATTGGTCTCTGGTAGGAATGAATGCCTTGCAAGCCGTACTCAGGGGAAAAAAAGCCCATAATTTTTTGGATCAGCACGACAAGTCTGCTGCTGCACAAAGTGGCAGCAGACGGCAGGATCTGGAGTCTTATTTCCTGATATTTGGACATCTTGCCTCAAATTGGATAACAGCAACGCGACTCTACCACTGACTTGCAAAATGAATGTTTTATGTCTACAAATAACACAAACCTGGAGGAGTTCTGCTGTGTGGTGGAGTTGCTAATGCTAACGGTTAGCTTCTACTAGGCGAGACGTTCTCTGCTGTTTCCTGGACGCTAAACCAACAACAGCCTTCCCCATCGTGAGTCAAGATGGGTGAGTCCATGAACGTTAAGTGACAGTGTGACGTAGATCTGTCAGAATTTTCTTATCCTAGAGTTTCACCGTCTATTTTCTATCAGAAGCTAATGCAGGAGATAGGTGGAGGAGACTATTTTCATGTTCAGCCTCCATGAAAAACTCAGAGTGACCCATTAGAATCAGAAAAATTCATTAAAAAATGTTTTTAGTGAACCACACCTTTAAGATTTGCTCTACCAGTTGGTTGATCAGACAGGTAAAGGGCTACATTGATCGGAGAATTCATGCAAAATTGTACTAAAACCCAGCTACGCAGGTACAGAGAAACTGTGTTAGGAATCCAAATATCTGCCAGTGTTATGGAAGCATCTTTGTTTGTGAGAGTGATGTGTTTACTGCATCAAACCAGTTTAGAGATAACCAAGAAGCATAAATGTGATTGTGTTTCTCCCTCAGAGATCCAGACTTCAAACTGTCTAAATCACTTACAACTAAAGTTGTGATTGCTCAGTTAAACCTCCTCCCTCCAACTCTTTAATCACTTGTTTAATTATCAATTAAACATTATTAATCAGTAAGTTGTTGCATTTTTACAAGCTCATAGAGTTGATTGACCTTATCATTTTTACTTTACATTTTTCTACTCTAACAAAGTAGCCTAGAAATCTAGACCGACCTGCAAAGCAAGATGATTTTGCTTCGCAGGTCGGTCTAACCACGCTTCAATAGAGCCCCAGCAGACCAGACCAGTCTTGTGTCTTGCCAATCACAGCGCTCTATCAGTTCGGTGGGCGGGATGTTACTGCAAATGAGTGAAAAAACAAAGATTAAATGGCTTTGGCATCAACTTCAGACTGTTTAGACTTGGGCTTTTCTTTGAGTCAAGAGCAGATAGAGGTACTGAAGTCCTTCATTTTTTAGAAGGATGTTTGCATCTTCTTCAACAGTGTATGGTGGACTGTCCTGTTGACTGACATCTATAGCGGTGAGTATGTCACGTTGTCCGTTGTCCAATAGCATGAGGAGACAGTTTGAAAGACAACCTCGGATTCCGCCCCATGTCTGAGCTCTGTCTTTGGGTCGTGGCCAGACTATATATTCACATATATAGGATGGCTTGCCAGGCTACTAACAAACTAGAATTATGCAGAATCTGTTGACGAGAAAAAGTGGAGTAAAGTCAACGATTAATTTTTTTTAGTGTAGCTCAAACAAAAATTCCACAAAATTTTAAAAACTTTTAAAAAGTGAGAAACGTAACTTTTTTTTGTTGTTTATTGACAACAATTTTATTTTTTTTTGGGATGTTCCTCACTGTAAATGTAAACTACAGATTTTTACTAACAAACTAACTCTTGTCAGTTTGCTCCTCACGCACAGGAAACCACTAGCCTGGCCAGCCATACCAATGCTTCCTTATGGGAAGCACTGGGTCTGGTAACGGTCCTATTCAAGTAACCCCACCCCCTGAGAGTTCTCACTGAGCCAATCAGCGCTGAGCAGCAAACGTCACACACGGCGACGCTCAGTTTCTCATAAACAACGAAGACGCTGCGGCTCTTTTCTCTAAAAGCCTTTCTCCTAAAGAAAAATGTTTGCGCTGTGCTACCTACAGACATATATACGTAGACGCCTCGTGGATTGGCGCTGCCGTAGTGGCCGGTCGCCATCTTAGATGGGTCTCCATTCGCCCCCAGTGCATTCATTTCTACTGAGGAAGGTGCGTACCCAGCTAAAAACACATGTTATCGTGGTGTCACCTTTGCTCTAATGGAGCAACAAGTACAATAGCTGGGGTTAACAAAAAACTACAGCGTCGCATGATAAAGTCGTCATTTCCGCCTTTTTTCGGATTGGTTATTTTTGCGCTGGCTAGTCCCGCCCCTCATTGTGCTCGCTGCCTCTGAGTATCCAGACTCTTCCGCTGTGTAGAATAGACCGAGTCTGGCAGGCCAGGCTAAGAAACCACTATGTTTAGAAGCTTAGGATTTCTGTGGTTTTTCATTTTGAATCAGCAAAAACCCTCAGATGAATAAAAAAAAAAAAATAGCAAAATGTCCAGTTACCTTTAAAAAAAAAAACTCTTTTAGGATTTGTCTTTTTATAGCTGAGAAGCTACACTAACACTGGAAAACAACAATCCACCAATCATTTTATTCCGTTTGAACGGAGAACGTTCTAATCGGATAAACATGAAGCATGAGGAACAATACTGTCGATGAACAAAATGCTCAATAGGTTTTTGTTACAGAATTAGATTTCTGCACAAAGAACCCACCAGTTTCCTGCTTTGAGCTGGAAGCTCCAATGAACAAGTAGATGGCGCCATCTGGAGGCTATAATGGGACTTACATGAAAAAATAATCAAAACGTCTTAATGGAACATGTTTTACCTCTTTAAATAAAAATAATCTTAAGTTGACGTTAACGATAATAAACAATTTCAGCATTTCATTGCATTCTCACTTCATTCAGTTCTTATAAAAACAACAAGTAGAATAATATTCAGACGTCTGTTGCTCTAGTAAATGAGGCGTGCACCTCTCTTTATTAGAAGCTCCACTGGTCAGGACATAGAAATGAATCATGGGGTTGAGTTATCTCAAATAGGATTTTAATGAATTCCACAATCGGAATGAGGCCTCTGAGCGCTTTGGGAAGATTAAAAGAAATAAATCAAAAATATATTAAACCAATGAAATTATAATTGAAATCTACTAGAAGGAGCAAAACACCTGATCGTCCTTGTGATAAGTGTTGGATGTAGCATCGACTGTGCTTCGTCCTTCCTGTCAAGAGTCCCTGTAAGAATGTTTGCTTATTATTAGAAGTTGTGATTTTTTTTGTTATGAGCTTCAACTCTTCATACAATCTAAACAAGTGGAGCTTTGATTTGGTTCACTAGTTCATTTTGAGCTAATAAAATGTGGAGTCTGAAGGCGGTTTCTCACCGGAAGTTTTTCCGTTTTTAATTTGCTTTTGCAGTCCGAGTAATCACGTCAGAGCAGACTTTGGTGCACATGACCTGAGGCCTAGTCGTTAACTCAGATTCCTACATGGATTGTTTTGTAACATTAGTGTTGATTTTGATTAAAAAAATATTGAGTTTAAATAAACAGTTGCGCAAGTCAGACGTTTAGTTCCTGCTGGCTTAAAGGGATACTAGGCAAGTTTGGCTTGCTTTTAGCACCCCCTATAGTGTTCCGTGTTAAAAACGCTGTGCGTTGGTCTTTTTAACACCTTAATCTAACTGCTGAAATGTCTCCTCAGCCTTAATTAGTTTCTACGGGAGTTATTCATCACTATTTTAAACAAATCAGCTGTGGTCATGATCTAAAACATGCAGGAAACATGCTGGAAGCAGACTGCAGCACCAGGCATGTCAGCTCCACTCCAACAGGGACTGGACCGCTACAGGGGTTTGCCTGTGTTTGAGTCAAACCCTCTGAAAACCCATGTAGGGCCTATGTGGGCAAAAATCTTTCTGGGCAAACCCTCATGGGGCCACCATGGAAACCCATATAGCTTGCCCATATAGATCCCATATGGGGCCCACCTTTGTGTGCTGGCTGGGGTACTACAACATTATTATCATTCCAATGATACTACTACTACTACTACTACTACTACTACTACTACTACTAATAATAATAATAATAATAATAATAATAATAATAATGAAAAATAGCAACAAAAACAAGAACATTCCATTCTGTGCTGTCTCAGATCTGTTACTGGTTCCAGTTTGATGGCCATACTGGTGCATCCTGGTCGAATGAGCTTGCTGCTAAAATCCTAATATGACCTTTTGACCCACAGTGACTGTTGTTACTGACGTTTTTACTGACGTGTGCTAAAGAAGATTTATGATGTAAAATAAAAAAAAACTTTTAAACAAAGATTTGATCAAAGTAAGCTACAACTTGTTATAATTTTAAGTGACGATGTCACAGTTATCGTTTTTGTTTTGGTATGTTATTTTTCAGATTCGTGAGATGTTCTTGTAATTTTGCTCTTAGCCTAATGAGGTCCTCCGTTCTCCATACTTCTAACCTAACCCAACCTAACACCTGCACAAATGGAATGCTCAAACATCTGCTGGGGAATCTACCTTTTCTTTAGTTCTCATGGATGTATCTGGATGGCGTTGGTTCTCACGGATTCCTACCTTGTATCTTACACCCCTTATTGTGCATTTTTATTTATATCCATTACCAGGGGTGGGCAACTCCAGATCTCCAGGGTCTATATTCAGCATGTTTTAGTTGTTTTCCTGCTCCAGCATACTTGAGTCACCTGTTTAGCAGCTCAATCAGCTCACCCCCTATCACACCACAATCTCCCCTTCTTTGTTCAAAAGGACTTATCCCAAGTCCTAGAACACCATGTTGTAATCATTAGTCCGTACAGGTAGCCTCTGCTGGCACCACCTTTCATAGCTCTTCTCATTTTAAAGGTGGAATATGGAACATTTTAATAAAAAGCTATATTTAAAAAAAATAATACCTCCACGGGGCGTTTAGAGGTGTGCAGAATGAATGTACAGTTTTTCCTTTAAAAGCTATATTTAAAAAAATAATTATCAAAATTTGATTTTGACGGGCACGACACTGGGTTTATGTTTACATCTACCAGCCACTAGAGGGCGCCGTTGTGGTAAAAAGTCCGCTCGGCAAGGCGAGGCTGGGACTGTGTAAAATGGCGGACTTGACAAGTCAAGCAGCTGATTCTGAGCCCAGAAGATGTTCTAACGGTAAATACTGTTGTAAAATAAACGTATTGGTAGAAATTAGTCCTTAACCTGTACGATTCATCACTGGACATGGTGCTGGCTACTCACTTCACGTATCAGCAGTGAACCAAAACCCCGACGGCTGGAAAATTTGTTCTGTTGTTGCAATACCACCTCTAAACATTAGATGTCGCCATAGTTTCTGTGTTCCATATTCAGCCTTTAATGCATTGCTGAAGTATCAAAAAATCAAATAACTTGGGACTCAGATCAGGGGCAAAAAATGTGGTTGGAGCATCCCTAGAAATTATTCAGCTTTAAAAACTAAGACTATTATTAATGAAATAACATTACCTTCAATTATTATCACAAAATTAAATATTTTGCTTAGTTTATTATTTTGTTTGGGCCCAATGGTGTTCCATTATCTGAATTTTCAGAAACTTTTAAAAACTAATCTTGCTCTATATGTGCCCTTTTTTAATTTTGAGCACCCGCCCCTTCAAAGGTCTCTGCACGGCCCTGCCTAAGACCTCTAACAGTTTTGTCTGACATTCGCAACACAAAAAAA
The DNA here is from genome assembly GCA_006937985.1 of Aphyosemion australe. Classification (NCBI taxonomy): domain Eukaryota; kingdom Metazoa; phylum Chordata; class Actinopteri; order Cyprinodontiformes; family Nothobranchiidae; genus Aphyosemion; species Aphyosemion australe. The sequence goes on from SSNS01000121.1 coordinate 795,170, forward strand.
ACACAGATCAAATATTTATTATTTTACAGTGAATTCATAAAAAAACCATTAAAATGAAAAAACAGAAAAAATTCAGTTCAGTTGGAAATTTTATTTCATTTTTTCAAATTTATAACAGCAAGAATATATAGCGATACAGGCCCCGTGAAAAAATTTACCCAAGACTTTTCTTTTCACTAACACGCAATCTTCAAAGTTGGATCCGTCTTTTAAAAAGTTTCCCTTCACGTCTTTAATTAGTGCAGGAAAATTATATTTAATAAAACTGAAACACACTTCTGTCATCTCCATCGTCGATCCTCCTTTTTTCTTTCTGATGATTAAATTTTATGGCTTTAGACTGTTGCGATCTGTACAAATCATCCTATACAGGTTAAGACAAGGTGACCAGCATGCAGCATAACACATTCTTTCAAGGGGCCTGGAACAAGAAAACAAGCCGAAACAAACCGCAGCAGAAGACAAAATACATCATCCCAGCACTACAAGCAGAAAAAACAAATGACAAATAATAAAAAATAAGATTCAGTTTACATTATACCATAAATATAAAAGTGTGCTTTTGGAAGATAAGAGACAACAGAAAATATCAGGAAACTCATATCACAACCCTGACTAATTATGGAAAATATGGGCTTTTTGAGAATATTACAAATGTGTTTGCTGTTGTTTAATTAGTGTGCCATTATGTTGTTTTTGAAGATAAATGAGCAAATATATATTATAATATATTGTCTAATGATGAAAAATTTATGTTAAATAAATGTGCTTTTCTTGTAGGACGTCACAAGTTGAGGGGATTTCATCATTACGGAAGAGGATTAGTGCCACTGCAAAAAAAAAAAAAGAAAAAAAAAAGAAAAGAGAATTCTGAGTTTTTTTCTCAGAATGAAAAAAGTCAGAATTCTGAGATTAAAGTCAGAATTCTATTTTTTTTTTTTTTTTGCAGTGGCACTAATCCTCTTCCATACATCTTTAACAAGCAAGCAACAAAATATGAAAACAACATATTAACCACTTCATTATTATTATTTTTTTATTTTAAATGTTTTTGACCTAGTAAAAATCCAGGATCCGTTTTAAGGTCGCATCCAAATAAAAACTAGAAATATTTAAATTTCAGCAAAACCTTTTTACTAAAAAATATATTTAGTTATTGCACAACATGCAAAATGAAGTTTTATGCATGGTGACCATAAATCGCTAAACTATCAACCCAGAGCGTGGATAAAACATTCATGTCACAGATCATGCTGCATGTTAGAGGTCTGATCTGAGGATTTTAAGCTAAAATGATGTAAAGAAATTAAAAATAACTGGTAACATATACAGCATAGTGCATATGCCTTTATCAATTGTCAGTATTTAAAAACAATCTGGGATTTCAAAAAACAACCAATAATTTTAAATCTTTTAACTAATTTTTGACAATATGAGTTACCAAATCAATATTTTTTCACACTAACTACCAAACCTACACTCAAAAAAACTATTAACTCTTAATTAAATGATAAATATGAAGCATGGCCACATTACATCACGTTTGGTTCTCCAATCAAAAATATGTGAAGTTTATTGATAACATTTTAAAAATAGACAAATAAAGCCTAGAAGTGTGAATAATTAGTCAGGGTTCCGTTTGCCTGATAGAGCTCTGTCGGGCTGACTTCATCCTCCACAAGCACAGCTTACCCAAACAGAAAACTTATAGCTATGGTGTTTGTGTTGCGTGTGTTTTAACTCTCCAAGTGGTGAAACTTTTGTGAGTATAGTCTCTGGAATCTTTTTTTAAATAAATAAACCACTATTCTATTTCTGTATTTTTATATATATTTTATTCCATTACACTGATAGAATATTGTTATACTGTAAATACAACTTTCTGTTTAAATGTTTTCTTATTCAATATGTTGTGATTTTTTGTTACTTTTCTTGAACAGTATATGTATTTCCTTGAACATGCATTCCTCTCGGAGTAAGGTAAAGAGACAGGACGTGTTGTGATTGGTGAGGGGCCTGGGAGGGCGTGGCCGTGACAAACACACCTGTCAGTGCAGGCAGGTTAGGAGACCAGACGAACCCAGTCAGGCTCTTACGCTGGAGGGCGAGTGGACGCCTCCTCCGGAAGGTTACCTGGCAAACTACAAGCTGCTGACGAAAAAAAGAAGAGCAACACTTGGCCTTTGTTTATTGATTTTTTTTTCTTCTGAGAACTCAGTGCCCTTTAAATGCAAGCGATTTTTGTTCAGCCTTTCAAAAGAATTATTTTTGTTGTCCTAGCAAAATTCCTTGTCTTTATAGAGATAATCTTTTTTTTATTCAAAATAAGATCTCAATATACATGATTCTCTCTTAGTTTTTTGACTATGTACAGAAGTGCAAAAACCTTTATCACCTGCATCGCCGCTGATTTCCCCACCCCCACCCTTGTTGTTTGCTGTTGGCGGAGTTAGACCAGTACTAGGACCCCGATCCCAACTCGCCACCTTCACCGTGCCAGCAACGCCCGTAAAAGTGATTAAATATGCAGCTTGTTTTCCAACATGGCCCAATTTCCAGGGAGAGTAGAAATATTTAAACAATAGTTATTATTATTATTATTAATAATTGAAATGGATACAGTAGAAAATAACATCTTTACTCTAAACATCTAAGAACTATATTTTTATATCTTTTTTTTTGCCTTATAGGACTAGTTACAAACCTTACAGTCATTAAAATATTACTCAGGTATTGGCGGTAGTTGTCACAGTGACAACTTAGCCTCTCTGTTCTATTGAATCATTATTGTTAGATACTCATATAAAACATCCGTTGTTCAAAGAACACAAAAAGGACTAAAGAAATTACCAATATGCATACAGTTCAACAATATGCATAAAGTTTACAATCATAATCATACTAAAAAGGAACATTACATGGAATTTCAGGAAACTGTGAATGAAGAACACGCAAACACACATACACGGTACCTTATACTCATTAGTATGAAGATAAATATCATCAGTAAAACTAAAAATAGGAACTAATAAAGTATTTTCTGAATAAACTCAAATCAAACACCTTTGTTCAGGGGAAAAAAAACTACAAGGTTAAGAAAACACAGAAAGTGACGATCACATAGTGCTCTGAGCGTTAACATGGCATGAATTAGGCAGCCGCATGATTCAGAAATGGCATGTTGCATTGTGCTGACCCGATGGTACATTCTAAGGCTTTGGATGAGTAATACAATCGTTGATCATTTCCCCCCCTCCCCGCCACCACCACCAGCACTTTGACCTGTACTATCCACAAATTATTGACTCAAGAACACTCAGAACACAACAGAAACAAAGATCTACCCTAAACATCCAAACCTTCATTTTTGGGGGCGTTGAATAAAAACAAATCCAGCCCCTCTACAGTCTACCCATAACACCTATTAACAGTGACACTATAGAACTTTGGCTGACTATCCGAAAAAACAGTTCTCAGGTAATAAACAAATACTCTTAAATATGTTGGACTATATATACACACAACACTAAAACGTCTTTGACAACCTGCCTTAAAATATGCATATCCATACGAATAAAAACAAACAAAAACAACTAATCATGTCTTATGTATCACACCGCCTTCAGCAGTTGCTCTGCAGATTTTCAGTTCGGTCTCACAGCAGTTTAGACTCAGACTGATTGCCCTGGGGCTACAAAGCTCTTCATCTTTGTCACAAAGACAGAAGGAGTGTTTGGTTTCGTACACAGGCCACACACGCGAACACACAACTCACGACTTATTGAATGGACAGACGGATCTCTGTCGGGCCCCCTTCAGACTGGATGAATCCCCCATCTTGGTGGAAAACTCTGCCATGCAATAAACTTTGCAAAGTTTATTGCAAGGCAGAGAACTAGAGTCCAGATGGACACATATTCATGAAACGGGGCAATGCATACGGCAATGTGGCTTGGCGGTAGAGAATTTGCAGTTGGACGGCTCCATCGGCATTGACAAAAAAAGATGGATGACATGTCTCCATCTACATCCGAATAAGGGCGAAGGCAAAATGTTTTGCTAACAGGCATCACCATGTTGTATTTACGATGTAGGTACCAGATGTTTTCAGCTTGCCAGATAAAATTGGGACCCTGCGCCTGCGGTTGACGTCACATGATTAGCTGGACGCTAGCATGAGAAATTGCGGAAGTTACGTTAGCAAGTTAACGTTGAAGATTTTAGTTGGTGCAGACAAGTCGTGGGAGTCATGTTAGCACATAATATGCATGGGTAGCCATTTTTGCTCGGGGTTGTAGTTCTTTCACAGAAAACATGATTAAAAAAATACATAATTACCTTTGTAATTTGTTATTTGGTCTCAGACTGTACATAAATAAAAATGTCTATAAACTCTAAATTATTTACTTGCATGCGAGAAACGGTTTTGGGGCATTCTTATGAAATGGGGTGCTATTTTAAAATACTATTGAACAAATATCAAGCATACAACATAAGAACAATTGAACTATGCAGAAGAATTTGGCATTTATGCAAACAGCCAGGGTTTTAGATCAAAAACTCACGTATATTAATTGTTTTGCGAGGAGTCTGTTATTGATTTTAGTGTAGTTTGTCCAAGTGGTGTTGCCGTAGCATGATGTCATCTACAGGCGCAAGCCCCTGAGCCGATCTGGCACTCAAGCACATCTGGTACCTACAGTGGAACAATCTACAAAGATTCATTGTGTTAGGAGTCAATGGGAATGAACATCTGGAGAATAAATATTGTTTAGTCAAATATTTCAATTAATTTCCATAGAGGGGGCGGGGCTTAAAACGTATATACTGCAACCAGCCACTAGGGGGAACTTGTTATGTTTTCGTTGCAACTTCTAAATTCTGTTTCTTCAGCTAGTTTTTATAAATGTCCATGAGCATCAATATTATGCACTTCCTGTTACTGATATTCAGATTTAACTTTCTATACAATTATAAATATATTTGCATTTCAAATGAGGCAAACATTAAACATTTTAACACTCTATGAACTTTATTTTAGTGTTTTTGTGACCTTCTAGCTATTCCTTGATGTAGTTCAATATGGTTGCGCCAAGACGAGCCATGGTCAGTGCTGTAATTTTGGGCACAAGTTGTAGGTACGCTACTGCAATTCAGCCATGTTTTAGTGGATCGTTGGGAGAACAGCAGGATTCTAGTGTGAAGAGGGCTCAAGTAGGGATCCAGATCTGGTAATTTCATGTCTAAACAACTGACATAAACAACAAAGTCAAATAAAAATATCATACATAAGTTATTCAGCCAGCAGGAAATTCGTGGAACTTTTTTCTAATCACCAGTGGTGCTACCAGCAGGTGTTGAGATTGGACATAACATGCTGTCCAAGTAAAAAGATGGACGTATTAAAGGGAACTGTCGAGTTTAACACTAGTGGATTATGGTATTTTTGAGATGTATGGCACGTTACAGGAACACCTGTAAGGTTAAAGACATGTGCTTAAGACATAGAAAGATAGGCTACAAAGGTTTGAAAGACACCTCACAGACATTCAGTTGCTATTTTGTCTCTGAGTACACTCAGGAAATTCCCTTATCACTGTTTTAAAAGAATAATTAAAGGAAAGAAATAATTGTGCATGCATATCTGATTCAGTCATATTATGTTTTTTCTCTCCATAACCTCTGAAACACAAGGTGCACCTGTATGTAAACAAATGAACACATTTAGGTCAAAGACCGACAACCAAATGAACTAACTACACAAGTCATGATTCAATGAACGTACCGATTTAGTCGGCCTTTCTGACGACTGCTAACATTCAAAATGTGTCTGGTGAACAAAAGTTAGTCGCCTGCAGAATGAAAGGCAGTCTTTAATGCAATTATGCTTTTTTTCTGTTGTGTGATGGTGTGCATGAACATCACGTGAAAACCTTCCTGACAAGCTGTTCCTCCTATTTTACCATGCAGATTTTTTCCAAACCGGCTCAGATTTGGTTTTCTGTTTCGTCCTTTCGCGTGAAAGATGACCGCTAATCTTGTACTCGACACCAGCCCACTCCAGGTCCATCTGGATAGAAGATTAACAAAACACACCAGATTACATGTAATTGACAAGATAAAAGTACATTTAAGATTAAGTGACAATTACTGTCCAATGAAATAAATAAAAATGCTTCTATAAGACAATAAAGCACATTTCTGGTTATTGTGAAATGTTTTTAAAGCTACAGTTAATAAAAACTTTTTAGTCTTATAAGAAGAAGCATTTTTTGAGGGAAACCTTTCATAACCTTGGTTATAATTATTTGGGGGTTTCTGATGGATCTAAGGCCTGGAATATACTTGCTGTTTAACGCGTACATGTGTTACAATGGCTGCCTCGTGTAACTTGCGTTGATTTGAAGTGTTGTTTGTGCGCGTCCCTCCAAAATTAACGCTGCACGTTAGCACGCTACAATATATGAGCAACCAGTAGGTGGAGTTGACAAAACGAGCGAGACACACTCACCATGGTGACTCCATCTCTGGTTTAGAGGTCTTTCGCACCATCTGCAATACTGCTGCTGTCTTTTTTTCTGCTGTGATCTCAAAATTAACCAGTTACTGATCTTTTGTATTTACGCCATGTTTGTTTTGGTTTTACCCACCATAGATATCATATATATTGCTAGACTGGGAGTCGACAGCATCCCTACACGGTGGCCATCTTACTTCGGACGGCTTACGTTCCGTTCTCAATGGTAGCAGATGGAAGGTGAGTGAACAACTTAAACCAGGGGTACCCAATCCTGGTCCTGGAGGGCCGCTATCCAGCAGGTTTTGTGGTTTCTCTGCTCAAACACACTTGATTCAGTGGTTGAATCACCTGTGCAGCAGCTCATCAAGCTCTGCTGAAGCCTGCTAATCACTTGCTAATTGAAATCAGGTGTGTTGAAGCAGAGTTACAACTAAAACCTGCTGGATACCGGCCCTTCAGGACCAGGATTGGGGACCCCTGGCTTAAACAAAAACACTCTTAACTTGATTAAATATTAACACATTTACAAGCGGGTTGCATTATTACAAACCTTATAGCACATAGGCTTGAGACGACATACTTGCACATTTTTAAATTAACGGGCCAAATCCGTCATATTTTACAGCCACACCTCTGGCATTTATAACAAATCAAACCGTTTGAAAATCTGTTGAAAATTGAGCAAGTTAGTTATTTAAATAGTACATGCACCATTGACACCAATGTTACGAAAGGGGGCAGCTGTCCGAAGCAAGATGGCCGCCGCGTTAGGGACGTTCGTCCAATTCACGATCAGCGCGGGTAAGGCATCTAGTGATATATATGATATCTATGGTGCGCATCCCCCAAAATTAACGCGGAACGTTCGCACACTACAATATACGAGTAACCAGTAGGTGGAGTTGACAAAACAAGCGAGACACGCTCGCCATTGTGACTCCGTCTCTGGTTTAGAGGTCTTTCATACGATCTACAATACTGCTGCTGTCTTTTTTCTGCTGTGATCTCAAAATTAACCAGTTACTGATCTTTTCTATTTACGCCATGTTTGTTTTGTTTTTACCCCACAAACCTGGGCCTTTTTCCAGGCTGAGTTCTCTACTGTGCCCCCTAGTGGAACACTCCAGTACTACGTGCAGTGCAGTGTAGTTCAGGAGCAAGTAGGCCTGGGACGATAACAAATTTTGCTGGACGATATGTTGTCCAACAAATTATTGACGATATTATTGTCGACATTATCGAGCCCAAAATAACCACTTATGTAATGTTAATATATCATAATGACGCAAGTACATCCTTTAAAATGCAACAATTAAACCTTTATTTGACATTGGAATGTCCAGAATCAGAACTTCTAAATAAATAAATAAAACAAACAAAAAACAATAAAAATAAAATAATAAAGGACTCTCACTCTGTGTTAGAAAATATTGCAACAAAAACAATAAAATAGACCCTGTCTCTCCAAAACAATAAATACAACGACCTATCCAGTGTCAGCAACCAAAACTGCACTTGAACCCTCTTGTCATCCAGCGTCTTTGGAGGAGAGAGACAAGGAAAACATATACATGCAGGCATATGGAGATATACTGAGGCTGGAAAAATTATTGAGTTCATTTTCATCTATCGTAAGATTAATTAACTTATTGATTATCGTCCCAGCCCTAGGAGCAAGTATTATTGTGAACAAAGACACATGCTGCCTGCATCAACGCAAGGTTAAAAAGCAAGTATATTCCTGGCCTAAGAGGTACCTTAGCTGTAATACCCCCCCCCCCCACACACACACACACACACACACACACACACACACATGCGGAAATGGTATTTGAACATTTTCATCTGCCTGCTTTTGTTTTGGCTGCATACTCAACACGTATCTCATACAACCATTACCCACAATGCAATGAGACAAATTCTGTTTAGACCATCCCACCAACCACATTAGAGACAGTTTAATCAGACTGTGTGTGTGTGTGTGTGTGTGTGTGCGTGCATGCAACGCTGAGAAAAGAAGCCGTACATACTGTTCTGCCTGAGACTCCTACATCTGGGTCACATACTTGTGACTAGTCAGGTGGTCTGCAGATATTATTGGAATCTGATTGAAAGGAGAAACAGAAAGGGAGGGGAGGGGGTGAATGAATATAGAGAAATAAACAGATGGACCAAATGAAAGGAGACGGGGCACTTCAACCAGAAACCTGATGGTGAAGATTACCCCTGATGTCCAGAAATGAACTAGCAGAGACCAGGGACGAGCCACTTTTCATGCATTTTTCATTAGAAGCCGTGTCAGAATAATATTAATACGACACATTAGAGCCGGAGCTCACACCAGATGTGAAGAAGAGTGTGAGGAGCAAACCTGATTGGCTGTTGCTGTTGCAAAGGGAACACTTGTGGCAGATGTGGTGGCTGCAGACACAGTGGCTGGAGAAGCACCGTGCATCATGGGTACTTGAGGGAAAGATCACACAGGCATTTGAACCAGAGAAGGCTTTTCATATCATGTTCATGTCTGTATGTAGAATGCTGATAAACATGAGAGATGATTCTATTTAAATGTTTTCTCGCTGTTCCAAATCACTAATTTTTTATTTTTGCTTTGTTCTGTTGGGAATTGTTGATTGGGGCTGGGGAACGTTTCCTACCACAATCCGTTTGAACCTTTTCCTGGTGACTGAGAACCAAGCTACCCACTTTTACATCTACTCTACATTAATTTGAGTAAAGAAACCGTCAATGGCAGCTATAAAGGGAGGAAAACAACACATTTTGAGTGCTAAATCTGGCTATGCTAGACTACCCATTGCTCTCTCACAGGTCATTGGCCCAGTGTCCGCCCTGGGAGTGGGAGATCGGGGTTCAAATCCCGGTCGGGTCATACCAAAGACTTTGAAAATGGGACCCAATGCCTCCCCGCTTGACACTCAGCATTAAAGCGGCTGTCCAGAGTTTTTCCCTTTCAGGAATTATGTATGATTTTTCAGAAATCCGTAAAAGTGATTGTTTTATCACGTACTGTGATATAATGTAAGCAATACGTTGTTTTGTTTTTTTGCTAAGCCCGCCCCCTTCCCCGTAGAGCTCCGTGCAATAGGAAACTGAGCGCTGGTCAGAACTAACCAATAGCGTTAGACTACTGCTTACGTGCTCCAGAGTTAAGGAAGAACCTCGGCTGATGCAGCGTTGATGAACTTTTCACGGACAAGTAAGTCTTTAAAATATAAATATATGAAAATACAACATGGCATGAGAATTATAATTGTAAAACAACGTGTTTTAGCTCTGTTTGTCGGCAACAGAAGCATATTCATGAACAAGAAACGTGCAGTCGCCATCTTAAATAACCGAATCGACCGACTCTTGGTGTGATATGCTTGTCAGCCACTAGATGGTGCCATCGGATAAAAGAAATACTCTGGACAGCCGCTTTAAGGGGTTGGATTGGGGGGTTAAACCACCAAATAGTTCCAGAGCGCAGCCGCATCTGCAGCTCACCGCTCCCCCAGGGGATGGGTCAAATGCGGAGAACACGTTTCACCACACATCAGTGTGTGACGACTAATGGGACTTTAATCTTTAATCTCACAGTTGGAAAAGACTCTAGATTCCTCACAACCTTAAGCAGAGCAAAGTGAAAATATATAGTTTTAATTAAACGACCCAAAAAAATGCAAAAAGGACCAATACTACTTCTACCACTTTTTTGCACCAATAAACGTCCACTCATGCTTACGTGGCATGTCTAACCAGACAGTTAAATGAGGCGCTAGAGAGGTTAGAGAGCTTGAGATGGACGCATAATGAAGCAGGGCATTTTGAACTGCAACAAGCATTAGGTGACTGACGAACGGGGCGAAAAGAAAAGAACATCAAATGACAGCTGTGACATAAATTTTCCAATGGAAGTTACAAAATCACACAGTGCAATTCAAGTTTTATTAGCCCAAAAGAGATCAGATATGCCTTTTTTAAGTTCAAATTCAAATTCCGCAAAGCGACAAATGTGCTCGTATCACATGAGTTAAATGAGACAGGAGAGACCAAGATATACTCAAAGATAATTAGGGAAAGCTTGCACCTACCAACACTTGTTGCAGGTGTCATGCACAATATCGAGCCTGCCCATCATGCATTGCAACAGTCGATCAGAGTGATTAGGGGGGGAAGGGGAAAAAAGTGTAACAGAGTCAGACAAAACTGAAATGATCTTAGACATAAGCAAACTGTTGTCTAAACACATTATCTTCAGTGGCACAAGTAATACCATGAGTTAATCTGATCTAAAACATACAAATTAAACTATCTGTGGCCTCGTTTTCCCACCAGCAATCGTTTGTACCGTGCAACATTTGAATGACCTCCTTTTTGAATCCCTTAAGTGTGTTGTAGTGACCTGACAGCCCAGTAAAGTGAGACATATGATGAACTGCGGGGAATCGATGGCAGGCTATTCTTAGGCTGTCAGATGAGAATATTGGCCACAGTGTAAGATGACTCTGCAGTGCCCTAAGAAGAGTACTTCAAATAAGCTGTCCTTCTTTATGTGTCTTTGAGCATCTTATACATGCACACACTCCAGGGGAGGATTCCTGTATCAAGAGGATGCATCCTCCTTGCTTTTAAGCTGACACTTTTAAAGTCCCCGATTGATTTTTCTCTTTTTTTTTTTTGTCAAACGGCGACGTCTGTTCCTCATCTGGATGTTAGAAACTGTGGCTGCCCTGATTATCTGATGGGTGGTGCTCTGATTTGTGAAGACGACACATCAAATGCTTGGAGGTGCATGAATCAACTCTCAGAACAGATCCTTGAAAAACATTATTTTTTCTGGACCTTCCACCAAAATTACAATCATGCGTTTATACGACCAGTTTCATGCAAGTTCTTAAACATAATTCACCCCACAAAATCAATAAAAATGCAAACAGCCATTCTCTGGTGGTAGCAAAATATAAACCGGGGAGTGAAAAACACATTGTGTGACGGGCAGTAGTAGATGGATTAAGGAAGATCAAAGCCTCACCTGATGGTATGAAGGCAGCCTGCTGCTGAAACTGCATGTTGGCCAGGGCCTGTTGGTACTGGAATACACCAGCATTGAACATAGAGTTGGCACCGTTGGCTTTTTCAAGTGCAGGTCTCTTTGGTAAAGGAGGCAAGACAGGAGGGAGCCCCTGATAAGGGGGACGCCACCAAAATAAAGGATGGGAGTGAGGGGGAAACAAAAGGATGGTGCCGGTGACATTCACAACAGAGAAAACAAAGAATCCCATTAGGACACAAATTTGCCCTTCACTATAGTGTTACCAGTAAAAATACAGAACTGCATGACTGCTGTCAGAGCAGGAGAGGGAAGCTAGCTGACATAATGGGATTTCTATCTAGCTAGACACAGCACATTGTATTAAAAACACCCTACATTAGATTAAACTTTACTTTACAGAATAAGGCCCTGTCCACACGTAGCCAGGTATCTCCCAAAAGGAAGATATTTTTCTATGATTCGGCCTGTCATCTACATGAAAACGCAGATTTACGCAACGAAAACGAATCATTTTAAAAACTCCGGCCAAAGTGAAGATTTGCATTTTTTCCATTTTAAGTGTTCCGGTGTGGACAAAAATTACCGGAGTATTATGGGCTCGACACACGGGAGGCGACAAACGACCACGATCAGCGAAACTCATCGCTATCGCTTTTATAACCTGACGCACAGGAGGTGACATGCGCAAGCGGCCAGCGGCAAAAGACAGCTGCTCCAGGGTGAATAGCGAGTCTTCCGTTGTTTTGATTGGCCGTCTGATTGGAGGGAATTTTGGGTTATTAAGGCAGTTCAGAGTTAAAAAAACGGTAGATATGAAGTCTCACAAGGTTTTGCTAGAGTTAAGTGAAGTCTTGTAAAGCTCTGGGAGATTCGACACAGCAAGTATTAACTTTTCCTCCATGTTTGACGAAATGAATAGGATTCGCGGGAACTACTGCCGCCTACAGGTCTGGCATGCCTATGAATGTGCTTAACAATGCACTTATGCGGTTACGTGTGGATGGAGTTTTTTCTAAAAACGAGGTGGTGTGGACGCTATTTTTGGGGAGGGCGGATATTCGTTTTTAAAGAAAAACGGCTACGTGTGGACAGGGCCTTATAAATGGAACACTGATAATACAAGATGTTGTACTCATTGTTGGACCATCAATAGAGGTGATGTAGTAGGAGAAAGCTGCACTGCCAGCTCTACTATCAGCCACATTAACATGACACCTCTAAAACAATTACTCATGCAGTATGGGAAGGGACAAAAACATGCAAAGGCTACCGTACTTAATGTTTTTAGACACTAAAATACTCCCCAAGAATATTTCTGAAGACTCGCCAAGGGCGATGAACTGGCATGAAAATATAAGTTTATAATTTAAGACTTTCTTGTTTTTTTTATAATCAAGGTACAATAAAATCCTTTTGGAGCAAAAATCCACAGACTGCATTCAGTTCATCGGCACTTGGCGTTCCCTCAGTTCAGGTTAATTAACTACATCATTCACATATATGTATCACACCACAGCTACATGCCAAGCTAAAAGGTGAAAGGTCATAGTACCAGGTCAAAAGTTGCGTCGAAGGGTCGCTTCAGTGATTTGACAGCCGACTGAGTCTTAATTAGCAGGCAGCGAGCACATGATGGCAATGGGCCAATGGGATTCAAGCGCAATAACATAAACCAGCAAGCGGAGGTGCATCATGGGGGGCAGCAGTGCAGTGTGGGTTGAAAAACAAACAAACAAAAAACAAACAAAAAACAAAATCATTGGAATGCAATATACACCACTTACAAGACTAGGGCATGCACATAGGGTTACTGAAAAGAGAAATCAGGTCCTTGGTGCCGTTTACCGTTAGAGGAGAATTTAAGGTCATCAATCATAACTTTAGTTTAAGTGAGGCTCAAGGCCAGAGAGGAAGGTTATCTATTGCCGTGTTTCCACTATAGGAGTTCCAGGAAATTTCTTGGAGGGGGGAGGTGACGGAAGTTACGCTGGCTCGGTCCTCTCAGCCGCTGTGTCATCCAAAATTTGTCCTTTCAGGACTTTGCTAAGACGTCAGCATATAACGACCGTTTCAGCAGTGATTGATGTAACTGATCAGCGTCAAAAGGCGTCCACGAACATTTATTAACAATAAAAAAGTTATTTTTTGTTAAAGTACATCGTATTTTAATCCATTCAAGGGACCGGTAGAGGCTCTGTGATGTAAAGAAGGGTTTTCAATGACCAGAAGCCTCTTTTTTACGATACTCTGTAGGAGACCACAAAGCAGTGTACATTTTTTTCGATATCGAGTTAAAAATTGGCATTATTAAAGCTGCATAAACGCTGCTAATTGTTTTTACCTTCCATTCTGCTTCGCCAGCAACTTTTTTAATTTTACAAATAGGAAGCCGAAGTCACATCCATCTACTTCCGGTCCATAGGTCCCCTACTGCCCCAAAAAAAGGGAGTCTATGAGTAGATAAGTTATTTTCTGATCCCGTTTAATATGTGCCATGGATTTCACATGATGTCCGTGGATTTTAAAGACACATTACCAAGAAAGTGCTTATTTTTGACAGGTGGCAAAAGTTATTTTAGGTTTTGTGTGAAAAGACTTATAGAACTACAAATGTTTATCTCACCAAACTGATGAAATCGAACCAGACACAAAGAAGAGGAAAAGAAAAATGGCTGAGTTTAGCAAGCTTTGTGTCCTTCTTCCAGGACGAAAGAAGGAGCATTAAATGTGAAGAAAACCACTATAAATCTGGCCATGTGGTAAGTAGCGCTGGGGGAGAGGACATTCTGCGATGATGTCATACAGTACGTGACGTCTGATTTCATTTTAATTACGAATTTTTACAAGCTAAAAAATCTCAAAATATGTGACAGACATAGTTGAAAGACATTATTAATTTTCATTTAAATTTAAGTAGAACATATGTGTGATTCAGGGCATTAATTTGATTTTTTTTTCGTTCTGGGGACCCATGAGTCGACCGGAAGGGGAGGAAACATGGGCTCCCTATGCTGGTTGTTTAGCAGCGCCTGCTGGTGTCATTTCCTTCCGAGTTACAACCAATCAGCATGAGTTAATCACAAGTTCCGTCCTGCAACGCAACCGCGTTATTTCCGAGTACATGCCCAAAGGCAAGTTCCTCTCATGCCAGTCCGGTAAAATGGAGACATGCGTGTCGTGACGGTCCGGTAAAATTATCCGGAAGTTCTAATAGTGGAAACGGGCCTAATATGACCACACCTCTTCAGTTCGGGTTTAAAAGTCCCTCCTTGAACAAGCTGCTTTGATAGCTAAAGTCTACTTTCTATGCTTCTGGGGGACAAAGTCGTGTTTTCTGGACCTACAATAAATCAGTTTCCCTTCGAAACATTAAAACCAAGACTTTCTGCTCCTTGTATCAGTTCTCGTTTAATGCTGCAAATTTGGCAAATTCCAGAATATTGTGCCATTTTTTACTCCATTATTTAATTGCTTTAATTCACTTTTCTAACCTCATTCAATGCAAAGAGTAATCTAACGTTTTAATGACATTGTAGCTTGGATTTAATCCAATAACATTTGAATTAAAATATATATACTGACTCAATAATAATAATGTAGTTTAGATTACCTGAATAATCTGAATTTGAAGTGCTACTAGCTAATCCTCTTGTCTCGATTACCTGCGACACAAAGTCATCTGCAGGATTTCGTCGAACAGAACCTTAACGTGTCCCTCGAGACTCCGATCACTGCACTGCAGGAGCAAGATTAAACTGAACAGTGGTTTCTACGCAGTTGTCTTCTCAGCAAATTTTTTAGTGCAGGCTAAATATTGACTGTGAACAGCAAATTATACAACTAACAAAGCAGCAAAACAAGCAAAAAGAGGAGCAGGAAGCTCAGTCACAAACCTGCTCTTAATAAAGCTCACACAAACGGTTTATTTAGGTCTAAATCAGATACTTCTGAGTGTGATAATCTACGTGTTTAATTAAGCTGCTCCTTTGTTGATCTGTGTGGACCGATACCTACCAAGGCCGCAGCAGCCGCAGCCTGGTTGACTTGGTGTTGGGCGGCTTTGATTTTGGCCTGCAGATGAGCTGGGGGGTGGAAGTATTTGCACTTCTCCCTCGAACAGCGGCCCTTTATGTAGTCCATACACACAGTGACTGTGTTGTCATTGGTGTCAATCATAGTGCTGTCTGCCGGGTGGGCAAAGCGACAATCATTCTCCCCACGTGTGCAGTTGCCTCGCTGGTATTCCCGGCAAACCTGGATCACAAAGAAAACCGCAGGTGCTTTGGTTATGAAGCTTAATATGGAAATGTGCCCCCATAGAGTCACAGGAAAATCAATGTTTACCAGCAATTCAATCACATATTGTGCATTTTATTACTAAAGTTGTCTTCCGTGATGTGAACAGAAGGGGGCAGCACCTGCATGAGGAGTTAGAGACTGAGCATGATTGTGTTGGTTAAATGAGGCTCGTGGGAAATAAGAGGCTGGCTACTCTCCAGGGAGACTTTAGCTGACGCAATAACCCGAACACGCGTAGTAAAAATAAAAAACACAAAGCTGTGGGCACATTAATAATGAGGCCGCGCCGCTTCTTTTCGACTTACCCGCGTGTTTCTGCATTTCTAATGCAACTCCTCGCCTAATAAAGTGTAATTTTATGATGAGCTGACCCATTAGTTACTGTGAGGGAACCAGCCATTTAGCCAACAGGCCCGTTTATCAGTCTCGCTGTCTTCACGCAACAAGAAACCTGATTTTGATGAAGAGCAGCTACCAGACAAAAAGTCATCAGCTGTGCTCCTGACATGACAGCTGATCATCCCCCATCTCTGCTCAGCATGAGGAATGAGGTGGGATTATCTCTGCCTCTCTTTTTGATTTCTTTAACTACACCCCTCTCACTTTTAACACAAATAACCACGAAGCTACGTGAGGCGTTCGTTTCCTTACTGCAGCTCCCATCGCTGCTGATGCTGGGAGTAAAGAGAGCCTGCCTTGTTGTTAGGCAGATGTTGGTGAGTGGGGCGAGGGAGGGAGAAAGAACAGAAGATATTAGCATGGTTGATGAATAAAGAGAAAAGGATTGACAGATGGGGATCGAGGAGACGGAGGTAGAGTGTGGCTGACAAAAAATTAGACGAGCAAGAGACGATTAAACGGCAGCACTCAGACATCCGGGGTGCTGCAGGTGTGCACCTTTATTTAAGTTACACATTAAGTTAAAACACTTTATTTACTGGTCAAGCGGATAAAGAGCCCTTTTTTAATCACGTTTCCATGGAAACTGTCCTTCTGGGATATTTAAATCGCCACGACCGCAGGTAAGCAACATATGACTTAACACGTGCAGAGATGCTGCGGCAAATTCTAAAAAATGAAATATAACAACAACAAAAAAATGAGACGGACAAGAAAACATTTCTAGATGAATCCAGAAGCAGGGCCGTCTTCTAAAATAGGAAGTCCTCGACCGCCCGACTGGTATGTGTGTCTGTCTGCAGAATTCCACGTGTTTACTCTGAGTGACACGCACTTGAAGCTGAAATGTGACAGGCACTTCCCTCCCAGAGATTTCTAGTAAACCTGGTTCCAAAAAGGAAAATAAAGAGGCTCGGTTTCACTTTTTTCCAAATGAAGCCCCGAGTGGACAAACAACCCCTGAGCAGATTATTTTTGCATTAGGCTCATAAATATTTCACTTCCTCTACCGGGTCTATTAGATCTTACGCTAAATGCTCAACCTTTAACCAGACAACTGTTTTACTCCTCAGTCGGAACCGAGACACGTGCTCCATGAAACCCAACCTCTGCCATTTCCTTTGTCCCTGCGTTCTTTGGTCGACCGGCCCACCCCAGCCCTCCTCTGATGACCAGAACAGGTCGACGAATTGATTTCCAATCTCCTCCCCCTTTGCATTTCTCTTTCCCGTCATTGACCCGTTCCCTCGCGCTGCATGTTGTTCCCCGCATCACCCCGGCTACCAAACACTACAACTTAAATGCAACCTTCCCAACGTTCTTGCACGCCTCCTGCCTGCCTCCAACGATTTCCCCATTACGCCGCTGCGAGTGTTTCCCGAGCGCAGCTACATAATGGATGAGATTGACTTACTGTCCAATTAGCAGACTAGGGGAGGGGCGCTCATCAGGTTTCAGATGAATAATTGTTTTTATAGAAGGAAAAATAAAAAAAACGAAATAAAACTTGAATTTGAGCCAAACTGTTGATGAGAACGATGAGGGTAATCTCATTACTGTCTCTGTCTCTTTGCTTAAGTCAGGCTGATGACTGAGTTATGCTAATAATATGTAGTTGCTGTGACAGAATCTGTGTACCAGACACGCAATTAAGGACTACAAACAGAAACTGTTGAGGCAGGATGCCGCAGCCCCGTGCCTTTAATATTCTAATAGACACGGTCCACATTTCAAAGCTCTGTCTGCTTGTACAGCTTAGAACAAAAAGAAAAAGTGATGCATTCACTCTTCTTAATCTGTTCCTTTAATCAGTGAATGGTTTGGAACTAACAATTATACAAATGGGATGGGTTTCTCACCTCCAGTCTGTCTGTCCTCATGAGTTTCTGTGCAGCAGCAGCAGGTACAGGAACACTGGGGTTGCTGGTGACCAGTACAGGAGCAGTGGGCAAGATGTCAGCGGGCATCAGGCCAGGCGACACGGGGCCAAGGTAGGGGTTAAATGCAGCGGCCGCTGCTGCAGCTGCAGCAGCATTGGCGTTGGTGGCAAGGCTGGGTGTGACTGAAAACATGGGCTGCAGAGGACAAGCAGAAAACACAGGTTGTCAAAATCCAACATAGTGACTAGGGATGCACCTATCCACGTTTTTCACATTCGATACTGATATCAGAAATTTAGTATCGATCCGATACCGATATGGAAAAACCGTATTAAACTGTATTACATAATGAACTATTTGTTACTATATGAAAAAGACTGGGATCATCCTTTTGCACAGGGGCCCAAAAGTTCCAAATTGCCGATCCTTTTGCTCGCTCCATTTTGAAATCAACGTGAGCTTCTGCACAGCGTTGGATTGTAGCGCATGACTCCATCACTCACAGCACATAGAAATATACTGAATAGATAAATTCTCATGGATCGGGCCCATAGTCTCTGATACCCGATCTAGAATTTTCTTCTATATCTGAGCCGATACAGATATTAAGATCGGATCAGTGCATCCCTAATAGTGACCTCACGGCTTTGATTTTGCACTTTAAGGAATTTTTCTGCCATTTTAAGGCTTTTCAGTATAAAATCTAAATCTCTTTCATGATTTATGACAACAGACAAGAAAAGATTAATATTTTGGTAGAAATATTTAAAATATCCCTCTGGTAGTTACCATGGGGCACACTGGAAGCCTTAAAATTAGCTTTTGGTGATGTTTACACCTCTACACAACAACTGTGATGGTTGTATAAAGGTTTATAAAATGACTTTTGACCTGTTTTAACTCTTTACAGAGCAAGTGAATCAGCATAAACCAGAAACTTAATAAAAGAATATGTTTTAAAATGTAAAAAAGTATAAAAAACATTTTTAATTTTAGGAAAACCTTTTTTAAAAATTCAAAAGAAAATTTTAAATGGCCCATAGTGACATTAGGGATGCTCGATACTGGCTTTTTTACCGATATCCGATATATCGATATTGTCTGACTCTTAATTTTTGATACCGATATTGATATATGCGGGGTCCCCTCTCATAAAAAAGAAAAACTAAATGGTTTTTGCTTACTAACATCACATTTCTCCTATGCTTAAACTTTGAACCTTTTCTGTGCAAAATGACAACTACTTCAATTTAAGTTAGTAATAGGAAAAAGTGTCATGTTTAATTTGTGTCCAACAGCAGCTGAATCACATAATCCTGACAAACGTGGAGAACATTCGTCTTTTTAACAATTGATGTGTTTAGAAAATGTTTAGATGTGTTAAAGTTACTTAGTTGATAAAATGTGAGCAATGTACACATGCTAAGCTAGGCTAATTGCTAAGCGTGACGCTAAGATGTGTGTATTAGTAATGTATTTTTTCTTCTTCTGTATATTGCAGTTATGGTGATAAAACATTTATAAAGATCTTCAGTTAAGAAAAGCGAGTCTGGGTGAAGATTCTTGTTTTTGTTTTATAGCGCTTTGCTAGCTGGCTAGCTACACATAGCTACATGCTGTGAGGACAGTGTATGTTCGCTACACAGGGCAAATTTCTATTTCTTCACAATTTGTGCCAAATAAACTAAAATATGTCTAAAACTAAACCTCAGGTCTGTCATATTTTCACATTTTGATAGAGAGAAGTAGTTGAAAAGTTTGATATGTGCATAGTATGTAAAGGTTGTGTCAACAAAAGGCTAAAAACCGATTTTCAGATATTATATTTTAATGCTAATATCGGCCGATATTAATGGTAAACCAATAATATCGGGCACTTAGTTGAAATATAACATTTAAAATGATTTCAGTGCCTTTAAAAGGTTAAGATGCAGCCATGAAGGACACTATTTCCCCCAAACTGAGGTTGTTCAGGAAGCTAAAGCAGGTAAGGTTTGATAGTTATTTATAACTTTTACACATAATCTCATTTTAAATGCAAAATTTAATGACAAATATGATAGAAAAATAACACGCAGGCACAGGAGAAACTGCAGCTGTGGCTGCAGAGGGGAATGAATTAAGAATATTATCTTCCTTCATAGTTTTCTTTATGTTTGCACTAACAATAAAATGAGAGCTATAGTTAGCACGTCGCATCACCTACTCTCTTCCATCAGCTACAATCAGGTGCTTCATGTAGCAGAGATCACAAATTACAGCGATGATAATGAGGGACGTCAGGCTGTGCTGCGTGGGAGATGCTGCGCCGAGCTGGAGTTTAAAGGAGATGCCTTACGTCTCCTTCTGCAGCTCTCTGAGAGGGAGGCTAAAGAGTATACAAGCTGACAAAGCAGCACGCTGCAAGTTTTCCTCGCACGTTCCTGACCTCAGCCCCAGACTGAGGATTGTCTCCTGAGCCCCTGCCAAGAGGACAGACACAGTGAGTAATAGAGGAGGGGTAGCAGCCAGAAACGGGACAGCTACGTTCCTCTAAACCCTCTCACCGCTCCGTGTTAAATCACAAAATGGGAAACGACGTCGTAAACGTTCCGATTTCTTCCGTTCGTTAAAAACAAAGCGTCTGAAGAGGACTCTAAAGCACTCAGAAATCAGTTTGAGATATTTGCAGCTCAAGGCTGAGACCAGAGACATGATGTCATTGAAAACTCTCACAGGCATGAGGTTTTAACAATGTGGTGATATCATTCTGTAAAAAGCTGCGACCTCTCTCCGTGCCTTTTTTGGACCGCCTGCGTGATTCTGCAGAACAAGTTCAGGTTTTTTACATTTCAGCTGGAAGATCTCGTGACAAATGAACTGGAACCAAATTAAATCTCCTTTAATGACTTTATTTATTCATTTTTTCCTAGATGGGCTTAAGTGAAGAAATGAATTAGTAAGCGATACAGTCCTGTCTAAGTGTGTAATGTGGCCAATCTGCTGATTCGACCCTCTAATAAAAGGAATCATGAGCAGCCAGATGTAATGGAGCCGTATTACCTCGCCACAGTTCCATGCGTGAAATGAAAGCTCTCCCTTTTATGCACATGTGGGATGAGGGACAGATGTAGGAGAGCAGCAGAAAAAATACAATCTTTAAGCCAGGGAAGCAGGAAGCTACCAGGAAGGGATGGAGGAAGGAGAGGATCACACCTGGACACATCCTTTGTCCTCGCTTTTAACTCGTCTTTGTAGGGCAGGTCTAAAGGTCTGCTGTCGTCCTATCGCCTTCACTTTACCTGCCTGCCTTTGCTCTTTAGCCCTTTATCTCGTCTCGCCTCCTTTTCTTCTTCTGCTGTGTCCTTCCCTGTCAGCCTGTCTTCCGCCTGCTCTCTTTACTTGACTTTACTTTCTCGTCGTGACACAAGCAGAAAGAAAAGACTCAGCAGTTCCGGGAAGATCTGTTGTTTTAAATCCTCCGTTCTTCTCATCTCAGCCTTTGTTTCTAACATTTGGCCAGTAAGCATCAGGGAAGTGCACAAATGACAACATATATGATTTAAAATGTGCAGAATCTAAAACATATAGATGCTGATATGTAAAGGTCACGGTCAGCCGATATCTGCTGCCGATTTATTATTATTATTATTGGCCAATTTTCTTGTTTTTCACCTCAAAGGGATATTTGACCCCTTAAGTGAAATTTGGTCTATTTCCGTATTCCCCACAGTTAGATAAGTGAGAAAAAAGCATCTTGTAACCAGCGCAGTGATTCTGATCTGGCAGCAGCCCGTCTGCTTTAGCTTAGCATAAACAATGGAAGTGAATGGCAGATACTAGCATTTTGTGTGCAAACTTGATTAAAATGACTCAATAATGATATTAATTATTATTATTAATTATAGGATGGGTCAAATCCATGGGGATGATAAAAGTATAAGGCAAAAACAAAATTAGAAACAAACCTCTGAGCTTCACTTTAGCCAAATATATGAAAAATGGAGAAATAATGTTGAGATTTTTGGTTTATTTTGGTTATTCTTACATATCAAGGTGCCTAATTGCTTAAAACATAAATAAATACTCGGAAATGATTTACAGTCACCATTGTTGGCAAAAACCACTTTAGGTGACTGAAATTACGTTTTGCAGACTTTCACTTTCCAGCCACCTTTTCCAAAGAACAGCTTCTAAATTGTCAGGTGTGTCAAACCAACACAGCTGTTCAAAATAAAAAAAAAGGCTGTCAGCTTTTATTACTTTGCACTTGTTCATATAGGACCCTTAAATTTGTGTGAAAGCTGCGTCCACAATACTCACCACTGGTTGTAGCTGCGTGCCGGGGATCATGGCGTTGGCCAGCTGCATCTGCTGGGCCAGCATGGCCATGTTTTTCTGCTGGATGAGGTTGTTCCTTCCATTGATCTCCAGCTGAGTCTTTAGGTGAGGAGGAGGATGCAGGTATTTGCAGTTCTCTCTGGAGCAGCGGCCCTGATGGGGGGGCGGGAGAGTTGGGAAGGAGACGAAGAGTGGTTGATTAGAATAGTCTCCCCATTTCCCCGCAGTCTAATACAGAGAAGTAATGAGCCTTGACTCAAGTTGTTGCACTTCTATTTAGAGGAAGCTGACCTTACATGGATTACATCTGGGCCTGGCGCCCTGTTTGTTGTAAAGAAACCAATCAGTGTATTTTTTTTTCCTTTTCTAGCCTGATGCATCATGTAAGCCAAAGTTACAATAGGACGGACTCCACCTAGTGGCTGGTTCCAGGACAACATTAAGTACCGCCCTCCGTTTATAAATTATAGAATATATTACACATAATACCTCAAGAATAAGCTCCCTAAGAGGTTGTGCAGTGGCGCCCCAAGGGGTGGCCAGGGTTAGGGGCCATGGCCATCCCAAGAAAATTGTTGGCCCCCCAGGGAAGACCAGTGTTCTTATTAAATCATGTTAATGTTCAATCAAACCATAAATTCATCTTATTTAATCAAGACATAAATGTAAAACCCAATAATATATATATATATAAAATTAATGAGTGAATAAACAATCAGAATTTTAAAAAATCTATATATTAGGGGTGGGAATTTAACACATTAATTATGATTAATTAATTAGAAAAAATAACGCGTTAAAAAAGATGAACGCATTTAAGTGTTTTGCATGCATATTGCTTTTTAATAAAAAAGAATAAAGGAGCATAGAACGCATCGCCACAGACTAAACTCTCCCAGAGTTACTACAAGGACCAATTTGGTGTGCCACCCCAACATTTTCTGTGGCCACCCTTATCAAAATTTTCTGTGTGTGCCTCTGAGGTTGTGTTAAACATAAAATTATGCCAGGAATCTTCTACTATTGATCAATCTTTTATCTCTGGATGAATCTGTTCATTATCTGGACCAATAATTAGAGCGGAAACATATTGATTTTTGAATTTTCCAAGCTCTGTAAGTCACGTTTAATTGTCCAAACACAAATTTTTTTCACCATCAAAATCTCTCGCTGCCTTTACATGGTGGGAAATGAGCAGAAGATTTTTATTTTTAGGAAATAAAACCAACAAAAGTGTGATTTTTGTATTGATTTTATTAACTAACCCTAAAAGAAATTACATCCTGGCTCAGGAAGTTTTCTTGTAGTTATGCAAGATATGAAATCAAAGATGTGAAAAGGCAAAGAGTGAAATACTATTTGAACTATCGCTGTTGGTTTAACGCCAAATTAAACTGGGAATTTAATTCTCCTTTATCCTTCCATCGTTGTGACTCGTTAGGAGTGCACGGCTGGTCGTCAGTTGTCCTCCAAATGAACCAAAAGAGTTGTGTGTCAATATTTGAGATCGTTTCAGGAGGGCTTGAGAGACGACGCTGGATCGATGCATGATTGGAGACTTCTGTGACAGACGTTATGGCAAACTAATATTATGCCAGCATGTGTGTGTGTGTGTGTGTGTGTGTTGAGCACTCGCTGTAGTGGGTGATTAGATTCATCCAGGCGCCGGCGGCCTAAGGGGACCAGGAGGGAGTGTAATTTACACTCTCATAATGCCTCCTCCTTCAAACACTCCCC
The DNA here is from genome assembly GCA_006937985.1 of Aphyosemion australe. Classification (NCBI taxonomy): domain Eukaryota; kingdom Metazoa; phylum Chordata; class Actinopteri; order Cyprinodontiformes; family Nothobranchiidae; genus Aphyosemion; species Aphyosemion australe. Next base: position 819,381 of record SSNS01000121.1, read on the forward strand.
TGGATAGGTGTAATATCTTAGACGTCTCCTCCTCTTTCTTTTCTTTTTTTTACATCTCGTCGTTCCCCTCCTCTCACTTCAATAGCTCTTACATCCCGAGCCCCATGCTGATATTTATGCTCCTCATCATAACTACAGAGCGCTGCAGCTGCAGCGGTGTGATCTGTGTGCGCTCGTGAACAGCACCGCTACTCGTCGCCTTTCTTCTCCTGCCTACCTCATCAGAATGCATCCTCAGTCCGCTCTTTAACATTACGGCTTTTTATAAATCTATTTTCCAAAAGGGGATTTGGGACCCGGCTCTGTGATAACGCCACAGTGCCACCTCTCATGAGGAATTAAAGGCTGGCTGTCATGCTACTGCTTATCTCAGAGAGATTACCTGCTGCTCGCCGCGACCCGCTATAACACCTGCTTTCACGGCCTAACACACACACTCTCCAATCCTTCTCTCGTTCCTCACACCTCTCTACCTCTCCTCCCTCGTCTGCCTCTGTCTCTCTCTCCACACCTTGCGGCCTGTTCTGCCTGGCTACAGCAGTGGGGATACTTTGCATTGGAGAGCTGCAGCGTGTCAGTGGCTCTTCCCACATTTCCATTGGCTGAGAGCAGAGAGGAGTAGTATTCCCAGCCTGCCTCCTGGCCTAGAGGCACACATTAACAATGCTCCGAGTCTGGCTCATCCCTGCGTGGCTGTGACTATTGATCAGAGCTAATTGGTTAATGTCTTTTGATTTTCAGAGTACATTCCCTCTGGCTGACTAAACTCGAGCGTGTCTTCTCCTGACAGGGGTTGTCTGTATGATCAGCTGTGGCCAGCTCGTCATTAGAGACGAAGGAGGAAGAAAATCCTAGAGGTTCTCCTCTGCATTGGTTCAACAGGTCCTGCACACTCAAATAGTTTAACGAGCTGCACTGGGATCATGATGCACACCGGCCTTTTAGAGGATTTCAATTCAATCCAGAGAAAATAGTAAATGTGTAAAGAAAAACTTAAAAAGAATTAAGTCTTATTATGTAATGAGAGTCTAATGATCATTTGGTAACACTTTACAATAAAGGTTCCTTTATTAAAGTGACTGTGTGTAGTTTCCTGGCGATAGGGGGCAGTACATACATTTCAGGGTAATTTTACACCAAATCGCAGTGACTGTCACTAGTTTAAAAAACATTATGGTAAATGTTACCTGTCGAGCAGAAAGCATGCGATCTCCTCAGACTTTGATATTCCTTCAGTTAATTCCATGGAGAGAATGCAACGTTGATGCAGGTCCTGCACCTGCCGATGATGTCAAACTACGGCAGTACCACTCGGCCAAAATATAGTGCAGTTTTGAAAAGAGTTTAGCAGTTTTGTTATTAAATTCATGTTTTTTTCCCATCTAAATGTTTTCGAACTTGGTAACGTAACTTCCGTAAGTCGTATGGCCAGCCAATCATCTAGTGTGATGTCATCAGCAGGCGCAGGACCCCGAGCCAGCTCATGTAGAAGGAAACATGGGCCCTATTTCAATACTCGCACTACGCCCTACACCCTTCTGTGAAGTGCGCTTAGAGGAAGTGCGCAGTAAGGCTTCGAGTGCGTAGTACACAAGTGTGCAAATAATTGCCGAATTGGGACACTGAGCATTACGTCATCGATCGTGATGCATGCTGGGATGCCAGTCGCCGTTTGTGCTTTTTTAAAAAAATCTTTATTAACAGCTTTCAAACAAACAAATAAACACTTATTTGATTAAATTTATATTAATTGCTGTCCACATTTATAAACATTCAGAGCATGTATAAATATCATTAACCGTCTTAAAATGAACTTCTATCACCTGAAAATACATGTTTTCAGAAAAGGCACTTGACCCATTGCTCCACCTCCTTCTCAAAATTCCCATGTAGCAATGGATTGTGGGTAATACCCTTCACCCAAGTCCGCATCGCTGCAGGCTTGGGTGAAGTGCGGATTAAGGGTGCAAAAGGGGCGTGGTCAACTTCCGCACTTGAGAATTGGGACACCCTATGCACTCGCACCCCTGGCCGGGAACGTGCAATTGAAGGGCGCAAGGGTGCAAGTGCGAGTATTGGGATTGGGCCATGGCGTCCCCCAGAGACTTAGACCTATGTATTTTAGACCTGATTTTCATGGTTATATGTTACAAAACCGCAAATATTTTAATGACTGGATATCATTTTAATAATTTTCTACAACATTTCAATGGATATTTCCAGATATTAATAGTAAAAACTACATATTGTCACTTTAACGTTACTTAGTGCATTGCTAAGCATTAATAAACTATTAAAGTATTAACCACTGCTTAACCATATTATGTAATGCATTACTAAGCAGACACCCCCCAGCTCTTTGTCCTAAGCTTAAGGACACTAAATAGTTAACAATAATGGTAACGTTTATAAAGGGACCCTTTGTTTATTAATGATTAAAGCCATATTATGCAACTTTTTCATGTTTTTAAATCATGTTCTTGAGCCAGTTTGTGCTAAAATGATCCTTTACAAGGTTAATGAAATGTCACTCAGACCCCCACCGCCCTCTGTGGCCAGAATACCACACTTGCAACTTCAGAGTGGCGGTCCGGTCCCTGTTGGACTTAGTAAAGTGGAGCTGACATGCCTGGTGCTGCAGTCTGCTTCCAGCATGTTTCCTGTATGTTTTAGATCATGAACACAGCTGATTTGTTTGATTTAGTGATGAACCGCTCCTGTAGACACTAATGAAGGCTGAGGAGACGTTTCAGCTGTTAGATTAAGGTGTTAAAAAGATGAACGCACAGTGAAGAGATGAGTTTCACATTTGCTTTCACTAACGAACACTAGGGGGTGCTAAAAACAAGCCAAAACTGCCAAGAGTTCCTTTAATAATGCACTAAGTGAAGTTAATAAAGGGACCCTTATTGTAAAGTGTTACCAATAATTTAACAATAAATAATGTTCAAGAATGATTTACAAATTCTGTAAACATTATCTGTAGCCGTTAACAGATATTAAATGCAAAATATACATTTAAATTGGTCTTCATGCAATTTTTTAATTCTTTCTTTTTTGTTGATTTTTACATTCCTAATCATGACATCTCAATATGTAGCGTGTGCCTAAAATTAGGAAAGTGGCTTCATGTTGGACAAAAACAAGTTTGATGCTAAATAAAACTATCTCAGCATGAAACACCTGAATTTCTTTTCTTTAAGGGTTAAAACATTTGGAAAACACCTAAAAGGTGACCTGACACATGCATCATCCTCCCTATTTTCCTGTATGACAGACTTCCAGATGATAACTTTAGAAATCATCTTGCACGGTGCAGAAATATTATTTAACATGTCAAACTTTTGCCTGGTTAGATTCTGAATTGTTTTACAGCTCCGTTTTTTCCTCCTCCTACCCAAACGGTGTCAGTACAGGTTAATGGTACGTCTGTCTGATCCGGGGCAGAGCTCCTCCAGCTGAAGTGTGACAGCCAGACTTGACTGGAGTTGACTCTTTTCCACCTTCACCTCTCTGCTCGTCCTCCTCTGACACGTTAATGTTTCTAGGAGCGTTTGCATCAGTCGTTCAGATAATCTCCTAAATGCTCCATCTTCTCGTCATCCCATCTTATCAGCTTGTCTTTCTGCCATTTTCTTCCATTTGAGGGAATCTTCCACAAGGATGTTAAAGAAATTATTTTTTTATAGATTTTTAAAGGTTTTTGTACATTTTAATTACCATTAATGTTATAGATAATTGAGACAATCGCAAGAAAAACCCTGTTTTTTGGTGGCGGCCACTTGAGCAGACCGCTCTAGGTTTGTTGTCTGGCACCGTTTCTCAGCATGATCCCATTTTCAGTTCCACCTCTCCTGAACTAAAATCTTACGTCTCCTCACTTCTTCTTGGAAAGAAACAGCTCTCGTCTGCTTTTACGGCAGACTCGTCTCTTGAGACAATCAGCAGTAAAATGGACAGGGATGATTACTTGCTGAGGTCAAGAAATATACACATCTTAAAATTTAGGAATAAAAATGCTGCCTGGCTCGGCTTTTTGCTCAGAAAAGGTCCTTTAGGTAATAAATCAGCTGAAATAGTCGGTGTTTGTTTAAATTCCTCCACCTGTTGAGTTAAACCAGATTACAACTACAAATTGGAGAAACAGATTGGTTCTGATCAGATTGATAAGCTAATGGCTAGTCGGATTAGGGCCAAGATTAAGCTGCTGATGTAAGTTCATGAAAAATAAGTTCAAACCTTTTGCACAGCTGTAAAATTGACTGTACAGTTATTTACTAAACATCATAAGGCAGAAATTAGCAGCTAATAGATGCAGTTAAAGCCGATGGGTGGGATTCCAACGGTCGCAAAGTGGTACAATTTTAATTAACGCGTCAATCTCATTAGTACAGATTGAACCAGACAGGAAGTCAAATTTGAGAGTGGTTCTTTCAGCAATATTCAGAATAAAAGTCACGTGAATTACCAGTTTAATTAACTAGTAAAAAAACCAACGTTATCACCTGTGACACCTGCGTGGCCGAGGATCTTTTTGGTGCTGCCGTCTATGTCCTTGTTTGTTATGGTTTGAACTGGCGAAATCATGCATGATCTTAGAAATCTTTGGATTGCTGCGTGGAACAATTTTAAGCCGGTTAGCATCTGGAAGGCTTCGGTGGGACGGCACACGCCGCTGAGTTCACAAGGAAAATTCATCTATTACGTTACACGCTGAGTACGCATCTGATGGAAAGCCCGGGTAACAATTTTGGCAAAAATGTTATCTTTCTGAATGAATAGTGGTAGAATAAGAAATTCACAGCACTGTAGAAGTTTTAGAAATAATGTTTATGATGTGTTTGGAACTGGCCCCATTAGCTGTTACCTTAGCTTGTTAGAACTGATCGCTGTTTCTCCAAACTAAGGTCATTCACTGATTTATGTTGAATTAAAATCTATTTGATGGACAGTTTGTATTCGTTTTGTTCAGCAGAATATCCATACACACATAATAATGTTGTCCAAATGCAAACCCTGTCACAAATACTCACTAATCCTTATTTTGAGCGTATTGCATTAAAAAAAGGTTATTTAAAACCCAACAGAGTGGCATAATAGGACACTGAATGTTTTGACCCGTTAATGTTCTGAATCTGAAAACAGAACGTCCTTTAAAAGCTGCTTTTGGAACAACAGTGACTGTGTGAATCGAAAATGGCTGTTTGTAATGACAGCCACACATTTTCACACACTCTCCAAAATCTACAGAGCATTAAAAACACGTTAATGTTAACAGCGCTATTTAAAAGTCACATTATCCACACAAAAAACCCCCAAAACAACCATCACCCTGGGCGGGCTTAGTAGCATGCAAGAGCCTGGTGGGATCTGCATGACGTAGCGTAAATGTTGTCATGGTGGATGTCCTGGAGGCTCAGTGCAGATGCATGAGTCAATTAACACTTTCTTCAGTGGATTCTAATGCACTACAATAGCACGATGAAGGTGAGAGGTTTAAATTTTATACACATTTATGTTGCGTTGCACAATTGCAAGGTCAGGACATGAAGGTTTCATGTGATTACAGACACAAAAATGTCCACAAAGCATTGCTTTATGAAAATCTGATCACGTTCTCCAGATCAAATATTATACTCTTTTATATCCTGATGCAAAACCGAGCATTTTATATAAATATGCATAGTTTTAACGGGCATGTGTTGCCCCTAACTTGCAGAAAACACCTCATCCATTGAAATGGAACAAGGTTTTATCCAAAGGAAACTGAAGCTGGTTTCCTGATTAACATCTGTGGCTGGCTTAAATGCAGAAAGGTGGAGAGATTTGGACAGAGGTTCTGTTTCTCTCATTCATTTCAATCCAAGCAGTTTCTGCAGGTGATTTTAGTTTCGTCTTTGATGACAAACCCAGAGCTTCCCACTTCCTGTAATCACCCACCGATTTTAATCTACTCATCCAAAAATGACTTATTCTGACTAAAACTACATAATCCAACTCCCCAGGTCTTAGCTGCATATTCTCTACCTGCTCTTGCCGTAACTGCTGCTGCACCGGTAACGCAGCGTGATCGGCGTGGCAGCTGCAGGAGCTCGAGTCTGGACGTCCCAAACCTCCCCTTATAAATGATTAATCTCCCCCCCGACAGCACTGCCTCGCCGTCCTGCTCCCAAAGACAACCTTCAATCAAGTCTGGGTAAGTGCATGTAGCAAGAATGCTCACACACACACACACACACACACACACACACACACACACACACACACACACACACACACACACACACACAGCCATGTGATTTCCTAACCGAAGGCTCCTGTTGGCAAGCATACGTCAGAGAAATTATGACATCAGACACGGCACAAAGACCAGCCTGTCTGAGGACTGAGAGTGCTGCCAGACAGTCCAATAACACACACACACACACACACACACACACACACACACACACACACACACACACACACACACACTTTAATATACCTCTCTTTATAAAGCAGCACACACTTCAGCCTGCTGGCCAATCACACAGCCTGTTAGGGAGTAAGCCCGCTCATTAGCTGGGTATTTTTTCCGTTGTCTTCTCCTTCACTAATACCAGACGTCTATAGAAGTCTCATTATCTCTTTTCCAATCGTTTACCAAATCTGGAACACCCCTGATGCATTAGCGTAATAGCCTGGATCAGTTAATGACCTTAAAAGTCTAATTTAAGTGAGCAGAGTTAAACCTCTGGGACGGCGAGGACAGATCTGTGAGCAGAAGAATCACAACCCAAAAGTGACTCAAGGCAGCGAGTCTGAGACCAAAACAGCTGATCTGTTGCAGCGGTGAAGTTCCTCCACGTCACAAATGACTCAGTCTGAGGGAAGCTTTTAGCGATAGTGCTCAATTAGCCCAAAGACCGATTACAGCCCCCAAAAGTACCACTTAGCCCACGGATGTTAGCATGGTCTGGGTGAGTGTAGGTACAGAATCGTTAGCGCAGGAAGCTAATAATGGGGCACAATCATTATCTGTAATGGCAAATGACATCACTCTGCTGGTGAACAAAAATCTTCCAGGTTTGTATTTCAGTTAGAGACGCTGCTGGAATGTTTGCACTTTTTCTTTTTAAAGCTTTTATTGCTGCATGTTTTTGTCCTTGAGACTCGTTTAAAAATGGCGTTCACGTCACTGCCACACCCTTAGGGTTAAATAAACATGCATAAAGCACTTCTACCTCATGGAGGGTTGGCAGGTAAATAACTTCTCAAACATGTTTTTTCTTCTTTTTTGGGTCAGGCTCAGGTCAGTAATGATGCAGGAAGTCGGCTGACATTTGGCACCGAGCGGACGCAGCTTAACCTGCTCTTTCAACAATCCACAACAATATTTTCCCTGTTCTTACTGCAATAGCTGCTTTGGGGTTTGGTCTATATTTGTGCTCCACTTTATTTTGATTAGTAAAACTCCAGAACTCAAACACGTCATGTGGAATTATTGGTGATTTCCCAGATGTGCAGGTTCTGGTATGGGGGTGCACTGATGCTGATAATGAGCTGGATGTTTTTACTCTGAATGTTTTAGGACTTGTAGTTGTAGCTCATCACCACCAGCGTAGGAATCATCACATGAGCCACTTAATGGATTTGAATGAAGCTCAGAAATAATTTATTGGATGTTCATTTTACAACTCATTAACGTTTGAAGACCCTAACCCTACTCAAGATGGCCACTGTCTCCATTATTTCATCATTCTTTGAATTTTAAAACCATAACTTGAGTATTTTGGGTGCAACAAATCTTGTTCACCTGAAGATGTTTCATAAGTCCGTGTAAAAAATTGCACCATGGAATTTTATCATTTTAGTTTGGTATTTTTGTTTTATTTTGTAGCTGCCTGAGGGTCTGAAGATCAAAGCCATCAGCTGTGTCATATGCACACACAGATTTTCCCTCACTGTTATCAGATAACATCCACAACAAAATCCTCTCAGTCTTTCTACTCAAAGACATGTTTCAACTATTTTTCATGCACATATGGATATTTAAGTCCTTTCACATCAGACTTTTCTGTGATGTTTTTGTTTTTCTGAACTTTGTCAGTGAACTTTTGCATTTTTAGGTATTTGGAAACTGTTGTTTTCTTTTTCTTAGAATTAAAACCTTGAAATTTTCGAATTGACATTTTTTTATGTTCTTTGAAAAATTTTCAGATTATGAAAAATAATTTAAACTGCTAAATTCTTATTATATTATTTCAAGATCCAGGAAAAAACAGCACAAATTTATCAGGGTCATTTCATTAATTGTTGTATTTATCTAAATTAGTTCAGAAACAAATTTTACAAAAATTCTCAGTTCAAAAAAGTCAAATAGGTCAGAAAAGCTGTCTTTGTGACATCCCATAGGCAAAACTTGACTAGAGGGTCACAAATGAAAAATTTTAGAATAGTAAAGGAAAGCCTGTGCTGATTTTTTATCTTTTAGCAGCAGATATCTTTGTTCAGGTTTTCAGCTTAAAACTACACTGTAAGAATTAAAGTGTTGAATTTACTCAACCAAGTTATTTCAACTGATTCCAAATTTACCTCAGCTCTTTCAGCTGATTGTCCCATTTTAATAATAATAAGCCACAACAGGGCTCAGTAATGGTCTGACCCAGCCCTGGCTCGCTCCGAGCAGCCGTGGCATCATCTGCTGATGAAGAGGCAGAGAAAAAGGACAAACCTCCAACCTTATTTTAATATTGTCAACAAAAACGCAGCTCAGCCACTCTTTCTTGTAGGACACTCACTTTCCCAGTTTCTGGTTAATACCCTGCTTATATGTAAAGAGTAATATACATTTACTTAACGTAACATATAACAATGGATATTACTCTTTATATTTAAACAGCTAGCTTTAGAGGATCCAGTTGACATAACTTGATTAGTTAGATTCAGCATTTAATTTATTAGAGTGTAGCCTCAGTTTAGCTTTTCCTAGGTTGTAAAAGTCAGAAACAAGAGACCGTCCCCCTCAAAAATAAGATAAGTTGGTGCCTACATTAACAGTGAAGATCTCTGCAAAGAAAAAGAAACAAAAATTACAGTGCTAAAAATGTCATTTGGCATATCTAAGTGGAGGAACATGATCAGAAACCAATCAACAACCAATCAAGGTGCAACCAAGTTGGATCTTTCTGCAGCTTTTGACACTGTTGATCACAGCACCTTAATTAACAGACTTCATGACTCGTTGGGAATCTCTGGAACTGTTCTAGACTGGTTCAGATCGCACCTTTCTAACAGAAGTTTCAGTGTCTGTATAAACCAAATCATGTCAGATTCCACAAACCTGTTCTGCGGGGTACCCCAAGGCTCTGTTTTAGGTCCACTCCTGTTTTTATTATATATACACCCTCTTGGACAGATAATTGATGCTTTTCACAATGTCTCTTATCACCTATATGCAGATGACATTCAGTTGTACTGCTCCTTTAAGGAATCTGAGCTCCATAAACTGGCTGAACTACTAGAGTGCCTATCAGCGATCACTAGCTGGCTAGAAGATAACTTCCTTCAGTTAAACTCTGAAAAGACTGAATGTCTGATCATTGCCCCTGAGAGCATGGCTCCTCTGATTAGTCAACAACTTTGTTATTTAGCTTCTGCTGTCAAGTCAAACATGATAAATTTGGGTGTTGTCTTTGACCAATCAATGTCTCTTGAAGGTCACTCAAAAACACTGGTCAGAAACTGTTTTTATCACTTGAGAAATATCTCCAAACTGTGAAGATTGGTATCAAAACATGAGCTTGAAATGGTTCTCCATGCCTTTATCTCCTCCCGTCTAGATTACTGTAACACACTTTTCACATGTTTTAACAAAAAAGCCCTTGACAGCCTTCAGTTGGTCCAGAACTCTGCAGCGAGGCTCCTAACTGGAGCAAACAGAAGAGCTCACATCACTCCTATTCTGATGTCTCTGCACTGGTTACCCATTAACTTTAGAATTCAATTTAGGATCCTTACTATAACATACAGGGCTCTACATGGCCAAGCTCCTCCTTATGTTACTGAACTGTTAAAGCCTTATGCTCCAACCCGAGCCCTCAGGTCCACAAACCAGAACCTCCTAGAAGTTCCAAAGACCAGATATAAAAGTCGAGGTGATCGCTCCTTCCAGGCTGTTGCACCCCGACTTTGGAATGAACTTCCTTTATCCTTACGTGTTACTGACAGTCTGGTCACCTTTAGAAAGCAGCTGAAGACCCTTTTATTTAAAGCTACTTAAATCTTGTGTTTAATTTTTTTTTTAACTAGTTTTTATAATCATCTTTCGTTTCTTTTATCAATTTATAATTTAATGACTTTGTTGATCTTTGTGAAGCACTTTGTGATTCTTTTTCTGTGATAAGTACTATACAAATAAAATTTACTTACTAGCTGAGTTTTTTTTAACCTGTAACGTAGTAGAACTGGGTTTCCCAAAGTTTCTCAAAGAACTTGATCAGATATTATTGAAAGCAACATCCCAGTGACAAAAAATAAATTGACATTGCTGAGAATAAAACATGCAGTGGCGCCCCCAAGGGGTGACCAGCAGGGGCCGTGGTCACCCTACTAACCCCCTAGGGAAGTCACCCCTCTCATCAATAGGCATTTCCACTATCGAAAATTCAGGGTAATGTTACAGGAACTCTCCAGCATTCACGTGTCTCCAGGCCAACCCAACGGGCCATTTTCAGGAACCAACGAAGTACCTGAACAGGGGTTGGTACATGGAAAGGCCCGGTAGAGTAGCTGAGCAGAACCTTTTAACTCACGCTGATTGGTTGTAACTCAGTAGGAAGTAAATCAGCAGAAATCATCCAAAACAACTGGCATTAGTAAAATTAGAAGAGTTGCTTGTGAAGAAAATAAACACCATTTGCACTGATTTAAAATCACAGTTACTAAACTTCTAACACCAAAAAACAGTGGAAATTCCCCCACGACGACGTCATTTACAAGGCTTTGTTGTCTCATAGAGCACCGTGAAAAACGACGCTTCTTCTGGTCATTGAACACCACATTTTATATCACACAGCTGCTCTCCCGGTCCTTTGAATGGATTAAATGATGCCACACTTCAACAGAATAAAAGTTTTTGTTGCTGTGGATGCTTTTTGGCGCTGATCAGTGACATCACTCAATGCCGAAGCAGCTGCGATATGCTGACATCTGTGCAAAATCCTGAAAGAGCTGAATTTGTATGGAGATACAACAGCTGAGAGGACCGGGCCATCGTATCTCCTGGTTAGCTTCCCCCTCCTAGAAATTACCCTGAAGTTCTGACAATGGAAACACACCTATTAAATCATATAGATCTTCACAAAACCATACATTCACCTTCAAGACATAAAAGTAAACCCCAATAAATAAATACATATGTAATTAATGAGTCAATAATTAAAATTAAAAATACTGTATATGCATGTCGCTGCTGTTTACCACCTAATTAAAATATAAATCTCAATAATTTTGTGGAGGTATTTAAAACAGCGATAACTAACACATTATACTGTTCTAAAATTCTAAAACAATAAATATTGAGACAATGGAAATAACAGACATGATTTTTTTTCTGAAATGTTTGCGTTTCTGCTTTTTGAGATATTTTAGCCTCACTACCTGTTGTCAGTTAATTTCACAGTTAATTCATGATTCAATAGCTTTTTCACACAGAGCCAAGGCGGTTTGGATGGCATTGACTGGATAAATGAAATCATTTGTAAACTGTGTTCTGTATTTAATCAGGTTTTCTTTATCTGATGTTGATATTGGTTTTATAATCTGAAACATTTAAAAGACAAAAAACAAGAAATCTGTAGGACATTAATAAATTACTGTTTGGTTGTTTAGACCTGCTTTCTTCTGCATTTGTAAACAAAATTTTAAAAACTTGGTAAAAGAAAATAATTAAATTCCTTTTTCGCACTCACTTACCCCTTTGTGTGAATTTACAAGAAGCCTGTGGGTTATTATTAGCATATTAACCCTAAGTTAAGAAAATAAAGAGTACATTTCCTTTCTGTACCCAGAAGACACACTTTTGAAGGAAACATCTTTCTGAATGTAATTTCTTTTTAATTTTGCTTGAAACATTTTTAATGAAAGTTCTTTAAAAAAATCTATCAGTATCAGCACACCAAAGGAGACATGGCAGTGGACCAAACAGAATGGCAGGAGTCTGATTCTTCTTCGTTTTGGTCACCTTTAGCGAACGTGTTGCTGATTTATGGAAAGCCTCCAGGAGACCTTTAACCTCACATTCCTTTGAGCATCAATCACAGACCTAAAGGAATAACAACACATTTCTCTCTAGCTGTGTTCACGTTGCAGCCTCTGGTACACGTCCATTGGCTGCACTTGTGCAAGGCCAGATAAGTCTTCAGCCAAGAGCGAAGTGTGAAGAAAGGGCACANTTGCCCCTGAGAGCATGGCTCCTCTGATTAGTCAACAACTTGGTCATTTAGCTTCTGCTGTCAAGTCAAACATGAGAAATTTGGGTGTTGTCTTTGACCAATCAATGTCTCTTGAAGGCCACTCAAAAACGCTGGTCAGAAACTGTTTTTATCACTTGAGAAATATCTCCAAACTGCGAAGGTTGGTGTCAAAACATGAGCTTGAAATGGTTCTCCATGCCTTTATCTCCTCCCGTCTAGATTACTGTAACACCCTTTTCACATGTTTTAACAAAAAAGCCCTTGACCGCCTTCAGTTGGTCCAGAACTCTGCAGCGAGGCTCCTAACTGGAGCAAACAGAAGAGCTCACATCACTCCTATTCTGATGTCTCTGCACTGGTTACCCATTAACTTTAGAATTCAATTTAGGATCCTTACTATAACATACAGGGCTCTACATGGCCAAGCTCCTCCTTATGTTACTGAACTGTTAAAGCCTTATGCTCCAACCCGAGCCCTCAGGTCCACAAACCAGAACCTCCTAGAAGTTCCAAAGACCAGATATAAAAGTCGAGGTGATCGCTCCTTCCAGGCTGTTGCACCCCGACTTTGGAATGAACTTCCTTTATCCTTACGTGTTACTGACAGTCTGGTCACCTTTAGAAAGCAGCTGAAGACCCTTTTGTTTAAAACTGCTTTTGCTTAAATCTTTTATGTTTTATTTGTTTTTTTAACTTGTATTTATAATCATCTTTTATTTGTTTTATCGTTTTTAGAATTTTATGACTTTCTGTTTTCTGATTTTTAATGATTTTATGATATTCTGTTGTTTTGTTTTAAGATAATGTTATGATGACTTTATCTTTTGTTTTGTTGATCTTTGTGAAGCACTTTGTGATTCTTTTTCTGTGATAAGTGCTATACAAATAAAATGTACTTACTTACTCTTTGCCATGATGCAAAGAGCCTTATGTAATTTATGGATGCATATTAGGTGATAAATACTGTGAGTCAGCTGACGTGAATGAGTCAGCTGTTTGATTGCAGTAAGTCACTGAGTGCTTTAAGGTGTCTCCAGCAACAATATTATACTATAATTATGAGTAAAGTGATCTTTATGACAACATGATGGCATAAAATGGAGGCTAATATCCATCATTAGAGCATTTAAAGCACACAAAACACAGTTTTCATCCACAAATAGAATTCAAACATCTTAGCAGTAAAATCAGCTGATAAAAGACAGAGATGAATATTATTATAAAAGGATTTGTCTGTAATAGAATGAATCCAAATACCAAGAAGACAGAGATTGCACTTTCTGAATCACAATCCCAAGGTGAATATTGGAGGAATAACAAAGTTATCTCAGCACTATTGTTAAGTCCAACGTAGACGTGTCATAAAATGTGTGGGACGCAGGGTGAGCTCAGGGGCAGACGCTGAATATCATGTGATCATCACCGGACCTGGACGAATCAGGACGTGAAAACACCCTGGACTGGTCATGAGGCACTGAGAAATAAAAATGAGTAAAGTCTGCCTTGCTCACTGTTCTCCTGCTGCCATGGAACCAAGACTTTTTCATTTTCCTCTTGCCTGTAACAGAATCTGCTGTAGCGCGAGGAGGAGACAGTTCAAATGAGCATCCTCTGCAGTGTGCTTCGTCTCTCTGGCTGGCAGCTGCAGTATAGGTGCTGTGTGATGTTGCGGGTCCAGTGGAACGTCTCTATGGAGTTGTGCGAGGCAGTCTCTAATTAGCTTTGTCCTCATTAGGTTTACAACACTATCTCCCCTCAGACGGAAAACACACACACATACACTCTGACCATTACACATTTTACTCTCACACACGTGTAGGAACAGTGATGGAGAGAAGCCACCTCTCAGCTCCTGAGATCTGACCCTTCTCCTCCTCTCCTCTTTCAATTAACCCCGTTACTCTGTCTTCGATCCGTTCATCTTTTCCTTGCTGTATTTATCCGCTCTTCACAGTTTTCAAAGTTTAGCTTGATTCATTTTTATCTCATTAGCCGTGTTTCCATTATATGAGTTCAAGGAAATATCTGGGAGGAGGAAAGGTGATGGCTCGGACCTCTCAGCCGCTGTGTCTTCATACAAAATTGGTCCTTTCAGGGCTTTGCTAAGACATCTGGCGCATCGCAACCGTTTCGGCAGTGAGTGACATCACTGATCAGCACCAAAAGGCATCCGCGGACATTATCACGTTAAAAAAAGCTTTATTCTGTCAAAGTATGCCTTAATTTAATACATTCGGAGGACCTGGAAGAGAAGCGGTGAGATGAAAAAAGTGGTGTCCAATGACCAGAAGAAGCTCCCCTTTGTTACGACAGTCTCTTGGCGACCACAAAGGGGTGTAAATTATCGCATTGTGGAGGAATTTCTGCCACATTTTTTTTCATTGGGAGTTTAAAAAGGCAATTTTAAAGCAGCACTGCTTATTTTCTTTTCCTTCCATTCTGCTTTACCAGCAATTTCTCCAATTTAAAAAATGCCTGACTCCTCTTAAAGGGTGATGGGCTCCCCCGAAAGCTGTCAGCTGACACACCAATGGGGAGCCCTAGATGCACCCCATCCTCAGTTCGTTGTCACAAAGATCCGCAGACACCCGATCGAAGGGAGACTTGTTTAGATTCGCAAAGATATAGCACCCCAGAAGCCTGTGTGTAATTCAAACCCCGTGTCTGCTATCATTTCCTACTGAGTTACAACCAATCAGCATGAGTTAACCACAAGTCCCGCCCAACGACTCTACCAGGCCTTTCCAAATACACACCCCGTTTAGACACAGACATCATCTACGTAGACACGTCGTGGACTGGCGCAGCCTATTGGAGCTAGCGTAGTAGCGGGTCGCCATCTTGGATGGGTCTCCATTCGCCCCCAGTGCATTTATTTCTACTGAGGAAGATGTTTACCCAACTAAAAAACACATTTTATTATGCTTTTTCACCAAATCAGACATGTGGTATGACATGATAATTTAATATAAATATAAATAAATTAAAATATAAAATCCCAACAGGTAGGCTTGAAAAGTCAATAGTAATCCCACGTAATCATAGGCTGTACAAAAAATGGACATAGCTGCTCACTCTGAATTGATTCCAGTAGAATTTGGTCTGTGAAGGTCCGGTAAAATTACCCAGAAGTTCCGATATTGGAAACAGAGCTACTCACTAGGTTAAAGAGGCTGCTTGTCAAGAATCTGAGGGCAAGAAGAGCTAACAATGAGTTTAACAGCTTGTAGACCAAATTACCTTCTGCTCCTTCATTTTAACATGCGTTGAAAACATTTGGATCACGCTGAATTATGCATCATCTGTTCTGCAGTCATAAATGTTTTTCAAGTGGTGGGCAGAGACGTTTAGTTATATTGTTTTCATTTAATAAAAAAATGGAAAAAAAAGTTTGATTTGATTTGTGCAGTGATTTAAACAAATACACAACGTGTTTTGAACATAAATACAACAAATAATGTACGAGTGAGTCTTCCTGGAGGCAAACAGTTGCTCAAGAGAGCAAAAAGAAAGATTACCGCGTCTCTTTGATATAATGACCTGTGGAGAGATTTAGTATCAAATGACTTTCTCTTCTGATGAAATGAGTGGGGATCAGATACCGCAGAGTCAGATGGCTGGAATGTTTTATTGAGTTTCTACTTCTGATGAATCACAGGAGGGACGTGGCAGATAATCACGAGACCACACAGAAAAATAAAAATCTGAAAGTTTACACACACACACACACACACACACACACACTTCTCTATCCTAACAAAGGCTGTCGCTGTACTGGCTTCAGTAGCGAGTGTCATTGCCTCGAGGTTAAAGCAGATAAGAGAGGATTAGCATTCATTACTTCATAAAGGAAGGGTAAACCCACTCTAAGCACTCGCTCACACAAGAGCGCTGGACTTCTTTATTTATTTTCTGTAACCACTGTACGGCTTTTTTTTTTCTGCAATTTAAAGAAAATAAAAGTGAAATGTAATCAGGTTGCATCCTTTTGTGCCACCAAAATGGAAAACTAAAAGGTTTAAAAATAAAAAGACCTGATCTGATTTGTCACTATCTTCACCATCATTCAAAAAAAAAAAAAAAAAAAAACATGTCAAGGTTTTGAGCTAAGATCTCAAACTGAGAAATTATGGAGTTATAGCAGTTTTTGGCAAATCTTGGACTTAACGTTATGTTCAATCCCACATGACATTTTGAGCAATCTGTTAGCACTCAGGTTATGTTGTGAGTGACTCTTAGCTACCGCCACACCAATTTTCTGCTCAATATCTGTCAGATTGAGTTAGAGCCATTTCTGTGTTTTCTTAGGTCAGTTGGCTGTGGTGGCCATCTTGAATCTGGTTGACTCCCAACATTAATCAGCTGTAGATTTTCCTGTAATGATTACATCCTGGGAGTGTCATGAAAATCCATTCTGTGATTCATGAGATATTTTGCCAAAACACATCAAGACAAACGCAAAAGCATACTGCCTGCTTTTTTTTTTAGCAGGTAATGAAAATAAAAAAAAGTTTTTTGTGAACATTTTTCCCTGATTAGAGCCTCATGACTGCAAAACGACCTCCCTGTAGACATTTTTCTATAAATACATAAAACCTGACAGGAAGCGCAGAAACCAAGTCACCTATGGGTCGCTGATATATTTTCTTACTCCAGTACATCATGTGGGGACACATGACACTTGTGTGTCTTAATTACCTCCAACCTACACACACACACATGCACACACACAAACACACACGTGGAACAACAAAGCAGAGGGCCATCAACCCTTCTCTCTGTAACGCCTTCTGGCTGCACACTCACCCACATCGATCCACGTCGATCAAGACCTTGTACCACTTTATCAACGAAAGGGAGGCATTAGTGGGGTTATTACAGATTTTTAACCCTTTAAAGGTGCAATATATAATAATGAAGTAAGAATGATATTCTGTAGTCAAATTTGGGTACTGCTGTCCATTTTTCTAAGCAAAAAAACATGGCTGTTGCCAAATACGGATCAGCACCAGAAGAGTCTAGATGGATGACAAGCAAAGACGAGTCATACACAATGAGTTGATAAGTAGATAAATATATTGACTACGTTTACATGCAGTCAGTATTTGGGTTTCTGAAACATTTGGAATAACCCGTTTACATGCACAAATAGAGAGAGTTACCCCTGTATACATGGAACATTTAATATCTCGATTACATAGCGTCAGGACCAGGACGTACGGGCTACGTTAAGCCGCAATATGCGTCATTTCCTGTTTTCTTCCTGTATCCAAAGACAACAACAGCAGCAGCACGCAGCTAATGGATAGTTCGGAGCTAATAGTGATCGCCTTTGTTTGCGCATTGGTGATGTTACTGACCTGGTTTCTTCATCGCTCAAAAAATGTGGTGTGCTGCGTTTCGCCTTTTTGAATTCAGGTTGAAATATACGTTTTCACTTCTGGGTTACTGGCGCATACAAGAAGTTCATCTACTCAAAAGACCAAGATTCCTTCCGAATAGAACATGCGCAGAGCGCACCTTTTGAAAGGGTTATCCCGATACGCGTTTACATGACCTGATATTCGTGTTAGAAAACGGTTACCCCAGGGGTAATAACCTGGTTTTTGCCAGTGTTTACATGGCCTTGCGGAACCGGGTTATTGCAAATAACCGGGTTTTGAACGGGTTATTGGCTGCATGTAAACACAGTCATTGTCATACATGGGGTTAGCACTCTTGGCTCTGGCTTTGGTTCTTTAAACAACTCTCAAGCTTTTTGCCTGCCAGTGTCGGTCACTGGTTCACCGTAAACATGGCCACCTCACAAACGCACTGATTGTTAAGAGCAACTTCATCCCTCTTTGGTTTTTTTATTTTCGAAAGGAGAAAATCTGATAACCCCCAGCCGGCTGAGAATTAAATCTGTTTCAATTATATTCCTCCTTTAGTTATAGGCTCACCTGTTATCAGATTACCTCCAGCAAAATCCCAAAAAACAAGATTTACTGATAGAAAAGCCAACATTTTGGTTTAAATCTTAAATGATGAGTTGCACCAGTGACCTACCTATAATCTAGGAAACATGTTGCCCAGTCTAGACTGCACAGATGTGACAGAAAACCAGCTGTCGAGCAGATCCCACACAACACAGCTGCTGTGGCCCCTTTTGGTACAAACCTGATATCGCTGTAATCCACTTACAGCCTTCTGAGGAATGACCAACAGCGAGCCCTTCAACAAGCCTTACAACAATAATGCAATACCCAAGACATCATTCAATTTTGAATATTTATAACAGACGAGTGACACGACTTCCGTTCACTTCCACACTCTCCTCCTCTGTTATGACTTCCCTCCATCCATATGGGCATCCATCAGCAGCTTCTCCCTCCATCTGTCCAACACTGCCCATGTTACACTATTAGACGTCTGCACACTCCTTCAATCTCTTTCACTCCATCAACGAGGAGTCTGTTTGGCTTGGCGGGCGCCGCCCTCAGGCTCGTGTTCTTTGATTCATATCTGATGTCATGTTAATGCAATTACCGATACCGGCGTTTGGGGAGACGGCGTTAGCTCATCGGGTCGTTTGACGCCTCTTTTGCTGCAGTCTTGCATGTTTCTGAGCAACTGCAACAAGTGGATATTTTCTGTGACTTAGGTTTAATGAGGTGTTAGACAAAAACATTCACTCTGATCAATATTATGGAGATAGACTGCTGCTAATGCTGTTTTTTTTGTTAATTAAGCTTCCTCTGTCGTTGTCCACCTTATTTTTACACAATTTTCTCCCTTTTTATCTTTTTTCTCTTAAAACAACTAATTTTTTGACTCCACCGTCTGATTCCCCCCTTGTCTCTCTCTGCTGATCCCTGCACAGAGACTAAATAAGAGGAGGTATCGGAGCTCTTTTCATAAGCGTGATAAATATCCCACTTCTGCGTTTGAGGCTGATGGCTCTCAAGGACGACATTTAATGAAGCTCTCATCCAACTCTGATTATTTTCTAATTAAAGGAGTGAGTGATGGGGGCAATGACTGCGTTCATGAATGCATGTTTATAACTGCAGGGGGTGAAAAAAATAAAACAACAAACGCTCTGATGCCAGACGCAAAAACAGTAATCATACTATGTTGAACCTTGTTTATTTCACCCCCCATGGGAGATGAGATCATTTGGCAGAACAAATTAAAATCCCAACATGAAATCCCTTCTAATAAATCCTAATAAAATATGTATGCATCCGTTGTAAATATAGTTTTAGGTTTGTTAATCAAGCTGTATCTGCAAGAACGTGCATCATTATTCTTGAAGCCAAAGTCGATTTAAAAAGTCACAGATTCAAATGCAATTTATGCTCCGTGCTTCCAGCCACTTTGTTCATTTGTGCCGATCTGTGTCCATAACTAAACTTGTGCGTTATAAGTCTGGGTTAACACGAATTAATACGAAAGCCACCTTGTTTTGAGTTGGGTCGATGAGCGGTGCAGCCGAGGCCAGATTTAGCTGTCGTTGAGGATAAACATGCTTCTATTATTCTCAACTCCTTCGCTCATTTCCCACATTTCTTCCCAAGATCTGAGCCAACTTTTAAAGGCATGTATTAAGTAATATCAAAGAGGGATTCCATTCAAGAAAACACCATATTAGGAGGCTGAAAAACCATTGAAACACCTTGGAAAACTTTTAACCGAGGTCTTCGGAACTACGGACTACGAACGTTTGCTCACATTTATGAAATGAAGCAACAACATGATCCAAAGTTAGAAAGCTTGTTGTTTTATCTTTTAAACAGTTTAACATTTAAATTTCAGACTTCTCCAAGTTAAAACTCTGCTCAGATTACAGAATCCATCACTTCTCCAGATTTTACTTAAAATGCAGGAAAACATTTACCCTGGATTTGAATAATCTAGAGAACTCGTGTTAGAAGTATTCTAAAACTAAGTATGTACAAAATAATGTTTGTTAATTGCATACATATGCATAGTATTTATTTACAACAAAAGCTTACATAAATGCAGCATTTTTGTGCTTGTGGGTGGACAATTAATTAAGCAAATTCCAATGTTTCTTAAGTGTCGGGAAAGCAGAGGTTTGAAAAGTTCTTTGAATGATTTTACATCAAGCCACTCCTTTCCTCAGAGTTAAAGCCATACTATGCAACTTTTTCATATATTTAAATTATTTTCTTGAGCCAGTTTGTGCTAAAATGACCCTTTACAGGGTGAATGAAATGTCACTCAAACCCCACCACCCTCTGTGGCCAGAATACCGCTCTTGCAACTTCAGAGTGCCGGTCCGGTCCCGGTTGGACTTAGTAAAGTGGAGCTGACATGCCTGGTGCTGCAGTCTGCTTCTTGCATGTTTTAGATCATGAACACAGCTGATTTGTTTGATTTAATGATGAACCACTGATGATCATCTTATTTTGAGGAATGATGGAGCTAGTTGGTCAAATTTTTAAAATTTTTGGTAACACTGTACAATAAAGGTTCCTTTATTAATGTTACTTGCATTAATAAGCATTAATAAACTATCAAATAAAGTATTAGCAACTGTTTAATATTAATTTAAGTAATGCATTACTAAGCAGACCCCCTTTGTATTAACCTTAAGGACACGTCATAGTTAACAATATCGCGAACCATAATAAAAGAATAATTTGTTTATTAATGCTTAATAATGCACTAAGTAACGTTAACCCCTTAAAGTCGAGTGTCACGAATTTGCATCAAACCGCATTTCTAACACATTCCTGTATTTTTGTCAATTTTTTTCTCAACTTAATTTAGCATCTACTTGAAAGCAAAAACACAAGTGAATATTTTTTTCTACATTTGGAAATAAATTCAGGCATTAAGGGGGTTAATAAAAAGACCCTTATTTTACCAAATATTTTTATGCAACATCTCACAAAATTGCAGCATCATGCACAATCTGTGGATGACTTTCAGATATTACCACGTCACATTTTAGTTTAATAATTACAAAACTGACTGATTTTTAGCTGTTTTTTTTGTATTTTTGCATGAGGCGTTCTGCAAATGCTAACATGCAGGCAAAAACATTATCACCCATGCACCTGCATCTGGTAGCGAGTTACAGTAAATTAAACGTAAACAACATGATATATAGATTTTTTATTAGCTGTATTATTTTCATCAGTATACTTTTGCCTGAATGTGTGCAGAGCGGGTCCCTCTTTGCAGGACAAAAAGTGACATGAATTTCATTTCAGCCTATCTGGTCAGAATCCACATGTTTAATTTAAATCCACAGCTGTCAGCCAATGAGATAAGATCCCAGGAACAGTCTCTGCACCGCAAAACTGTGTCTATATGAAACAATAACACATCCGTCTCTTTCTGCCACCGTCCTACTCACTTGCCAAAGCCAGTTTATTTGCTCTGTATCATTCTGTTGTCAAATGAAATTATACCATGCAATGGCATCTATGTACCTGCAAAATCAGGAAAAAAAAACATTTAGGATGCATTTCCTTACCACTCCTACTACCAGAGCTCCATTAACACAATCACCTGCCTCAGATTAGGACTCTTTCTGCTCTACCGAGCTCAGCGTTAGCGTCACCGTGTCTGCAGGCGAGAGTCAGTGTTTGCATTGATTTGTTTGTGTGCTTCAGGTTAAAAGTGACTGATTGCAAGCCAGACAGTTGAATACATAGTGCCTGAATTCCTAAAGTCGGACGAGAAAAATAGAGACTGTGACAGAAAGAGGGAAGGAGGAGAAGGAATTACAGTCTGCCAAAGCTGGAATGCAAGTTGGCAGACAACTCCCTGTCCTGTGGTGATTAATGTTCTGCTACTCCCAGTTTCTTTACTCCTCTTCACACCGTCCTTGTCTCCCGTCTGATCTAAGTGTTTGTTTTGCTGCATTAGAATATCACAAAGCTTTAAAAGCCATGAGGGGGAATTAAAAAGGGCGGAATGAGATGAGGTGATCTCCGAACGTGGCGACAGGAAGTCGGATCGGTGCGACGGCAGACGAACAGGAATACATCAGACGTCGCTGATTAGATATTCTGTTCGCAGCAGCAGCAGCAGGAGCGGCAGTAGCGGTGGGACATCACGACTCAGCAGGCAGAGATGCTGATATTACCTTCAGACTGTCTAAACATCCAAGGCCTTCGGCTTTGTGTGAAAACGCATAGAGATGTACACAGACTGCAGCTCTGCTTGGTGAAGGTTTCACATGAATAGAGCAGAATAAAAAAATGTAAGGTTTGAAGTGAAGGACACCGAAAGGTGAAAAAGCAATGATCTCATGGTGGGAGGCACTTCTCGATGCCCTTGTATGCTTTTTGGCACTGGCGTTGTTGTGTCACATCTCCATGCTGATACAGCATGTCTAAAGATGGATGTGTGTGTGTGTGTGCGCGCGTGTGTGTGTGTGTGTGTCTATGCTGATGCAGCGCATCCACAAATGGATGTAGAAATGATGGCCTCTCTGAGGACAGGGAGACATTTAGAGGAGACGCTCCAGACAAAGTTAATAGCCACTGGCTGCGTTCACTGGTTCCTTCTTAGCAACATGCTAAAAGGACAGGTTTTTTTTTTCACCTGTCCCGTGTGTAGGAGACAGGTGAGCTTCAATAGACCCAAAGTATTTTCTAAAAATGAAATTATATAAAGATATAAGATATGTGTGTTTTCCAGGTCAATAAATGCTCTAATATTAGAAATTAGTCAAAAAAGTAAAATAAAACAATTAAAAGTTGACCGTAGAAAAGAAAAAACTTAGTCATAAAAATGTTAAAAACATATCATTTTAGAAACTTGCAGTAATATAAAACAGTGATGTTTCTATTAAAACCTAAAAGTTTCGGTCATGTTTGTGTTTTTTGGTGCTGTTGCAATGATAAACTGAACGTATTTGCAGGTCTTTGTGAAATTTTGAACCAAATCTTTAAAGAGAGATTTTAAATTTATTAACCGTCCAACCGGGAGGCGACCGTATGGAAGACCCAGGACACGCCAGACGTGTGAGCAGCGTGTAAAGTAATAAACGTGTTTTACCTGCAAGCTCCCGTCCAACCAGGAGCGTTTCAGACACGAAACAAGTGAAAACATTCTACGCAGCGGGTCCCGCAAGGTCACAAAATCACGGTGGAATTGCAAAACCACACATAAATTCAGAAGTTCAGACAAAAAAAAACAAGGAGAAACAACAAGGAGAAAAATGGCAACATGTGTCCAAAAGGTCTGTGGTTTATTTTCTGTTTACCTCGACTATGGAGGTTTCACAGGAAATGATGCAAGTTTTAACTAGTTAAGTAACTTTAAATCTTCATGTGACTTTTATTTTTGA
Source organism: Aphyosemion australe (assembly GCA_006937985.1). Taxonomy (NCBI): domain Eukaryota; kingdom Metazoa; phylum Chordata; class Actinopteri; order Cyprinodontiformes; family Nothobranchiidae; genus Aphyosemion; species Aphyosemion australe. The sequence goes on from SSNS01000121.1 coordinate 843,150, forward strand.
AAGTTTCTGGGTGTTTTACACTGCTTTCATGTTTGACTTCCTGTCTGGACTGATCTGAACTGTGGAGCTTGACATGTTCCTGAACCATAGCGCGTAAAAAATAGACCTGAAACGTAATCAAGGCATTCGTATGCATCTGGGACGCGTCCAAAACATGACACTTCACAGCCGGTTGAAAGGAACCCGTCCACTATAACGGCAGCTTATTGCCACAAAGTATGTTTTGCGGTTGTTTCACGGCACTTTTGCATCTGGTGGAAAGGAGGGGTAAGGATTCCCTGGAGGAGCTGGCCCAAGTGACTGAGGAGAGGGAACTCTGGACATCCTTGCTTAGGCTGAAGCCCCCGTGACGTGACCCCGGATAAACGGAAGACATTAGATGGATGATAAAGAAAAACATTACAATAAGTAACTGCAGCAGTTGAGATATCATTAACCAGAGCAGGTTGACTTTATTTGAAAATCTCTTTCTTCTTCTTAAGAGACACAGAGCTTTTAGCTTGATAATGTAGAAATGTTCCAAATGAGGCAGATGAAACATGATGAGGATGTTCATACAACTGGCTTTTCCTCTGCTTGAGAATTCTGTTGGAATATTTTAATCTACTCACCCTTTTTGTCTTCTTTTTACGATGCATGACAAAGTAGGCATTTTAGGAAGAATTGCACATGAATTTAGGTATTTGTGTTTGGTTTATGTGTATTTTACTACATGCATCGATGAGTTTGAACCCACTGGGAGATCTTGTCATGATGTTTCCCAGTAGTAGGAATGGAGGGAGATAATCAACCTTGATAAAATCCAGGAGAGGTTTGTGGTTTCTGCACCGATTGCAAAATATTAATGGAATGCACATGCGATTCTGCTTTTATAGTACTTTAGTTTTAATGTGAGTTGGCTTGTAAAGTCAGTCAGTTTAAGAACAAGTTTCAACAACAAAAATCTTTAAAGGTGGAGATAATGATATTTTTTAATATGTGATCAACAAGTGCAAACAACTGTCCTGACATGTTTCTGTGGGCTGCATGCAAACACAAGCAGAAATATCCAAGTCAACTCTCATTGACGTGAAAAAAGAAACTTAAAGATGCAATGGCAAATCTGCCAAACAAGCTAGCTTAAAACATTTGTTCATGCCTCTTAACAAAGTTCTAACATCATATAGCTATAAATATATGAATATGAGAAAAACGGATAAAGTGGTTCTCTCGCATTTGTCTAAAAACCTCCACCAATAACAGGTTACTGACCAAAAGCAACCATTGGACCATGCCGTTGTCGATCTCGCTGATCCGCTGCACTTCCCTGCGTCCTCCACTCGTTCCACACTCACGTATTTAGCAGCAGAACACCACTGGTGTGAGAGGTTCTCCACTCAATAATATCAAGGAAGGAGAACCAGCCGGTTGCTACCACTTCAACTTTAGGACAAACTACCAGAGTCCCAAAAAGAAAAACACCATTTGAAGTCACGGACCTAGAAAACAGCAAATGGTGTTTAGCGCTATCTCGTTTCCTCTGGTAATGTGGGTTTCCAGTTCCGGGGCATGAGGATCCAGGGAAGATACCCGAGGGGAGGAGCGTTTAAAAGCTAGCTTCTTCTGTAGATTTGCTATTACAGCTTTAATAAATGACTTAAGGTTCTAAAGATGAAGTCATTTTTCTTTTCTGATGAATGTTGGCAGCTATGAAAAAATGTAAATCTCCCAAAAAATCTGATGAGAAGATAAAATCACCTTGAGTAAACTGTAAGGGAAAAGTGCGTGGGATGCCAGGAAGAGAGAGAGAGAGAGGACAGGAGAGCATCGGGTTGGAGGAAGGGTTGAGTAAAAATAGATTAACAGAGGTAATGAGAGGAGAGGATGAGAGCAGCAGCATGACGGTGGAATACAGATACAGAGCAGATTAAGTCTGTTTGAGCACGTTTCGTTTTCAAAGCGTTCTCAGCCACTATTGCATCCCTCTCACACACACACACGCACACACTGTTTTCTTCTGGGACTTTCATCTCAATACACATTGCGTCACCATTTCTTCTGTTATCTGTTACCTTTGCTTTCCTCTCTCCTGCCTCTCTTTGCACTTTTTTCTCTATTTTTTGCGCTTTTTAAAATATTTACGTGTGACCATTTATTCATAATGGTCAAAAGATCTAATATAAACTATAGCTGAAGGGTTCAACAGCTGATATAAAGGATAAGAACCTGCTTTGTTCTCCACTACCTGCACAACATGTTGGAAGGAGGCTGAATTGCATCAAATTTGGAAATCCTCCTTCGGTGTTCGCAGTCCTAACTGGTTTTACTGGTCACCATTTAAGTTTCCTCTGCATCCCTAAGGTGCTCTCTTGTTTTCTGTTATTACTCTTCCACGTGCACCCATGATCACGTCATATTCTGCAGCCATATGAACTTTTTCAGTACAGCAAGTGGAGCAACTCCACCCTTAAAGTGGGGTGAAAACTCCCGGTTCTGCTCCTTCACTTTATGATTTATACAGAAACATAATAGAAAAAAATGCATTAATTCTTTTTCTTCTGAGACCTGAGTTTTTATTAGTTTTGTCTGGAATAAGCAGGACCTCATAAATATTAAAACAAAAACATTCTTCGCACAATTAAATATTTGGAAAGTCAAAAATACAAAAAATATAAATGAATAAAAGATCTCAGACAAATCTAGTGCAGGAAGCCGGTGTCAATCTCAGAAAGTTATTAAGTCTAATATTACTTTTCATGACTATGAATGAAAATGTAATTGCTCATTTTTTCGGGAACATTTTTGGAATGAAAAGACGTTTTGGCTAAATTTTGATTATAAATCTGCCTAAAAACTGAAGGATTTCACAAGATCTCCTCCTGCGCTGCAAAAAACGATTTCTAAGAAAGTAAAAAAGCCTCATTTTTGAACAGTTTATCTTATTTTTAGTCTAAGAAGAAAAAAAATCTCTAAAAAAAAAGCATTACTTAAAATAAGGTAAATATTCTTAAAACTGACCCATATTTTATTGTTTTCGGTAAAAAAAAAACTTCCAATGGGGTAAAAGCAAAAGTTGCTCAACTATAATTCTTAAAACTATAGCAAAATAATCTAATTTTACATTTATTAGCTTATTCTAAGAATTCTAGCCAAGCAACTTTTGCTTTTACCCCATTGGCAGATTATTTTTTGGTAACACTTTATAATAAGTGCACACTATTAAGCATTAGTTACTCATCAGTTAAGCATCACTTAATGGTTAACTAATAATTTCTAAAGCGTCTACAAAAATTTTTCATAATTACTTAACAGCTTACAAGCACCACTATAAAGGCTTTATTCATGATAAAGAAGCTTCTATATAACACTTGTCATTCATGATGTTTTATGATCTATAAGTCATTCATTAATCATTTATAAAGGGTAAGTAAATGGTTAACATACCCTATATAATACTATAAAATACACATCTACTATATGGGTGTTTTGTTACTAGATGTTTTCTAAACACTGAATCTCATGACACAATAAATCAGCTACTAAATGTTAACAGATGTCTTACAATACATTTACAATTGTCACTTAAAGGCTGCCAAATTTGCAACTTGCTACTTCTTTTTCAACAGATCATCTATTGATTCTTATAAATACATTAATAAACTATTTTAGGACGTTACAAACCATTTACTACTTGTTAGTAAAGTATGTCGAGGGAGCTCATCTAAAGTGGGGGACTATATATACCTTACAACTTATAGATGTAGGGTTGCAGCTTTTGTGAACCACTAGCGCTACGTTAGCTTAGCGCTACGTTAGCTTAGCTCTACGTTAGCTTAGCTCTAAGCTAGCGGTCTTGTCTATCAGCTTGAGTTTGAAATATTCTCACACTTTGGAAACCTTTTAGGGTTTTCTCTGGGTGTCATAATCCCTTTTGCATTCACCATGTTGCTGGCTCTGCTCTGCTAACGGTATGAGCAGCAGTAGCAAAACAAGCACACTTGTAGCGTTAAATAACCAGAAGGTCACACCAGTAAAAGATGGTATAACCCGGAAGTGAACAAAATAAAAGTCGAACTTTTTTAAAATCGATTTCTCTCTATTTCTGGATCTGCACTGATTGCTTCAGCACCATGTGTCGCAAACAATGATAATTTCTTTTAGAGTTAAAATTAATAATTCGAATAAATCGCTTTTAAAAAATGTTTGACATTTATTTTGTAAATCAACACTGCGTTTACTTTCACTTCCGGGTTATACCATCTTTTTCCAGTGTGATCTTCCGGTTATTTAACGCTACAAGTGCGCTTGTTTTGCTACTGCTGCTCATAATGTTGCCAGAGCAAGCAACAGGGCAAATGCAAAAGGGATGATGACACCCAGAGAAAACCCTAAAAAGTTGCCAAAGTGTGGGAATATTTCGAACTCAAGCCGATAGATAAGACCTCTACCTTAGTGCTAAGCTAACGTAGCCCTAGTGGTTCACAACCGCTGCAACCCTACATCTATAAGTTGTAAGGTATATATAGTCCCCCACTTTAGATGAGCTCCCTCGACATACTTTACTAACAAGTAGTAAATGGTTTGTAACGTCCTAAAATAGTTTATTAATGTATTTATAAGAATCAATAGATGATCTGTTGAAAAAGAAGTAGCAAGTTGCAAATTTGGCAGCCTTTAAGTGACAATTGTAAATGTATTGTAAGACATCTGTTAACATTTAGTAGCTGATTTATTGTGTCATGAGATTCAGTGTTTAGAAAACATCTAGTAACAAAACACCCATATAGTAGATGTGTATTTTATAGTATTATATAGGGTATGTTAACCATTTACTTACCCTTTATAAATGATTAATGAATGACTTATAGATCATAAAACATCATGAATGACAAGTGTTATATAGAAGCTTCTTTATCATGAATAAAGCCTTTATAGTGGTGCTTGTAAGCTGTTAAGTAATTATGAAAAATTTTTGTAGACGCTTTAGAAATTATTAGTTAACCATTAAGTGATGCTTAACTGATGAGTAACTAATGCTTAATAGTGTGCACTTATTATAAAGTGTTACCTATTTTTTTACCGAATACAAGAAAATGTGGGTCATATTTAAGAATAGTTACCTTATTTTAAGTAATGCTATTTTTCTAGGGAAATTTTTTTTAGACTAAAAATGAGACAATGTCTAAAAACTGAGGCTATTTCTTTCTTAGAAATCAGTTTTTCCGTGAAATTAGAAAGAATCAAGCAAAAGCGTCATAGATGCATGTCTCCTACTTCTATGTCCCTCTATAGGCTAGAGAATGACGATGTGCTAGCACAACAATGATATATCGGGCTGCAGGGAAATCACCAACGTTATTAAAATCATTGTAGTGATAATATATTATATCTACTCTCAAGAATTTGTCAGTTTTAGATGTTACATCCTCTCCTTTAACAGGAGAAAGATCCCAGTGAATAACAATGTTTGTAACACCTTTTCAAACGCCGGCACCTGATTTTTCATCTTAAAGTCACACATCAGACCCAGTAAAACCTGCTGAAGATCACACAGAATGAAAGATGAATGGAAGAAATGACTGATTTGTGAAAGTTCAATGCTGAATCAGTCTGATATCACTTCTGTTTTTATTGCATCCTTTTCAGATGCTGCATAGTTTTTAGTCATTGTGAACTTTGATCAAATAATAAAGAATAACAGGACTAAAAAGATTAAATTCTAATAAAAACATACAACACGCTGCAGGCAGCAGTGCTGACTCCAAAGTGAACAGCCCAAGTTAAATTACAGAGAGGTGAACGGAATTATGGACGTCAAAAGCACCACAATATGTGTGAATTCAAGCTATTCATTCTAAATCACTTTAAACATCTGTCTCACCTGGCTGCAGAGGTGCTCTGTTTGGGTTAGTAGCACTTTGCATTTTAAAATGTGCAAATTTAATCAACTTTTTTGGGGGAAGAAGAAAGCTTGTTATGAGCTGAAGGACAAGGACACGTTCTAGTCAAATGAACAGTTTTTAATTCAACTTCTTTTATGCAACATATTTTCTCTCACATCTTGTTTCAATTTAATCTCAAATAAAGTTCAAGGTAACAATTTATAATAAGGGTCCCTTTATTAACGTTACTTAGTTCATTATTAAGCATTAATAAACAAAGTGTCCCTTTATTAATGTTACTTATTGCATTATTAAGCATTAATAAGCAAAGGGTCCCTTTATTAATGTTACTTAGTGTGTTATTGAGCATTAATAAACAAAGGGTTCCTTTATTAACGTTACTTAGTGTGTTATTGAGCATTAATAAACAAAGGGTCTCTTTATTAACGTTACTTAGTTAATTATTAAGCATTAATAACAAAGGGTCCCTTTATTAACGTTACTTAGTGCATTATTAAGGATTAATAAACAAAGCGTCCCTTTATTAACTTTACTTAGTGCGTTATTGAGCATTAATAAACAAAGGGTCCCTTTATTAACGTTACTTAGTGCATTATAAGCATTAATAAACAAAAGGTCCCTTTATTAAAGTTTCTTAGTGCATTATCCTGCGCCTGCCGATCATCACACTAGATGACTGTCTGGACGTACGACTTTCAGAAGTTACGTTACCACATTCGAAAACATTTAGATGGTAAGAAACATGAAATTAATAACAAAACTGATAAACTCTTTCCAAAACCTATGTGAAAGAACAGAATCGAAAAAGAGATGCAATATAGGGCAGCAGTAGCTCAGGAGGTAGAGCGGGTTGTCCAGTAATCGGAAGGTTGCAGGTTCGATCCTGGCTCCGGCCAGAGAATGCTGCTGTGTGTCCTTGGGCAAGACACTTAACCCACCTTGCCTGCTGGTGGTGGTCGGAGGGACTGGTGGCGCCAGTGCTCGGCAGCCTCGCCTCTGTCAGTGCGCCCCAGGGCAGCTGTAGCTACGTTGTAGCTCATCCCCACCAGCGTGTGAATGTGTGTGTGAATGGGTGGATGACTGATTGTGTTGTGAAGCGCCTTGGGGGGTTGTAGAACCCTAAGAAGGCGCTATACAAATACAGGCCATTTACCAGGCAGGCCATTTATATTGGCTGAGTGGTATTGCCGTAGTTTGATGTCATCGGCAGGCGCAGGACCCCGAGCCGATCCGGAACCTACCCCATAAGAAAACTAGCATCAGCATTGCATTCTCTCTATGTAATTAACTGAAGGACTATCAAAGTCTGAGGAGTCACGCCGAGGTCGCATGCTTTCTGCTCGACAGGTAACATTTACTGTAATGTTTTTTTAAACCACCGACAGTCACGGCGAAATGGTGTAAAACTACCCTGAAATGTATGTACTGCCCCTATCGCCAGAAAACTACACACTGTCTCTTTAAGCAGTTGTTAATACTGTCTTTAATAGTTTATTAATGCTTTATAATGTGCTAAGTAACGTTAATAAAGGGACTCTTATCGTAAAGTGTTACCAAGTTCAAATATAATAGAAACTTCAAGAAGAAGAAACACTTCTCTGAATATTTAAGCCAGTGGCGTAGCAAGGTTGAGCTGGGCCCCGGTGCAGGTGTTGCTTTAGGCCTCCCCAATAACATCTTGAGGAAATAACCAAATACTACTGTGAAAAATGTTGTGATGATCGTGAATGGATCTGACCTATGATAGAAGGGGGAGCAGGGTACTGATATTGATTAGAACACATTTGTGAGGAACACGTCATTTCTAGTGCATTTTAGCAGGTTATTGAGTTGTAATGATGTTGTTTCTAATGTAACTAATGAAATATGAGCTTTAAAAGCAAACTAAATGATCACTAACATCAATAAATAACACAAAAAGGGAAATCTGGCCTATAGCTTTTTTAACCCAATGATCTCTCATTATCTGAATTTCAGACATGTGTACCAGCATGAACCAGGCTCTGTTTAAAATAGGGCTGCAACGATTCGTCGACGTTGTCGACAAAAATCGATAATGGAAATAGTCGACAATGAATTTCATTGTCGACGTTGTCGCCAGACCTGTTTTTTCCGGCCGAGTGAGGCATCTCACTTTATTACAATCTCTGCCGAGAGTCGCACATGCGCAATAGCTTCTCTGCTGAGCGGCAACATACAGAAATGGTGGCGTCCAACGCAGCAGCAGCGCGTACCAAAACATCGAAAGTTTGGGAGCATTTTAGCCTGGATACGGCGAATAAAAAGATTACCTGCATGGTTTGCAAAGCAGTCCTTGCATATCACGGCAGCACCTCGGTGATGCATGAGCACTTAAAGAGAAAGCACGTCGGACAGTTGAAAAAAAACGGAGTCTGACTCGCCTCGGTAAGATTTAAATAACATGAAAGCTAATACGTTTTGTTTTGGATGTACATTGTACATTTTATAAGCGTTTTTTCGCTTTAAAAAAGAGATAATGTTATGTCCGACTGTGCCTGACAATAGTATTTTAAATTAAATGCATGTAGTCTGAAGAAGAGAGCCACCATGGACCCCTTTCTGCAAAAGAAGCAGACGTGCACCCCACCACAGGCGACTGCCCTGACTGAGTCAGTATTGCAGATGCTGATCTGTGATATGAGGCCGCTCTCCATGGTCAATGGTGCTGGGTTTCAAAAAATGATAACCCAGTTCAATTCAGACTACATCCTGCCATCCAGAACCCATTTCACCCACTTGATGGAGGAGAAATACAGTTCAACGTTTCTGAAGGTAATTGTTTAAAATGCACAGTCAGACATATTTCATACAAAAAACTCACAAATTTAATTTAAAAGCAATAAATATATATGTATATATATTAAAATAGCTAAAATCCATAACTTACATAACAAGCTGCAATTAATAAAAATGTAAAACTTGTATGTTGAATAGTTTCTGTTGACATGTAGGTTTTTCTGTGTTAAATATTTTCAAATATCAACTTTTAAAGCATCTAATGCTACATTTAAGAAAAATTTAATAATTATCCGATTAGTCGACTAATCGTTTCAATAGTCGGTGACTAGTCGACTATTAAAATAGTCGTTAGTTGCAGCCCTAGTTTAAAATAGAAAATATTAAAACATTAAAAATGAATAAACTTCCAATAAAAATGTTGGATGTTTATTTTATATTTGCTGATAATAATAATAATACCAGCAGGTGTCTGTGGACTGAATTAGGACTTAATGATAGCAGCTGATGGATCTCTTTGGCTAACCAGCGAACTAAAACCTTCAATGTCTTTTGGGGACATTTTGACTTTTTTGGGGGACTTTTGACTCCTGATTGTGTCTGAAGAGAAGCAGCTGTGGAAAACAAGAACATCATCGACTGTAACTGAAAGTAAACCTAAAGCTTCCTCCAGTTGTCTTAATATCCAGAGACCCTGTGTCCACATACATACATAACATTTTATTCTCTTTAATTTAGACCTTGTTGTTGTTATTTAGAGACACTTGATACTGACTGTAAGTTTAAAAATGTTCCTTCTTTCTTTTTTGTGGGAAATTTGTCAACATTTTAATATAAATGTATTTTTATCTATAATATTTTGTCCACATTTTTGAGTTGACTAATCTAATAGCTAGAAATGTTTTTCTTTTAAATCACGCCAAATAGAATTCAGACCTCAGGTTAAAGTTGAATTTAACAATTTACCATCAAGTTGGCCCATGAAAGAGAAGAATATAGTTTAGCTAGAACTTCTGACGCAGCAGCACCATGTTGATAGAAGTTTTAATTTCTCTCTTTCCCTAAAAAGGAGACGAGTCTGATGATCTGATCCTGACAGCTGGTGTCCATCTCTGCGCTCCAGCAGCAGTGCGCACTAAAAACTGAACCCTAAACCGGTTCTCCCAACATGATCACAGCCCGAATGCACTCGAGTTGTGTTTCATTAGCGCGACACATCATGGAAGATAATGTGCTCACGTGTCCGAGTTGAGACGCTTCCTCATCTCCTCTCTTGCGCGGCCACGTTCATTGATTTCCCTCAGAGGTGAGTTTACTAAATGTTCTCAGCTTAAATTATGCAATACTTTCTATTCACTTTCAATAAAAACCATCTGTATCCAGTGTCTAATTGGAGCAGCATGGTGGATCCCTGCAGCAAAAGTCAAAATCAAAAACGTAAAACCAGTTTTATTCGTCTCTAGTTTTCCACATTGATCCGAAATCTCCAAACCTCACTGTTTTTTTGGGGTCTTAAACATTACTGAGTTTTCTGATCTGTCATCTGGATCAACAAGGTTTGTTTGGAAATAAGAAATAAGAAAATGTTCTTTTATAAAGTAATTTATGCTTTATTAGAAAAGGAATTATGGATAATATGATACATAATGAGAAAGACACTGGTGGCAAAACTGGCTTTAATTTATTGCTAGAATTGAGAATAAAGACATATTTAGTTGATTTATAGAAAAGACTTTATTCTTTCCCTTGTTTGAACCCGTGAGCGTGCTATGATTAAAACATAAGGGTTTTTATTAAAGGTTGTGAAATAGATCTTAGCAAGAATTTAAAACAGAAGGAAGAGAGCTAGCCACTTCCCTTGTCTTTGCTGCTGTACCATGCATAAACAATGAAGGACAGGGTGTGTGACAAAGTGTTAATGGTGGAAGCCACGTTTACCAGCATCCTCCCTTTTTTCCCCCTCTCCACATCCTCCTGATTGTCCTTCCCTTACCCCTTTGCCACTGTCTCTAAGCCCAGATATGTGTTATGAATTTATGTGCAGATAAGCAGATCTATCATCCTGTCACGAAGGCTGGGATGGGAGGTGGACTGTGGAATGCCCTGGCACAAAGAGCAGGGAAGGGCTCGTGCAAAGTGCTGTGCTTCCTCGCACATTCCCTGCTGCGCCGGCTCCCGTCCTCCCCGGCTCAGCCTGCCTGTCTGCTTTCATGATCCGTGCAACGCCCCAACATACCGACTCATCCATTCCTGTCTGACATGCACCATCCGAGCCAACCCAAGTCATCAGGGCACCAACCAAACTGTGTCAAAACATGACACTGGGCTCAACAAAACAAACATACAAAGAGAAATAAGGAAAATCTGTAAGGGTGGTGGGGGGTGCAGACAAACGAAGAGATAAAGGACTGCAAGCTATGGCTCTATTTGGTATTCTGGTACATCCTGGAACATGAGTGGTGTTCTAACATTTTTCTTTGTTGTTTTCTTCTTGTCCAATAAGGACGCTAGCAGATGCTCAGGCTAGCATAATCAGTAGCTCAGGTTGGCGTTGGCAGTAGCTCAAGCTAGTGTTAGCAATAGCCAGGGCTGACATTAGCAGTCATAGACATGAATACCTAGACACCCCATTGGGCGCTGGAGAGCGTAACAGCGTCACCGCCATATTGGATGGGTCTCCTCACTGTCCAAAGTCAATGTAGAGTGAGCAACTATGCCCATTTTTTGTAGCCTACGGTTGAAACAACCGGCGTATTATTGAAAGCCCATCACGTAGGATTACTATTGACTTTTTGAGTCTACCTGATGGGATTTTATATTTTAATTTATTGTTTGATTATATTCATATTTTAATTATCATGCCATATCATGTGTCTGATTAAATCAGTTTGATTAAATGTGTTTTTTAGTTGGGTAAGCACCTTCCTCAGTGGAAATGAATGCAATGGGGGCGAATGGAGACCCATTTAAGATGGCGGCCGGCCACTACGGCAGCTCCAATAGGCAGCGCCAGTCCACAAGGCGTCTACGTATATATGTCTGTGGTACCAGTAGCTCGAGCTAGCGTTAGCAGTAGCCAGGCTGGCATTAGCAGTAGATGGGCTATTTTGCAAGACTTCTTTCAATTATTTAGCCCATGACCTTGATCATAATTACCCCTAAGTGTGTGTGTGTGTGTGTGTGTTTGTCCTGTGTGTCTCTGCGTTGCCCTGCGATGGACTGGCAACCTGTCCAGAGTGTACCCCGCCTGTTCGCCCGGAGACTGCTGCAGATAGGCGCCAGCCCCCTGCAGCCCTGCATGGACAAGCGGGTACAGATAATGGATGGATGGATGTTTACTCTTGTTCATTGATGAAAAACTCTTAATTTCTCATCTTCTTTACTCCAGACTTGGAAAACAAACAAAACTAAATCAGTTATTTTCTCTTGACATTTCTGTTGCTTTAAACGTGCAGGACGAAGTGATAAAACAGAAAGATGTTTGTCACATGTCCACCATGGCTGACTGAGACACTGATGGACAGAGCCAGTGGGCTTCCTGAGGCCCGCGACAGCAGACAAAAAGGTGTCAATGAATGGTTTCAAATCAATCTTTGATTGTGAACCAGCAGCTAAAGAGCGATGCTGCTGGGACGATCGTAGATCAACGCCAACCAGAACAGCCATGCGTGAACTGAATTCAAAATTAAACCAGTGTCATAAATTTCTGACTGGATTTATAGGTTGTGGCAAGGGAGAACAAACACGACCAGTGTGACTAGAAGAGCACATCTGCCTCATCTTAACTTGTTTTGATGTCTAACGTGTCGTAAATTGTGTTCACAATGTTTTCTATTGACAATAGGAAACTCAAAGTACGTGTTTAGTCAAAACAAAATACATTTCAGAATAAAAGTTGCATTTTATCACAAATAATAATATTAGAATAAATACTGAGAAAACTGATAAATAAATATTTAAAAATCTAAATATATACATTTGAATATAAATATTTAGATTAGATATTGAGCCAATTTGAAAAGTCAGAAAACCATTAAATGGAAGTATCCTACCAAAATAAAAGCAGGGTAAAAAGATCTCCTAAGGTCTCAGAATGATTTTGATGGTAAGATTGTGTAAACCTATGGATTATTTTTGAGGGTATATGAGGAACCTACAGTGAAATAAACACACACCCATACTGTATAAGGGACTCTGAGATATTAGATAAGGGTTCTTTACACCATGCTTTTATTTTGGTAGGTCAGTACTGTCTAAATTTACATGCTACCTACATATTTAGCTTAGAATGCTAACATTTATATTCAGATTTCAACATTTAGATGCATTTTGAAATTTTTATACTAATTTTCAGTCAAATTATTGGACTTGCATGAAGTGAGAATTTGGATTTGCCTAAAACATTTCCTAATGAATCCACGGTCTTGTGATAAATGCTGGGATTGGATCCCAGTGACAGTCTCACGTCATCCAAAGTTGATCTGATCCCGTCATGTTAAAAGTTGGCGCTGCTGCCCAAACCGTAATAATAGACTCCAGTCAAAACGCAAAACCTCCAGAGTCAAACTGACTCACTGTTCTGCTCCAATTCAGAACCCTAACCCAAACCGTTTCTACAGAATTTAGACAAGATGTGGGTGTTGAAAAACACAGCTAGCATAAAATTAAAACTAACTATAAATTACGATGGCAGGTTTAATTAGGAACAAAAATCAGCTCCTAAAGCTGCATCTGGATTATTTTCCTAACGTCTCCGTCCGCTCTGTTTTCCCACCTCTTTGCTATCCTGGTTGATTTTTGAAATTTGTTTTTTCTTCCCTCATCTCTGAGAGGAGCTGCGTGGTGGGAGTGTGTTGTCTCAGTGCCAGCGCAAAAATAGACGGTAAATTACAGAGCCTTCTGAGAACACCCCACCATGCAGCGTGACCTCAAAATAACACAGACAGACATATAGTCACATACAAATGTGAAATACGCAGCGTGCTGTCCTACTTCTGTTTCTCATTCTGCCGTTTGATGTGACGGTCAGCCAGATTTCTTTTTGTTTTCTGGCGTGTGCCAACCAGCAGTCCTGCGAAGGAAACTTTGAGCCTCCTTCACAGATGTTTGAGTGATTACGGCCCCTTACGCACATAGAAATGACTAAGAAAGTCTATGTGTCACGGCTAGTTCTCTCTAACAACAGACTGTTTTTAAATGAGGAGCTCCTGATGAGTTCTGCATCTTCGTCTAAACTGTCGTATGCACATATTCGGAGCCTAACTCCAGACGATCGCTGTGTTCCCTGCAGCAGATGAACGGGTGTCGCGGGTGTTGGTCGTACTCACCTTGAGCGAGTCAAAACAAGCAATGACTCTGCCATTTTCCACCTGACAGCTCTTGGCAGGGTGGGCAAACTTGCATTCGTTGTCCGGCCGCGAGCAAGTTCCTCTCTGGAATTCTCGACACACTTCCAGCGTCAGCCACTTTGTGTCCCGGATCGGTGTCACATTCACCGCCATTTCTAACCGACCAGGAGGGGCGGATTAGGAAAAGGAGATATCCAGGAGTTATAGGCAAGTCCGTTTTTATCTAATAACACTGGGACGAATGCTGAAGAGGGAGGGATGAAGGACATGGGGGGAGACAAAAAGCCCGTCTTCAGTGGTTTTGTATCCGAAGGTTCTGATCAGACTGAAGCCCGTGAGGCCTTGGACTCGCCTACCACCTGCCGCCCATCCTAAGAGTGTGTTTGTGGCTTAAGCAGGAATTCCTCACAGCCTGTCACCCAGGGCCGGGGCTGCCGATGACCACCGGGCTCCGTTTTGTAATCTCGGGCTCATAAAAACACGCTTGCAACCACCACACCACACCAGTCCTCTCAATTTGCTCGCTTGTCAGCTGAACCGTCAGATGAGACAAACGGCAAAGCACATTATCGATCAGGCCTGGCCCATGATGAAAGGATGCAGGACTGAGGGAAGGAAGGAGGGGAGGGGAGGGATGAGAAGTCTGGTGGAGGGGACGGCAATGAAACAATTTTCTTCCGCTCAGAGGAGCCGATAAAAGCTGTTTGTCTTCGGTATCAGGATCTGTCTGCTGAGAAGGGGGAAGTGTTCGGCCTCCGCAGAGGAGGCTTGAGTGGCATGGAGACGGAGAGGTCTGGCCTCAGACGGAGCAGGGGGAAGGGGGCGGGGAAGCGACGTGTCAGTGGCGTGGGGACAGCCTCAGTGGATGTGGTTGGCAGTCATGGCCGTCCCGGTGCTCCTGTTGCGGCTGGCAGCTCCAGCGGACGTGGACAGGCACAGGAGGCTTCAGCAGAGCCAAACAGCCACAAGGGTCAGCAAACGAAGGCACTTCTCTCTGCAGAGGAGCAGAGAAGAATGTCAGCAGAGCAGCGATTCACGAGGCGCAGACAGAAATTAGCATGCACTCAACTTTTAAACATGCTCCCTATTTATTCTTGTATATACTCTCCTCACAGAAGGTGGAAAAATCAACATGGAAGAGACAGAAAAAGACAAACGGGGGCGTTTAAAATGACAGAACCTCTATGTGGGTAAAGATGAATATTAATATTAAAAAGTAGTGAAATATACGTGAGGTCATCCATGGTGAGATTAAGTCTGGACCAATCAAATGCCTAGATGGCTCCAGCATCATCACTGGCTTGTGGCCAGGTAAGATGGCAATATATCGACTGGATGAGATCATCATGAAAGGAGGAAAAAGATAAAGACAGACTTGTTTCTTTAAATGTTTTAAGCCGCTCGTCTAACGACCTCTAAAGTACAGCAACGGGAAATGTGGCACGCGTCTGAGATCCGGCCTTTTCCTCCAGCGGTTCCAGGTCTAAGCTAGGAATCATGCTCAAGATTTTACTTTACTGCTTAACTGATATCCGCTTAAATTATTTTACCATACCAATTTATTTATAAATCACAATTTAAGAAAAGCATGGCAGCTAACCAAAGTACTGTACATAAAAGAACCAAAGGTCCAGACACAACAACAAATGAGGAATTAGTTAAAACGCATAAAAGACAAAGCATAAAAATACATGTTAAAGAGAACAGTCAAACAGAACAATGACATGCACAATGCCAGGAAATTAACGAGAAAACCGATTAAAACCCGCTAAAATGACACAAAAAACCCAGAAATAGCTAAAGATCCTAAAGGTGCAACTAAAAAAAGCAGTTGATTCATAATTAAAACTAAACAAGAAATGGAAAACAGCCCAATAACATACAGGGAAGTGAGACATGGCCTAAGAGAGTCGTGCAATTTATTCTAAAATAATCTGAGTAAGAGAGAAAACAAGTACGAGATTTTAAAGATGGTGCTGCCAACATTTCCATTGGTTACTGGTCTCTTTGGGCCTTCCTCCAACAAAAACAATAAACTACTACTCCTGAGTGAAGCAGATGGTAAAAAATGGCCTGTATTTGTATAGCTTAGGGTATCTTAGGGTTCTACAACCCCCCAAGGTGCTTCACAACACAATCAGTCATCCACCCATTCACGCACACATTTACACGCTGGTGGGGATGAGCTACAGCGTAGCTACAGCTGCCCTGGGGCGCACTGACAGAGGTGAGGCTGCCGAGCACTGGCGCCACCAGTCCCTCCGACCACCACCAGCAGGCAAGGCGGGTTAAGTGTCTTGCCCAAGGATACACAGCAGCATTCTCTGGCTGGAGCCGGGATCGAACCTGCAACCTTCCGATTACTGGACAACCCGCTCTACCTCCTGAGCTACTGCTGATCTCTCCTCTGGCCCAGTAAACAGTTAATGCTGAGATAACAGGTTTGGTTGGTTGGTTCGTTGGTTGGTTGGTTGATTGGTTGGTTGGTTGATTGGTTGATTAGTTCATTGGTTGGTTGGTTGATTGGTATCAGAGCCAGATCCCAGAATAGAAAAATAATTTCTATCACTACCTCAAAGACTCTTAAAACTCTAATGATTAAAATGAGTTAAAATGATTACTTTTTAATATTGGACTGGCTCTAAAATGCCTTTGCTTCTCTTTTTATACTGAATGATGTTGCTGAATTAAAGACCCGACTGCGGCTATGCAGGGTGGAAACAGGGAGTTGATAAACATGATAAACTTGTATCCATTAACCAAACTAAGTGCACATTTACAGCAGGAAATAAAAAAAACCAAACCTAATGAGAGGACCATCAACACAGGAGCGTGACTAAAGGCGAAAGCACTGCAGGTGATTAGAAAACAGATGTAACAGAAACAAATCTAGGCCTATAAAAACACAACTAATAGAGAAAAACAGAGAACTATATCAAGAGGCGATTCACAGAACCACAACCAGAACCATAAAATTTCAAATTAAGCAATAATTCAGCAAAAGCCAATAAAACAGTTTGACCTAACAACCCTAACGTTAAGGGGGCGGGGTATAAAGCTGAAGGCGTTCTGAAGATGACCACTTTACCACCCGTTTATCATGATTACCCTGCAAGGTGTTCTAATATTTAATCTGCTGCGGTCTGATAATTCATGTTTAATTTGATCAAATATATAAGAAGTGACCACAGCAGGTGTGTGTAATCTGGTTTTTACACACAGTTTGCTCAATCAACAAAATGAGGTGGGGGCGGATCTTGAGCTGTGAACACCTGGTGGTTGGGTTTTTGTTCACTTTATGCAAAATGTTGTTTTTCCACAGTTTGGAAAAAATCAGTGACTTAACGCCTACAGGTAGTCATGACGTTGGGCTAAATGTTAATGCAGGCTGCTGGGTGGAAGTTGCACAAACAGCTTCACATTGGAAACGCTGCGAGATAACAGATAAGTGGAAATGTTTTAATTTAGATGTAGTTTCCAGCCCAGCTTCACATCTGCATTAGTTTTGTAGAACCATCCAGTCAACTGGTCATGCAGTCACCCTAACAGCTGCTCGCTTGGGCACTATTGCCCTAAACAAGAACTAAATGAAAAATAAAATCACAAAGAAGAAGAACGCCCAGCTCTGTCCAGAACTCAAAATCCCTCCTGCTCAGCCTGTTTACAACAAAAGCAAACATGGAAGCCACAAACAGCTGAGATTTCTAGTCCTCTGACCTGACAGCAATAAAGACCTGGACCTCTTCACTACTCCACGTTCACCCATGAGATGTTGTATTGTTTACTTCTGATTCTTTGGATTTGCTCCTTTCTCTCACTCTCTCATGTCTTCTCTTTGCTGTGGCACAGATTCAGTTTGCTTTCACACTGTGAGCTGGCTGCACCAGGGTTCAGGTGTAAGTGAACTGGGACTCACGTTTTCAGACCAGAGCATTGGTCCACACAGGAGTTCGGTGAACTTTCACACCTGCTCAAACGAGGCTGACAACATGAGGGAATAAACTCTGATCTGGACCAAACAGAGCTGGTGTGGAAATGCCCTTACTGATAATAACATGTCAGTGTTCTTATCTTCTATTTACACACAAGTGGAAAATTCTTGTGTTGATCGTTTAAATGAATTTTATAAACACATTGTTTGAGTTTTGTTCTCAGTGATGGAGTAACCTCACCCACCTGCTAAAACGCTGTTTAAACTGAAGAATTATGGTGAAGTTCTCTGCTTGTAAAAAAATACGTTACAGCAATGTGACTCTATACCACTGACTCCGTAATCCATAATCTGAATCAGCTGCCAAGAGCAAGAGAAGTATAAAAATCGATGCATCCCTTAAATTAATCGCTTTTGTAAATCAACAAAATCAGTTTAGAGCACAATAATTTAGAATTTTACCAACGTGGTGCATCAAAGTTTTTTTTTTATTCTGCAATGTGACCCGTGAAAATGCAAAAAAGGTGGTTCAAGGACAAATATGAGTGAGAAAAGGCAGAACAAATAAAAAATGATTAAAATACCCGGTTAAATTGCATTTTTGTCCCAATATCTTGTCTTATTTGGGTCAGCCACTCTCTGAACTACTTTTCCAACCCAAGGCTGGTATTTTGGTCAGGGTGTGTGATGCCACACACACACACACACACACACACACACACAGGCTGAGGCAGCTTCTTTTACTCTGAGAGGATTCTTCGAGAGAACACCAAGGGGAATGTCACGGCCCCACCTTAAATATAAATAAATATAAATAAATTAAAGTTCTTCTTCATGTTAAATCACTAAAACTCAATAATAGAACCGTTTCAGGGCAATACCAAACTTTTAAATTCAAAAACTCATTTATTCGATCCACATCAGGTCTCAAATTAGATTTTTTTAGAAAAATAAAATCTCAGTTATTGGATTTTAATCTTTGTATCAAGCTAATATCTGTGAAAATGCAACAAGAAAAGGAAAACGCCTGATTTTATTGAGCATGGCTGCTCAAATCTTTTTATTTATTTAGACTTTCTTCAGACCGCTGCTTGACTGTTCAAAAAGAAGAAAATGTAATTTTCACATAAATGAGGTAAAAACCAACCTAAACTGCGCTGCAGTAGAGAAAATCATTTCTGTATGTTATTTTACAAACCCCACACAAAGCTCTGAGAAAAGAAAAGGTCTAAAAGCTTCTTTATTTGAGATGTTTTTGGGCAGCAGAGGGATGGAAAGTGAACAGTTAAAGAAAAGAGCACGCGGCTCACCGCAGCACTGCCAGTGCTTCTTCTGAGGTCATGCATCTAAAGCAGAAAGGAAATGTGAGATCAGAGCAAAAGCCCCCTGAATATCCAGCGGTGCTGTAATGAGAGACAAAATGAACTATTTGCATCGACTGCAAGAGCGAAAAGAAGTTTAAGAGCTGGAAAATTCCAACAAATTTGATTAGACAAACTTGTCTCTGCGTCCAAAAGCAACGTTGTGCTTTTTTATTATCATCCTGAAAGGAGTTGTGTTGTTTTTGGGACGGTTCCAGCAGCTCTGTGTGAAAACACCCAGTTCAGTAATGATGGCCCCACTTCCATGTGCTTTATTAGTTCAACACAGACGAGTGGATCAGAGCTGAAGACACGAGGCTTACCTCAGAAACACAAGATTGATACAAATGAGGTATCAAATGTGGGAAATGACTTTAGCATCGTGGAAATGTATAAATGAAGGGTCCTTCAATGAGCATCTTAGCATTTGTGAATAATGCATGCGGCCATTTCCCATAGCCAGGGGGAGGAGGTATTAATATAGCATCAGATGAAGCAGCTTGGTCGCAGAGGTAGATGGAGAGGGTTGTATCCGTAAATTCACCACTTCTGTCCAGTTACACTAAAGAAGCATCGGTGTGCAGAACGTTAAGTGGATTGACTGAAACACGTCTGATTTTATGCTAATATTGCATCACTTCTTTGATCAACATGTGGTTTATGTCATATCCTGCTGCTATGATAACACATATGCAAGCACATTGAATAGCTTTAATATGCATTGAGGCAGCAAAAAATGATTTATGTCTGCCATTAATCTATAGAAATAGTTTTATTTATAGAACAAAGCTCTAAACTAAAAAAATATATTTTTTTCCAGCATCTGAGGTGAAATTTTTACAAGCATATTTTTTTTACTTATCCTGATGATAAAGTCTTGATTTTCCATTAATAATATCTAAATCTTTCATCTTTTCATATCACATTTTCACTTTAACACATGGATGTTCTGCTCCATGTGGCAGTAATGCCTGATCCTAGAAAGGCCACTATCCTTAGGGTTTGAATTACGGGGGAGCTTGGCTCCCCCAGAAAGGTGATGTGCTCCCCAGAAGCCCTCAACTGACACATCCAGGGGGAGCCTGAAAAATTATCCTGTTTAAATCTAACAGACATTATTTATATGAACTCTCAGCATTCCGGGACTTCTTTTGGCATGCCATGTGTGCAGAACCATCCGTCACCCCTAGTGGCTGGTTCCAGTACTGGCTTTAAGCCCCACCTACTCCAAGACCATAAATGGGGTATTTTTCAGATCATTTGCAGGCTGTACACTGAAAAACAGCTATTTCAAATTTATAGCATGTTAATTTTGAGTCTGCTTATCTGTTATAGATGCAAAAAATTTATATTTTAAGATCAATATAGTGTCTAAAAACACAAAAAAATACATTAAAGATTTTAAAAATGTGGGTGCAGCTAATCAACAAATGAACGGATAAGTTATTGACAAACTAATTATTCAAACATGAGTGTGATTGTAAATAATAATTAATTTGTTTATAATAATGCCAATGCCGTTTTTTTCTTTGCTTTCTCGAGCTAGCTGCAAATCTGAAATTAATGTGCACTATTTGGCATCACAAATGTGGAATTCCACCGTTAAGTGAAGCCACATTTAGCTCTGCATGTGAGAGAAAAACGAGGAAAATGTATTGAACCAAAGCCAGAGAACTACGGCACTCATTCACCTCGGATGATTCCTGCACGGTGGAAAAAACAGAAACACAGTGAGAAAGCTGGTTTCTTCTGACTAACAGACAGTGAAACAGAAACGTGATTGGGAATAAGAGAACCCCGTTTCCTTCCAAATAAAATTTTCCAAGAGTCACGGTGTCATAGTGAACTAGACTAAATTCTTGCTTTGCAGAGTTTGTATATTCACATATATAGGATGGCTTGCCAGGCTAACGGTGTCGACTATGACTTTTCAAAACATCCTCAGAGTGGCTGTCAAAAGGTTTGTCGAGGCAGAACGCTTCACATGTTGACGGGACACAAGTAGATCAGATTTATTCATGAGAAAAGACGGGTCAAAAGTTGATGGTGTTCAGGGTTCAAGACAAACCAGGAAAAAGAGAAATGGCAAAAAATAAAAAAGAGGAAGCAGCAAAGACGGAGCGAGAGAAGGAAATTCAGTAATGTGAGAGGTTAAAGGGCGCTGACTGCAGCAGCAAAACCCAGATGCTGGACGCTTCGTATTACACAGCATCACCAGCTGACGAGGATATCGTCTAAACGCGACCTGAGCTGACCTTTTTTATGGACGGGAGAGTTAGGGAGCAGTGGGGCGAGGGAGACGGGGCTGCGGGACTGGAGAGGCCAGACGGAGAGAAGGGAGGCAAACAGGAGTAATCAGGAAAAGCTGGTGAGAGCTGGACCTTCATGTCAGGGAGGAACAGAGAAAAAGCTGATTTTACCTGATTTTCATAGAACTTTTGATGATGACGCTGTAATATTTATCCTCCTCTGATTCCACCTGTTTTTCTACTTTTTATCTTCAGTTTGTTAGAAATCCGCTCGTCTGCCAAGTTTTAGATCTCGTGTGACATAAACAGCTCACTGAATGGGGCTCGTCTTTTAATAGTAGCTGTCCTGATTATATTTGCCTACCCCCCCCCCCCCCCCCCCCCCCCCCCCCGTTGCACCGTCTCTCATCTCATTCTTGTTCTCACAACACCTCCTGCTGCAGTTGCACAGCATTGTGCTGCAAGGTCACCGTCGCCACGGCGAAAGGAGGAACCGCGCTTAAAGCAAGGACAGAGTGGTTAATGGTGTCGGGTCCAGGCTCACATCGCAGCTCTGTGGTGAAACATGCATGGGAGGCAGGGTGGCGCTCCTTTATTAGCCTTTAGCTCTGATTTTAGCAGCAGACAAAGCTGCTGATGGCACAAATATCATCAAAGGGGAAATTTCTCAGGTTTAAAACTGATGATAAAACATCTGAAATGAGCTCAAATGATCGATGCAGAAGATAACAAGCACGGTGTTGAGCCATTACCAGCTTGCTTTATAACAAACGCCATTATGTCCCAGTTTCGTTCAAGATGAGGCGATAAATCACGATAAAAATCAGTCTGCTCTTGACCTATTGTGATTCCAGACACGGAACAAAAAAACTCGTTTAAATGTTGTTTATGAAGCTATTTTATTGGATGTAACGCAAAGGGCCAAATAAAAAAAAGTTGAATTATCTGCAAAAAAAAGTTAAAAAAGAAAGAAATTGAAAAAATCTAAATCAATAATAAAACAGCCCAGATAGATGTTAACATGAAATATAGAAATTATTTAACTTAAAGCCAGACTATGCAACTTTTTCATATTTAAATCATTTTCTTGAGCCAGTTTGTGCTAAAATGACCCTTTAGGGTTAATGAAATGTCACTCAGACCCCCACCGCCCTCTGTGGCCAGAATACCGCACTTGCAACTTCAGAGTGCCGGTCCCTGTTGGACTTAGTAACGTGGAGCTGACATGCCTGGTGCTGCAGTCTGCTTCCAGCATGTTTCCTGCATGTTTTAGATCATGAACACAGCTGATTTGTTTGATTTAGTGATGAACCGCTCCTGCAGACACTAATGAAGTCCTGAAATTACTTTTTACCACCATATTTCTAGAAAATAACAAAGGTGCATTAATTATGAGTCTTACATTAACACCTTACTTTATTAATAATATGGATAAAAAAATCAGTTATTACATTTATACATAAACCTACTACTAGGCTGACATTTGTGAAGATTTGATACGTTGTTTTTGATAGTTTCATCTTTTTAAAAAGTTTTTAATGTTTTTTCAGTGCACAGCTCTAGGATTTCTGAGTCCCCCACATGTTGGGTTCTTTTTAATGAGACGTCAGAGACACGCTGAGGTTTTCTCAGGTCATATGGAGCATGGAGCAGCACTCCCCCTTCCCTACTTGTTGCTGCAGCTGTCAGTCAGCTGTGTGTGAATGCTGAGAGGTGGAATACTTTTACCAAATTAAAAAAAATAAATAGATGAAAGTTGTTTCTTTTTAAAAAAAAAAGCAGACATTTATTGCTGTCATCGCCGTGTTTACAGTAAGAATGAACCCAACAGCCCGCTGCAGACTCATTATAGCACCTGTCATGCTGCCATGACTTTCAAAATAAGAGAACAAGAGAAAAGAGGTAAAACAAACTACCTATCTCATTCTTTTACACACACACACACACACACACACACACACACACACACACACACACACACACACACACACACACACACACTTAATCAAAGAATTCAACTTTTGTTATTTGAAAGGTTGCAGCTGAAATATACGGAAGACGATTAGTGCCACTGAAAAAAAAAAAATAAGAAAATAAAACAAATTCTGAATTTTATTCTCAGAATGAAAAAAGTCAGAATTCTCTTTCCTTTTTTTTTCTTTTCAGTGGCACTAATCCTCTTCCATATAATCAAATCAGCTGGTTATTGAAGCTTTTTGTAGCAGGGTGTTGCACTTTATGGACAGTCCCTAGGTGATCATCTCAGCAGCGACCGCACCTTGAAACCTGTAGGATTTGAACTTCAGAAAGGAGATAAATCATGATCAAAATGATCTTTTAGGATGTGGATTAGGTCACCGGGGTTAGCAAGACACAATGTGATTGGGATTTATTACCTTGGGTATGGATCTATGGATTCCTGTAAAACTTGACCAAAGCTGTGTGGATTAGTAACCTGTTGGGACGACAGCCCTAACCCTAACCTCTGACCCATGCCGGGCTTCTTTAAAACAGCTCTTATCTCCAAAATCTCATGAGGATCCATGCAAACATCATTTTATAAATTTCTACGCCACTCTCAATTTCACATTTATTTCAGTGGGAATGTTAAAAAAAATTCCATCGTTCTGCATTTTGCTGATTATTATTATTATTACTGTAAATAACCATAATGCAGATTTGATGTTTGGGTTTATAACATGATATAAAGTCTTGTAAGTTGGAGTAACCATTAAATACATACACTGTTCTTGACTGCACTCTCACTAGTAGTTAGCTCATCAATCCTGTAGGATGTAAATGCTGCTTCTGCATTCAGGAAGCTATCTACAACAGATAAGGTAATAATGTTTAAAAAAAAATGTTACCACTGTGGCAATCTTCCCCCCAAGTAACATCTTCCTTTACTGTTTTCTACTTGCGCTCTGATGGCCGATCTAAAGAGGAAACCCCACCGCAGATACGAAAAAAAAGGTCAGCCGCCCCGCTGCCGTTCAGGAAACAACCGTACGAGTCGCACGTATTCAAATCTGCAGCTATTTCTCATATGCTGTCTCCATCTCGCACAAAAACAAACTCCATCCATGCCTCCCTCCTTCAGCTGCGAGGCAAACAGAGGGGAGGACAGACGACGAGTGCAGTCAAGTGGCACGTGTGCAATCTGTTGTCTGCACTGTGGCATCAGCGCAAGTGTTTAAAGAGCCCCGTGTGCACACAGAGCCATGCTTTTAGTGGACGAGAGATCCCGCATGTTTAAACAAGATGAAGAGGTATTCGTGATCCACAGACGGAGGCGACTTGTGCACGTTTTGTGCACATATAGCTAGTGCAGGTGCGTTTTCTTCCTACCTTCGCTGCAGTGTTGCTACCTGGCTGTTGTGATGCCTCTGTGGCGTAATGCAGCGGCAGCAGGGGTGTCACTGGGTTCGTGGACATAAAGCAAACCACTGCCAGACTAGTCTGCTCCTCTCAGGAATAGCAATGGAGGAGGTGCGTGCATGTGGGTGGGAAGATTGAGGAAGATTTGGAAACAGAAAGGGAGGAAGAGACGGAAAGACGGATTTTGATTGATGTCCTGCTGATTGAGACGTTATCAGGAAGCAGGAGGTGCCTCGTACCACCTCTGCATAAGGTGTTTAAGGCCATGGCTAAGCGAAACGTCTCCAAGAAACCAAAGAAGTCCAGTTGCCTTCATTCGAACCCCTTTGGATTACCACGACCTGGCTGACTGAGACCCTTCACCAGCATGCAAAAATCAGACACATGCATGCATCCTTTGCTTTGATGCACAACAACTTGGACTGACATGAATAATGCAATTATGTAAACAAAGGGACACGAGGAAGACGGTGACAGACAGGTAGACAGAAGGAAGGCACAAAAGGCACGGCCTGTGAAAAACAGAGCGGCGACTAATGAGACGGAGCTCAGAGAGGGCGAGTGCAGCAAGGTGAGAATATTCTCTAAAATCTCTGAGTTCTGGAAAATCCATGACTGCAGATGATTTAGATAAGAACCTAAATGGCGTTAAAGCTGATCAGCATTTTACGAATAATGATCTTGGAAAAAAACGATGAATTGCTGCATTGAAATATTCACATTCTAGAGTTTTTAGATAAAATCAGGAACTATAGAAGCTGCACATGAAGGGCCGTCCATCCATATATCCACTTATACAGGGTCGGTTCATGGGGGCAGCAGCCTAACCAGAGAGGCCCAGACTTCCCTCTCATGGGCCAGCTCCTCCGGGGGAATCCCAAGGTATTCCCTGGACAGCTGAGAGACATAGACCCTCCAGCGTGTCCTGGCTCTTCCTTTAGGTCTCCTTCTGGTTTGACGTGCCCAGAAAACCTCACCAGATGCTCGAGCCACCTCAACTGGCTCCTCCCCATGTGGAGGAGCAGCAGGTCTACTCTGAGCCCCTCCTGGATGACCGAGCTTCTCACCCTATCTCTAAGGGAGAGCCCAGACACCCTGCTTGTATCCAAGATCTCAATCTTTCGGTCACTACCCAAAGCTCGTGACCGTAGATGAGGGTAGGAACGTAGATCGACCAGTAAATCGAGAGCTTCGCCTTCCGGCTCAGCTCTCTCTTCGCCACGACAGACCGAACATGAAGTGAAGAATCTTTAAGTTGTCATCAGAACAGCTTTCAGCCGAACCGGAGGGATATTCTGTCCTCTTCAGCTGTCTGCGACCACTGATTCAGTTTGACACCGTAATCTGTGGAAATCACAGAGGGCTCCTGCGTGGAGCTGACTGTATTTACTACAGATTACCTCTTCCACTGGCGTGCATTAGTCCGGTGACAGCTCTGCAGACTGCAGGGAAAACAGCAATCATACCCCACTGACTAACTCCTTGTGATTTTGCCACTTTTGCCAAACGGCCTCTTTGGACTCCTCAAACCACTTGTGTGAGCGACTCGCTCTCTCTCTGTTCGAGGCTACGTGTCACGTTCCGCTGCTGTCACCTCCGTCAGAGCGTCCGCCCCGTTTTCCTTTCCCATCATAATTGAATAGCACAAATCAGATCACGGGAGCGCGCCACAAACGCGCCACAAGCTCATCTGCATGCGACAGACTGCCCTCCGACTGCTGAGGACAGCAAGGAGATGACATCACTTCCTCAGGACAGATGAGTTAGGGAATTCAATTAGAACGATGGGGAAGAGGAACGGGGACGTGTTTATTAATAAACTGTATATACGTACGTAAATTTTCCAAATTAAGTCTGTCAAATGCAGTTAGGATTATACGAGCCACTTCTTCCTCCATATGCATCTGCTGCTCTAGACGACCTTGGAGATCGGCTCCTCTGATCCGCAGAGGGAGTTGATTTTATTCTTCTTTCTGTTTTTCCGGCCAGACACGAGGCGAGAATCACAGTTAACCATAATGAACCCTTAAGACAAAGAATGAGACAGAAAGCTGCAGAGAGACACAAAAGCCGGATGTGTGAGAGTGAAAAACTGGAAAAAACAAAACAAGGAGAGGTGTTGAGATTAGTGGCTGAGGAGGGTGATTTAGACCAAACAAGCAGATAAAAACAGCCCCTTTGGCAAATAGCATCACCGAAAACTGCTTGTTGCAGAAATCATAAGTAAGAAAAGTGAATGTGCTTCTACCAACGTACATATTAGTGGGCGGACCACCCACGCTGCTCCATCAGCACTCCAACATGACGTCTTCTTTTAAAAAAAATCTAAGTTCTGTTTTCTGAGTCATTGTCAGCTGAGGTGACACGGAAACAGCAGAGTTTAGTGTGGATTGCATCATGTAACATAAACGTTATCCAGCAGCAACTTGGAGATTTTAAAAAAAATTAAAAGTGACATTTTTCTCCAAATTCTGTAAAAGTTTTATCCTCAACATTTGTTTTCACTGTTTTTGTCGACACATTTGCTTTTTGTTTGAGTGAATGCCTTTTGAATGGTTTTCTGTGGAAGAAAGCTCCTGTTTCAGGAAGTAGAGGTTAGTCAGAGGAGAGGGGAGCAGAAAATTCATTAATATTTAGGATATTTGGATATCTCGTCTCTGATTGGCTAACAGCAACGCGACTCTACCACTGACTCTGTTTGCCAAGTTCACTATTTTTCAACACATCTGCAGTGGTCTCCAGTATAAAATAATGCCTTGTGAGTTGATCTCTGTGGGGAAAAAAAGCTCTGGCGCTCCTGTTTCAGGAAGTAGAAGTGAGCCAGAGGACAGGGGAGTGGCATGCGGCAGAATTTGGAGTCTTACGGTGCGTTCGATTTGTCCTCGGAACTCGGAAATCCTAACTTCTGAGTAGGAAAAATCACCTGAAACGCCCCCCAAAGTCAAACCTCCCAGTTGGAAAGTGGGATGAATTTCAGAAACACGACCTTGACATCCAAAATGGCAGCTCTCTGTATCAACAACAGTAAGTTTTGGTTGAAATGTGTTTATTTTATAAGACACACTTGTAAGAGTGCATCTAAATCAAAGTTACATGTAGCGAATGCAACTCTAAGCTGAGCAAACTAAAAGAGTTGTTTGCATGTCGAAAGTCTTAAAATGGTGAAATCTACAAACAATGGCTACTGTTTTCGAGGGCGTCGCCATATTGGAATCCAGACTTCTCCGACTACGGTAACCAGAATGCTCTTAACTCGGGTGTGACGTCTTTCCCAATTCCAACTTCTGACTTCCGAGGCAAATCGAACGCACTGATTTTTTCCTGATATTTGGACATCTCTCCTCTGATTGGCCAACAGCAACACAACTCTACCACTGACAAATAACACAAGCCTGGAGGAGTTCTGCTGTGTGGTGGAGTTGCTAATGCTAACGGTTAGCTTCTACTAGCCGAGACGTTCTCTGCTGTTTTCTGGACGCTAAACCAACAACAGCCTTCCCCGTCGTGAGTCAAGATGGGATAATCCACAAATGCTAATTTTCAGTGTGACATAGATCTGTGTGGCTTTTTCTGACCCGAGCGTTTCCTCGTCTGTTTTCTTTCGGCGGCAAATGTAGGAAATAGGGGTAGAAGACAATATTCCCTTTCAGAATGCTTGTGACACACAGAGTGGCTGGTCGTATTTAAAAAACAAACAAATACTATATATTTCTCAGTGAAATGCACCTTTAAATAAGCTTTTATGTCCCCTCTCTGGTTCCTCTCAATGGTTTAGTCCACCTATCTCAAGCATCACTGTGAAGTAATGACACACCCCTTTTTTCAGACCCATCATGTCCTTGACCCACATCACCTAATTATTTCATCCCCAGATAACCACAGCTTTATAGTTTCTCTCCATGAGGCCCAGTGCTGCCCTTACATTCACAGCTTTATGTTGATGTGCTTGTGTGTCAGACTCAAACAGACGGCCTGGCTGACGTTGGATTTGGAATCGTTTCCTGAGGGCAGCCGAAGTATAAACACCAGTCGTCCTGTTAGTTTTACAGAACACATGAGATGGTTTACTTTTTAACATGTTTTTAGCTTTAATGATGCTAAAAGGGACGGATATGTGAAGCTGAGAGAGAACGTGGCTCCCAGAGGAATTAACCTGCATCTCTGTGTTTGACTTCTGCAGGATCTTTGCTATTCCTGCTCTTTTTCAAACAACTCAAACTACCGATCAAAGCAGTCAAATCTGCTGGAAATTCAGTCAAACACACAGATCCATCACTCTAAACAAGATGCAGACAGTAAATGAAGTAAGGGTGGCTAAGTCAGCTAAACAAACACAAATAAACAGAGTAAACAGCTGAGACTTACTGTATATCTGCATGGACTCATCTGACTGCTGCTGAGGGGGAACGGAAAGCTAAAACCTCATGCTTGCTTCGCGGCAGTCTTCTCTTTCACTCCCTCCTCCTCCCTTTTTTCCCTTCACTTTCACCCTGCCCTGCCTCTTTTTCCTTCTTCCTCCTCCTCCGTCTCCTCCTTTCCTTCCTTCCTTCTTCCCTCCTGGCTGAGCCGTACTGTATTCCGCTACACGGGGCTCCATATAAGGCAGCACAGCTAAACATGTCACACATAATTTATCCACAGCAGGCTGCAAGTTCACCTTTCACAGCTTGCACTTGGATCGTATGCAAAAGAGGGAGGAGAAGGGAGGAGGGAGGGAGTAATGTAGGGGAACGGACAAACTTCTACTGTCAACAGCCACGTTCCCACAATTTCACACTGGGTGAAGAGTGTGTGTGCATCTGTTTGTGTGTGTTAACAAATGCTGACAGTCAGAGCGTGAAAAAGCAACCCAGAGACCAAAATGCAATTCACCTCCACTGTTTCCCCCCGTCTCCCCACCATCTGTGTCTGCGGGCGGTAAATCTTCACAGATGCTCTAAAGACCCGCACGTCTACTTCTTTAATTAAAACACGCCGAAACTCCAAATCAAAATGTCGTGAGAAGTGATCAAAATAAGAGGCGTTCGCTTGTATTTGCAGATGATGCAAGAAAAGATGTGATACAACTAAAACATCAACAAACAAGACGGCTTCCTGGTTTTTGCCCGCGAGCGTCGTCCCTCAGATCACACGTGAGCTTCTGCTAAATCGATGGTTTTAAAACCCGATCGCACCTGCAAGACGAACAGAAAGTGACGTTCAGACTTCGGCTGTGGTGCAAGAACAAGACGGCGAAAAGGAGAAGCAGAGCGACAGATTGGGAAGAAGAATAATAGCTGCTCTTGAGTCGCGGCGCTGGCTGGTATTTTCCTCCCTCCTCCACAGCTTCAGTCCACTCACAGGACAGCAAGAGTCACAGCTCTGTTGCCATGGTGTCTAACTCCATCAAACACTACGTCAGGTGCATGTGTGCGTGTGAGCATCTGTGAATGTGTGTGTGTGTGTGTGTGTGTGTGTGTGTGTGTTGGGTAGGAGTGAGTCAGAGCCACATCACCGACCGGTGGCTGCAATATATCAGGTTGTTTGGAATTTATCACCATATTGGCTTTTGTGCGTGCAAGTGTGTGTGTGTGTGTGTGTGTGAGTGTAACAGAAAGGTGTTGATTGAGCAGCAGCCTGCAGCCTGCCCTCTAGAGCACCTATGATGAATCTCTGTGCTGCCCTACGTGTTAATGTTTAGCTCTGGCTTCTATAAATATTTAGCAGTTCGCTCATCGAGCCAAGGCGACACACCGCGGAGGCCGCTTATGAGGAATTTCGACTTCAGAACTGGCAAGTCATTGTCTTGTGTCCTAAAAAGGTCCTGCAGCTGCGTTGCAGGTCTGTGCTGAACTACTAACAGTGTGTCTCTGGTTGTTGTTTGGCGAGCATCAAGAAACCAAAAAAGCTTGAAAACTGCAAGACACAACGTCACTGTTTTGGTAAAAGTCGTGTTTTTCATGTCTACCGGTAAGCAATGCTCTGGACAATTAAAGAACTTTTAAACCAAATATTTAAACCAGAATAATATTGCGTTGTGCAATAATGGAATCCTTGTGTTTAAATCACGAGAAAATCTTATCTTCAATATTAAGCAATAGTTCAAAATCTCATATTAGCTTATTGCTTCATGAGATGGACTTCCAGCTATGACCACATACAACTTTAGCTTAAAGCAGGAATCCAGAGTTTTATCCCAGAGGGCACCATCTAGAGGTGGTAAAAATGTACTGCAACTGAAGCCCCTCCCCTTCGAAGCAACACTTCTCTGTCTGATCAGAGCAGAGCTAAAACACATTGTTTTAATATATATTAAACTTGTTTATGAGAAATTCAGTTTATTTCTATAGCGCCAAATCACGACAAGAGTCGTCTCAGGGCACTTCACATATAAACATTCCAATACAGTTCAGTTCATTAGGCCATTCAGTTAAAAGTTTCCTTTATAGAACACCCGATTACATCGAGTCACTGACTGTCTTTACAGCAATCCCCATACTTAGCAAGCATGTAGCGACAGTGGAGAGGAAACCTCCCTTTTAACAGGAAGAAACCTCCAGACGACCCTGGCTCAGTGTGAGCAGCCACCCGCCACGACTCACTGGGGATTGAGAAGACAGAATATCGGCAACTCTGCGTCAGTCTATGTAGGCCTATGTCTGCAAACAAACGTGCATGCTCTCTGATTAGCATCTGTACGTTAGCTGATTTCAAACGCTATTGGCTAATGCTGAGCGAAACACTCAATTCAAATTGCATGGGGGTCTCCCGGATGGGCTTAGCAAAGTAAATGCATTGCCTACATATTATCACAGTACAGTGTAAGACTATCACTTTTGCAGCATTCTAAAAAACATACATAATCCCTGAAAAGGGATTGCTGCTTTAATTTTAGTGAAACTGACAGAACTAGCCCATTTTACATTACAAATTGTGATTAACTGTGGCAGCCATCTTAAAACGTACTGGGTCTAAAAGTCAATCAGTTTTGTATGTACAAGTAATGATCAGCTGTTGTTGGTTTAGCATCTAGGAAACAGCAGAGAATGTCTCGGCTAGTAGAAGCTAACCGTTAGCATTAGCTACTCCACCACACAGCAGAACTCCTCCAGGCTTGTGTTATTTGTGGAGATGAAACATCAACATTGCAGAGCAAACAGAGTCAGTGGTAGAGTCGTGTTGCTGTTAGCCAATCAGAGGAGAGATGTCCACATATCAGGAAATAAGATTCCAAATCCTGCCGTCTGCTGCTCCCCTCTCCTCTGGCTGAATTCTAGTTACTGAAACAGGAGCGCCAGAGTTTTTTTCACCTCACAAGGCATTCATTTATACTAGAGACCACTGCAGATGTGTTAAAAAAATGAGTGAACTTGGTCTTTAAAATCATTCACATATTTAACAAAGAGAAGGATCCGATAATCCTTTGATGGTTTTTACTACCTTCCTTTGGGGAGATATACTGATACAATCAGCAGAATACTAGCTAAATTCTCTGTGTGTAAAAAAAAAAAAAAAAAAAGACACAATATAATAATATAACAGTAGCCATGTTTGTTTTAACTGGTGTTGTTTGTGTTTTAAAACCTGCTCCTGAATTAAGGCAGTTTGTAGTTGCAGGCTCTTAGTCTAAAGAGAGACACGGTAATGAAGAACCAAGGTGCAGTGAAAGGTTTCGGACTTGCAGATAATTGCTGCAATTGCAGATAATTTAATGCACACTAAGGTGTCTGCTCACTGCGCTGCTGATGCCTGTGAAGCCAGGAGAAAACGGAGGACTTCACAGGCTCTGTGACACGAGTCGCTGTTCCTCATTCTGATCACATCAAAACAAAGTCATGGACTCCTGAACGTCTGTCCCGTCGTGTTCCAGATCATTAAAGACAGGAATGAGGGAAAATCTAAAAAAAAGGAACAAAGACAGGTCCATTCAGACCAGGAGATGTGGATTCTCCGATCCTTTCCGAGCAAAAGCAGAGGCGGACTGGAGCAACCTCACAGGGGTTACACCATGGAAAATTTCACCATGTCTGACATGTTTTCAGCATTCACAGCAGGCCTCTAGAGTCCTCATGGATGATCGTTCAGAGTCTGTGTCTGTGCCGTGAGTCCAAACGCGTCTAAACCTACAACACAAATGCTGCCCTGGTGCAAAGTGTTCAAACCTGTTAGCAGAGCAGCGAGAGAGGTAGAGAAGCATGAATGTCGGTCGCTGTAAAAGACTTTAAAAGCTCCAGCTGTTTTGGCATGACCCTTGTTTGACAGAGACATGTTGGATTCACTCTGCTTGAGCTCAGTTCTTTACTGAATGGCTTTATTTGTTTTTTTTTTAGCTTTAACTAAAAACAGCTACAAATCCAACTTTTTTAAATTACAGTCTAATTTAAATGGACAGTTTGGATCTTTTGAAGTTGGTTTTTGTAGAAAGTCTGGAATAAAATCCACATTTTTATATCTTTACTGTTGTTAATTTGCCTCAGTTTGGAGTTCTGGATGGATGGACAAGCTAACGGCTAGTCAAGCCAGTTTCAAAAGTATCTTAAAGTAATTCTTATCTGAAATCTTTCATGATTATTCACATTTAGGTTTGATTAAAAACTTTGCATTAAAGGGGGCACATTATTTAAAATTCACTCTGTAAACACTCCAAATGTGAATATAAAAATCGGATTGCTTTCAGTGTTTGGTTTTAAAATATATGTGTTTAAAATTGGCTGTGTCAAAAAGTCCCCATTTGTGACATCACAAAAGGGAACTTTTTTCTGCTTGTTTACAATAGAATAAAACCACTTCTCATGTGCAGGAGAGAGCTGCGAGGCTCTCTCGAATATCGGAGCGTCTCAGCTTATAGCAGCCTGAGTGAGATATGAGTGGGCGTAACCAGCTTCAGCTTGTTTTTTTAAAGTGACAGAGTCTTGAAACGACTCATTTTGGGAGGTACTGAAAATGTCAAAAATGAAACTGCTGAAATCTGTTTATGTGAGAGGGATTTAATGCACGTAACGTGTTTCTATTGACCATAATAACCATTATAACTTCACAGTATGTCCCTTTTTAAGCTGTTATAGCGAATCGACAGGTCACGCTAGGTTTTGAATGCAAACACGATCACAGAACACTCACCCCTCCCCTCGGGTATCTTCCCTAGATTTGCGTCCAACAGAACCGGGAACCCGCACTGCCAGAGGAAACGAGATAGCGCTAAACACCAGTCGCCGTTTTCTAGGTCCAAACGTCTTTCATTGTCAGTGACTTCAAATTAGTTACTTTTGGTCTGAAACGTGTTATTGGCTGAGGTTTTTAAACAAATGCGAGAGAACCTCTTTACAATTTTTTTCATTTTTTTAATCTCCAAAATATATTTACAGCTATACTATGTTAGAACGTTGTTAAAGGAAAAGTTCGCTTTTTTAGACATTAAGTTTTATGTGTTCCTTCACCCACCCAGTGCTCTGTAAACTTTGACCCATTTCACACACACACCCCTGCTCAGAGATTTTCAGGGGAGAAGTGATTCAGAAAGGTAGTTCTGGCTAGTTTCGGGGGCGCTTTATCTGCGCCGTTTAGCCTCACAAAAGGATTAGCCTCTGAAAGCATGGCTAATTTGCATCTCACAAACAAAGAGAAAAAATTTACAACGTCACATTACAACGGGACTATTTTTTGTCATTCGTATCCCTGCGCCGCTCACCGCAGCTATAGAACGGGCTCGTGTCTGGCTGCTAATCCTGGCTGTATGAGTGAAACAACAACTTCTAAAGTCACTTAAAAGTAGTTTTTCTTAAATATATCGAGCCATGGTGCGTACCTGCAGGTTCCCGGGTTGTAACAATAAGGATGTTACAGGATCACCTTTTCGGTTTGACACTTTTCCTGCTAAGGACGTTTCTCTAAGGCATCAGTGGCTTTTAGCAATCAGCTACTCCAAGGATACTCGGCTGGAACGAGTCAAAACCTTTCGTTTGTGCAGTGCACACTTCAAAGAGGATGATTACATCAGGAAAAAGTTCGGGAAAAGTGAAAGACTGTTTTTGAAGAGTTCGGCCGTACCAGAAATCTGGGTAAGTTTTGTTTTTAAAAAATTATTTATTCCGCTTTGTCTGCCGTATTCATGCAATCATCTTCGCATTTTAGCGCATTATTTATGCAATCATCTTTACACCGATGGTTGATCATAGACTGCAGTAGCTTTGTCAACAATCTGTGTTGATGTGTGTGTTTTGTGTAGCAAATGCAATTCTTCATCCGTGTACTCTGGCTCATAAAGATATCCTAGTAGTAAAATAAGTTTCTTCTTCAT
The DNA here is from genome assembly GCA_006937985.1 of Aphyosemion australe. NCBI lineage: Eukaryota > Metazoa > Chordata > Actinopteri > Cyprinodontiformes > Nothobranchiidae > Aphyosemion > Aphyosemion australe. Next base: position 878,332 of record SSNS01000121.1, read on the forward strand.
CTGATATAGTGTTAAAATGAAATTCGTCATCAGATGAGACGGAGTCTGACATGTTTTCGGCATTCGGCAGTGAAACAGCTGACATACAAAGCGCTGTTTAATATCCGCGGGGAGCGGCGCAGGGATACGAATGACAAAAACTAGTCCCGTTGTAATGTGACGTTGTAAATTTTTTCTCTTTGTTTGTGAGATGCAAATTAGCCATGCTTTCAGAGGCTAATCCTTTTGTGAGGCTAAACGGCGCAGATAAAGCGCCCCCGAAACTAGCCAGAACTACCTTTCTGAATCACTTCTCCCCTGAAAATCTCTGAGCAGGGGGTGTGTGTGAAATGGGTCAAAGTTTACAGAGCACTGGGTGGGTGAAGGAACACATAAAACTTAATGTCTAAAAAAGCGAACTTTTCCTTTAAGAGGAATGAAAAAATGTTTTAAGCTAATTTTTTTTCCAAACTTGCTACAACAGCTTTAAATGGTTCTTTATTTATAGCTACTAATTTCTTCAGCAGCTAACCGTATAACCATGCTATGTAATGTTGTGTAATCCAAAATGTGTAGAATGGTAAAGCTTTATGAAATATACCCAGCATTGAAGCGGCCCCTTTGTGACTAGCCGTTAGCTTGTCAGTCAAATAAGAATCCAACTCTGTTTCTCTGAACTGAGGCTATTCAGAGAGGTACATCTACAACAGGTAAGACAGGATCAGCACTTTCCCTTTTAAAGCTTCAGACGTGCAACACTCAACACTTCTGATATTAAATTATTACACAGCTTAGTCAGGGACTAGATACTGCAGTCACATAGGTGTGTGTGGTGAACAATTCTATTTGTAGATAACTGAGACGGTGTGTGTGTGTGTGTGTGTGTGGGGGGGGGGGGTCTAAATGAAAGAAGGTGTCTCCAGTTTGACTCTTGACTGGTGGGTTTCTGCAGGGGAGACGTTCTCTCTGAACTAAACGAAGACAAAATGAATATTCAAAGGAGTTTTCTGTCTGATGCACGGTATGAATTTGTTTTTTGAGGTTATTTTCTTCTTTTTTTTTATTCCCCAGACAACAAAAGCTCTTTGTCTGGTCTGTTAGAGTATTCCAGATAAACAGCCTACCTCATCTACATAAAACACTCTGTCAGAGGTGTGAGGCGCAAACATCTCAAAGCTCCTCTGAGACATTTTTGGACTTTAATATTGTTTTTATAAATTATAAAACACTGCTGCTTTTTCTGGAAGGGCAAATTGTCCAATTTAGAAAGCGGTGCTTTATTTCCTACTAAAAGCCTAATCTTTTTGATTTCCTCATTGTCACATTTAATCTGACTATACAACAGTTCCCTAAGGGGCAGGGCCTGAAATTCTCATTTAAGTCACGGTCTAATAAAAGTTAAGAGTCCCTGCCCTGAGCTGCTGCTGCAATCACACTTTCCAGCCCGCCTGCTTCTCTGGTGCAACTGATATGGTCACGAGCCTCGGCGGCAGTTAAACCACAGACTGACCCATAACCGAGCCGGTGTCGCGTACACACCTAAAAAAGGGAAACGGCACTTCTTTCAGCTGATGATGTCACACGGCCGAGCTAACTGGTACTGTAGCAGCAGTTCAAGCCACCATAAGTAATGCTTAATATGTTTAATTAGCTTCATTTAGGCTGTTTTGTGATTATTTAAAAATACAAATACTGTAATATATAACACATTTTTCAATTCCACGCTGAAAATAACCTTTTATTAAAGTTACCCTGACCTCAGAACTGCTTTTTGTCTCCAGCGCTCATGCAAAATCGCCCCATCACATTCAAATCCGACTACAGTTAAACAGTAGCTGCGTTAGGGAAGTACATAAAAGGCAAAACAGATGTGAGAGATAAAACAGATACCTGACACACGCTCTCCTCCTGAAAATAAGCCGTCTGTAGCAACAGGCGAGGAAGTTGTCAGAACCACAACATGCCACACATTAATAACAGCACCCCAGTGTGGGTTTGGGACGCTGGAGAGAGCTGCTCTCTCTCCGTCCTCTCGCCGGGCAGAACCAGACCCAGGATCAGATCATCCTGTGAAACCAGCAGCCATCAGCACCGTCGGAGCAAAGCCCTCTTACCTGCCAGCTTGTCTGTCGTTCTCTTGCGCTCGCTCTGTCTCTGTGGGTGTGTGTGTGCTCATTCACACACACACTCAACTCCTCAAACAGGAACTGATGAATCTGCACGACTTCAGCCCTGCAGCGTGCAGTGCATTGTGGGGTTTCTCTCTCTCCTCCTCTTCTCTCTCTCTCTGCTGGCACAGTGTTATAGGGGGATGTCCTCACCTCCTGTCTGGAGAGAGGAGGGCAAACACACACACACACACACGCACACACACATGGTCATGCAAGCACGATGCAGAAGAAGCCTCGTGATGACGACTGCCGCGGCTTCAGTTGCCATGGCAACAGCCTCCCTCCTCCCATCCTCCCAGCTCGCATCATGTCGTTTGAGCCCTTTTTGAGCGTGTGTTCTGTTTTAAATCGATAACTATGGTAAAAATAAGAAATAACTTTCACAAAGTGTCCTTTTTAACTTTAGCTTTATAGTTTATGCGGTTTAAGATGAACAGCAGACACACACTAATGTGAACATGTGATCTCTAACTGTTGCTTCTGCCTCCTCAGATAAGGAGGAGGGCAGACGCAGATAGCAGCTGTTGGTGTGCAAGCACAGTCCTCCCAGAACATGTGTGTTTGTCTCTGAGTGTCCGTTTTCTGGTGTAATAGTTACAGGAAGTAGGCTCTGGTTCCCTTTTCATGGTGTCTTTCCTCTTTTCCACTGCTGCCGAGGCCTGCAGCTGAACGATAACACTCACAGGAGTAACATTTCCAGTAAGGGAAGTTCAGCTGAACTGACCATAGAAATGCATTTGTCATGTTCTTGTGTGTGTGTGTGCCTGGTGGTGCCGCTGGTTCAGGTTGTTTTTAACCCTCCCTTAGTGCTGATGAGGAGTCAGAGACATGTTTAATGGGTTGTTGAGAAAGATAATGCCAGAAGACAGAAAAAAAAAGATGAATTCACAAAAGAGAGTAAGAGTGATGGAGAAATGAAAACGAGATCTCCTCTTCAGCAGCTCCCGTGGTGAGAGAGTGGGTGGAAGGTCTTGGATGTCCTTCAGGCCTTGCAAATCAGCAACTTTAGGCCGGATCGCACTGGTAGCCTCCAACTCTCAGCGTTCTTTTGTGTTTTATCTCCTGATGGATGCGAGTCATCTCCACTCTCTAGTCTCTCTGACCTACAGCTCCAGTCTTTATCGTTTAAAGGGAAACATTTAGTTAGATTAAGTTTAGAAACATATCAAAAGAACTGCGTTTACACTCTGCTCTCTGTCCTTCCAGTAGTCATGGGAACAGGTAGGGACTGGGATTCACTTTGGATTGATTGTTGAAATTGTTGTGAGGATGATTCAGCCAGTGTGACTGGCAAAGGAAACAAAGAGGATTGTGAATGAAGTGGAAGGTTCTACTGAGTTCAGACTTGTTGAGACACTTAGAAAAACAAAACTACATCATTTAAATGTTATACTTGTTAAGTTGTGTAGCTCTGATCTGAGGCCAACGCGATACCCGTCAACAATCCCACTGATTGGAGATACGTGAGCTGCAAATACGGACGCTAATAATATGTTTCACGTGATTCAGGACACTGAGACTCAATGCAAACAGCAGGAAGGGAGGATTCTGTTGGGTAATGACGCATTCTAAACTAGGTATTTGATTAAAATCACTGCTCACAAAAAGGCCTTGTTATAAAAGTACAAAACAACCAGACAATACACAAAAATGAGGTTATGTGCACAAAAAAATAAGATTTAATCCCTCCAACATGTCCAGGGTCGGCCCAAGGAAAATGTTTTATATACCTTCATTTCTGAAATGTTTGGTTCAAGTGGTGAATCACTGCTGCTGCACTTCTCCTCCCAGCCAGTAGGTGTCCCTGACAAACAGAAAGTAAACCAGAAATATTTGACACTAAGCATCAACATGTGTTAAAGCAGCAGTCCGGAGTTTTCCCCTTTCAGGAATTATGTATGATTTTTCAGAAATACGTAAAAGTCTTATCATGTAGGGTGACCCCTGCTTTCCACCGCAAATGAAAGCATCACAAAACGGCCGCGAAAAGTACTACGCGGTAATTTGCCGTCGTTATAGTGGACGGGGTCCTTTCCACCGGCAGCTATGTGTAACGTTTTGGACGCGTCCCAAAAGACCGCCCCCCTGCCCCGTAAAATCTGTGCAATAGAAAACTGGACAGCGACCAGAACTAACCAATAGCGTTAGACTACCGCTTACGTGCTTCAAATTTAAGTACCTTGGTTATTGCAGCGTTGATGAACGTTTCAAGGACAAATAAGTCTTTAAAATATAAATATATGAAAACACAACATGACACGAGAATAATACTTGTAAAACAACGTGTTTTAGCTCTGTTTGTCGGCTACAGAGACACATTCATAAACAAGAAACATGTAGTCACCATCTTAAAAAAACCAAATCGACCGATTCTTGGTGTGATACGCTTGTCAGCCACTAGATGGTGCCATCAGATAAAAGAAATACTCCGGACAGCTGCTTTGTTTAGATCTAGATATAGGGCAAGAGTACAGAATTGTCAGAAGAGATAAACCACGCCCCCTCTTGTGGCTGGTTCCATAAGTGCTAAAGCCGGGTCCACACTGGAGGCATCAGCGGCGCGGAACGGCAGCAGAACGTTGCTGCTTCAAATAGAATCTATTATAGTCTGTGGGGGTGATCCAAACCAGCCGCGGCGCGAAACATCTCAGGCGTGTCCCAGAAGCATCTCGCCTTGCTGCTAAAGACAGGATTGGGTTCTAGTTTTGCCGTGAGCCGCTTCTGGGATACGTCAATTTCCGCAGTTAGCATAGGGCTAGACAGGAAATCACACACAGTTTCAGTGTAAAATGTCTGGTAATTTTCAAAATAAAAGACTATTGCAGCAATGTGATTTAGCTCTTTCCTGTTTAGTTTATTTTCCAGCCTTTTAGTTTCTAGCGTGATCTTGGTTTAGTTTACTGTATTTTATTGTTTTATCTGGTTCAGTCATTAGCTCTGCTGTTGTCTCTGTGTTTTGCCTCCCTACTCACTCACACCTGCCCATTGTTGTAATCAGTCATCAGCGCACCTGTTCCCTTTGTCTCCACTCACCTCCTCAGTCCTATTTAAGCCTGCTCTGTTCACAGTTCTTTGTTGGTTCCTTGTGTTTTGTGGTTTGCACATACTGTGCATCACCATTCCAGTGTTTGCGAAAACACGTCGGACAGTCGGACATTACCGACGTGATTTAATATTGTCCGACGAAAAACTTCACATCGTCGGACATTATGACCGACGCCGTGCGTCTACTCTGAACGTGCCAAAATAAAATAAACTTCCTGAAAACTGCAGACTGTTTGTTGACTTCCCCCTCAAAAGATCTAGTTTCTACATATATTTCATTATTTATTTGGACTCTCAGCGTAGCGGGTCTTCTTTTGGGCGGAGAGGATGGACAGCGGCAGAGCGCTGATTACTGATGCGCTCCGCCGGGCAGCTGCGTCGTGCGCACGGCCACAGTAACATTCACAAAGTGGCGCCACCCAAAAAAAAACATAATTAACACGAGATCGTTCACGTTTGCTCATACTCTCTTTCATTGTGCCTGACGCGCTATGCTGCTGCAGGGATCATCTCCCGTGCATCGGTTACGTCACCTCACTGGCGCGGCCGCACATTCCGCTATTTTTGCGGTCGACGGATCTTTTTGATCGGCTAATTTCAAAAGTAACTTGTGAGGTGAAAAGTAAGAAGCCAGGCAGCAGTTTTTCTGGAGGATTGAGAGGAGATGCAGCTAAGAGACAGCAGGACAGGAAAATAGTCGCATAAAAAACAAAACAGTGTTTGAAAAAAAAAATGTAGGCAGATATGTCCACTACACGTAATTTTATAATAATAATAATTTATAAGCATGTAATATTTATTTATTTGATACAATTCAGATCACCTTCAAAACTCAGTCCCACACCCAGGGCCGTTTCTAGGCATTTCGGGGACCACGGCACAGTGCAACCCCCCCCAAAAAAAAAGAGATAATTTCTTCATATTGTGATATTTGTGATGAACTAAATCATCAGACAGAATGACATTTTGTCCTTAACAGCAGTTTATTAGAGTAGTTTAACAAACAGCTGAAATAAACTCCAACTTCCAGTTTCACCTCAACCAGCCACAGCGTCTCTTAAAGGAACAGTAACACCAGGCTACAACATCAGTCACAGAAAGCCTTTATGGATCATTACAATATTTAGAAATATTTTCATATATAATATGTTGTTGCTGGTGTTTCATAATCATTTATAATAATTATATGATCTCTATTAATTTCCTAATAAATTCTGTTAATCCTCATTTTATGAATTTGGCAGAAAATCACATTGATGGTTCTTTTTTCAAATTATGTCAACAGATTATTGTCACAATAAAAATATGTATAATATGTAAAGGTCAGAGGTCACTACAATACCCACTGTTAAATAGATACAAGTCTGAAGCCCGCGAGGATTTTGTCCTACGTGGTTCAAAAATGTCCTGCGTGAGACGCTCTCACGTCTACCAGTTTGGCAGGCGTGGCTGAAAAGTTTTCGCAAACACTGCCATTCTGCTCAAGACCCAATAAAAACTTTTTTATTTGACCTTACATGGCCGCCTCCCAGATCTGTCTACTCCTTCCTGCATGTGGGTCCTAACCTCCACCATGTTGTGACATTAGGGCTGTAGAGACGATTCCTCTAAGGCAGGCATGTCCAAAGTGCCATTTGCAGCCTTCAGACCAATTTTGTGCAGCCCTCCTTTGGCATTTCTAAAATGATTAATTCTGCCTCCCAGAAGACTAGTGATGTAGATTGACATTTTCTGACATTTTCTGTTCAGAATGTTACAAATATGCCTGCTTTGAACATATTTTGAAGAATACAAATAAGAAAAAAGTCAACCTGCAGATTTTTGACCAACTCCGCCCTTTCTTAAAGTTGTGCACGATTGCCACAATGGCTCTAAAGATAATCTTATCAGATAATCCTACCTTGTGTGGTGTGTTATGATCACGCTGGTATGCTTGGAAATCTGGGCTTTCAAAATTTTGGATTGTCCTGGTCTGATTTTCAGGGACAAACGAACATGCTTCCTGTTGGATGGGATGTTCAGCCAATCAGAAAGCGAGGCGACAAAAGCTCGCAGCACTCTCCTTCTTTGCCAAGTTTGTTTAGTTTGAAGTCACATTTTATCTCACGAGATTTCCCTTCTGAGAGCAGAATGTCCATGAGTGAAGGTGATTCATGTGTCTTTGCTGCACACCACACCTTGTAGGATCAAACCTGGTATACACATGCGGTCTCTTATGCTTTAAAAATCATCCGACTATTTAAGAAATCCTGCAGCGTGAACCAGGGTTTACGTTTAAGTGATCCCTCCAGATGTTCTGAAGGAGAGAACACTGAATCAGATAAGAAAAGCTGTATTTATTTTTTGTTTCTGGTAGAAACCTACGTATATCCTCCAGCATTGCCAGCGAACACCGTCTCTGTAATGAAGGGTTCTTGAATTTGAGGAACGTTGAATAAATTGCTCAGATTGGAGAGCCCGTGTGATTAGTCTGCTCTTTGGGACTAATGGCAGTAGCAGGTGTCCAGAGGCTCCGTGTGTCTCATCTACTCATTAGAGACATTAACATTAACCACACACACACACTTGTTGATCATCGAAACTATTCATTAATGACTCTCAGCCCCTCAAGCACAGTAGCCATTGATTAAGCTGATGCATAATGATGGTGGCGGACCTGCAGGAGTAATTATTACTGCCCTTTGACTTTTGTTCACCTAAATTTAGACGTTATGAAAGCACGTTTGTAGTGCAGGAATAACGTGTAGCGATGTATTTGCAGGTGTTTCGTTGGTAAAAAGATGATACTGTAAATATTTCTGTGTTTTATGAATCTATAGATTCCATTATGATGTAAAAATGTGCGTGATTATATGATGTAGCTATTTTTATAGCCACCAGCATCAGCATGGAGAGTTTAGCACAGCTTGGGTCAAACGAGAGCAGATTATCCTCAGAAGAAGAAGAACTAATGCGGTACGTTTACAGTTAGGAGGGAAGTTCACAAAAAGATGCTCTATAATAGTCTGAAGGCAGAAAGTTTTATTTTAGGATCACGTTTGGAAATTACCTCGCTGGTGCTAAAATATCTACACTTAGATTTAAAGAAGCGAGAACAGGTTTATTTTTGTGAGGGTGATGGTATCAACGACCAGAACGTCCTAGGTTAAGTTTATCACACTGGTTCATCCCTGAGATTAAGAACTTTTATTCACTTAAATGATTCAAAGGATGGAGTTAAATAAATAAAGCATCTGTTTGAAAATAGTCAGCTAATGGGCTACGAAAAGTCCAAAGAAGAACTCTAAAAAACCTTCAGAAAAGCTGAAGAACTGTTAACAGAGACCACTTTAAAAGATTATAAAGGAGTTTGACTCCTTGGTAGCAAGTTGGCTCGAGAGTTTTGCAGCTTTTCAAACATCACTGGAAAAGAGAACATTTATTTTTTAACAGATCTTCCCTCGTCTACGTGAGAGGTGAGTGGAAGATGGCTGAGGGGTTCATGTTATAATCAGCTTGTTCCTGCAGACAGACTCACACCAAACAGAATGGAATAGCATCACAGACCTTCTAGCATGCAGACTCTTAAAGCCGCATTCCTGAACTTTGTGGATATATGCTCTCTGTCGCCCTCTAGAGGCTTGCTGCTTAACGTCACTGTCGTAAAATCAAATCTCTCTGTCGGGCATAAGAGGCATGTTTACATTCCTAATGTCAGGGAAAACAACAAACTTTTCCACCTCCACACATTGAATAAATAGTTTTATCAGGACTGTATAACAACTTTATGCCCGACCAAACACAATAACCCTGGTGAAATCATTTATTACTTACCTAGCCATTAGCAGCACGGCTAGGTCAGAGTCCGTAGGTCATGCTGTTCTTTCTAAAAGAGCTCTCCAGCGAGGAAAGGACGGCCCAATATTAACTCTGGTCTTTGCTCTTGCTCTATCGCGTTCTTCTTTTCTTTTCCTAGATTCCTCTGATAAGCGATTTCTAGCTTTCTTTGGTGGATCTGCCACGGCTAAACTGCGAGTCTACGTTATACAATTATGGCAAGCCAAAGGGGTGAGAAAATCACAGTTCATCACAGCTCCGAAAATGAAAATAATAGATGATAGTATGCCACCAAAACTTTACAAAAAACATTATTTTAAGGTGTAAAAGTTGCGGAATGTTGCTTTAACTTTCCCCTCAGTAGCATCCTACTGAAAATTTAGAGCACTCATCATCATCAGTTGGTGAAACTTCAAGAGCTCTCTGTCTAGAGAACGCAAGGGCGTGTCTGTGGATCACTGCAGAGTGGTACATAGGTGCAGTGCCCTGTAGGGCCCTATATACATGCAGCAATATCTTAAACATAACCTGTTACTCAACCGGGAGCCAACATCAGAGTGGTGTGCTCTCTCTTTCTAGAGCCAGTCAGGAAACGTACAGCGGAATTTTGAACAAGCTGAAGGCACCCAAACTCACACCAGCATACACAGGATTGCAGTAGTCAAAGCAAGACAGTACGAATGCATATGGAACCATTTCCAAATGTGCTCAACAGCACTGGCTCTGGAATAAACCCAACATTGAAATTTGTGCTTCATATTCGAGAGCCGTGTCCAGTTTTACCCCTAGTGACTGCTAACATCACCCAAGGGGCCAGTGAAGCGAGGTCAACCTTGGGAGCCATACAGGGAGTCCTGCCAGCCAAATCACCTCAGTTATGCTCTCATTTAGGTGTAAATAACTGGAGCTCATCCAAAACTTTATTTCCTCATGACAGTCAAGGAGTGGTGAGACCGAGGCACCCGCCACCTCGCAAAGAGACAGGTAGATCTGACAGTCGTCAGCATATAAATGGACGTAGATCTGTCTTTTCACCGTCTAATCCAAAGCTAATGCAGGAGATAGGTGTAGGAGACTATTTTCATGTTCAGTCTGCATGAAAAACTCAGAGTGACCCATTAGAATCAGAAATAATCATTTAAAAAAAATCTTTTTTTAGTGAACCACAACTTTAACTTCGTTTTGCACAGATAACAACTCACAAGGCATTCATTCAAAGTAGAGACCACAGCAGATTAATTGAAATAACGAGTTTCGTTCCACTTTAACAGAAGTTTTTAAAAGTTGTGCAAGCATAAAGTTACATCGGTCATTATTACAGCAAAAACTGTGAATCAGAAGTGAGGAAACGATGACTACATCTCAAAAAGATGCAGAAAAACTTAAACTCTTTGCCTGTTTGGTACAATATGTACTGTATAAGACGTGGGAGGTCTTGACATCTCAGATACCATGGGGGGGAGGGGTCTAAATACCTGCGGCTGCCTCGAGGAGCAGAATCCTGAAAAACAAAACAAAACACACACAGATGCAGTGTGAGTCCGATAGAAGTGGGCGCGCACACGCACACGGTAAACATGGTGGGAGTGAACAAATCTCAGCAGATTTCCCTCGGTAACCTGCTGTTGGTAAATATTCATAAGTAAGATCTCTGGACTCGTCCAAGCTAGCAGAGAGATGCAGAAACGTGTGAGACGTTAGGAGGAAGATAACAACAATACGAGCTGATGAATACTGAAGAGTGGAGCAAGAGGAGAGACGTTGAGGCCTTGAGAAAAAAAGGATGAAAGATTTAAAAGCAAGAACTGTTGCTTATATGATTCATATACTTGAGACGAGATGGAAGCACTTCAGCCAAGGAGAATGCCTACACGTTTTCAGACTAATTAAGTACATGTTGTTTTTCCCAGATTAATAATTGACTCGTGACCAGAACATTTTGCAACACGTCTTTATCTGAAAGAACATGGAAGTAGTATTTGTTTTTGAAGTTTCACCAACTTGCATCAAAGTCTTTCCTGTTTGATTACACTAAAAAATACCTCATGGAGTACTATTAGAGCTGACGAGCGTGAGACCTCTTGTGCATGCTCATGAAGATGTGTCATCTATCAGATGAGGTGCAGGGTGTTGAATGATTTAAAGCACTGCTTCATTACTCATTTCATAATTCAGAGTCAGAATGTCTCTCCCTAAAGGCACTCACGCTTCTTTTAGATGGGTTTAAAGGTGTGGGGGATGTAATGGTAGCCATAGGAGACCACATGATACTCTCTGTTACGTTTGTGTATTAAATTATTTTACAGGGGTGTCACACGGTTGGCTTTAGCCTCCTAAAAAGACACTTTTACCTCAGTTAGGGTGAAAAAGATGCTAAAATCCTGCTTTCTGGACTTAAAGTAACACTAAATAGTTTTTTAAACTTTATGCTAGCGCTTTAACATTGATCTCAGTGATTATTGGGTTAGAAACTTGACCAGTTTCATATCTGACACCACTCTGCAGCCCTCTGCTGACCAAAAATCGCACTAGATAGTTTTGTGGAGCTGGTAGGTGCCCTATAGGGGGCGCTGTTATACCTGCTTTACGGCTGTTAGCTGTGATGCTAGCGGTTAGCATTTTCAGTTCACAGATCGTCAATAAAAAACACAAGAAGAAAAAAAAGAAGTTTGCTTTTTCTGTTGGCATCATGGCGGAGCCTGGAAGTAAAAGTAACAGAGTAATGTCTTTGGAGGTGAAGCAAAGAGCTAAAACCAGAGTGAACATCGGCGCGGCCTACGCTAGTTTGAGGGAGCTAAAGAAGGCTACAAAGTGATGAACTGATGGTGACCTGGCTTTGTTGCTACTGAACTTGTAAGTAATAATAATTTTTGTCCAACAGTGTGGATCTTTTTACTTTGTGGTTTATTTTAGTATTAGTTGGCTCATGTTAGCGTTAGCTTGTTGTTAGTATAGCTACGGCAGGCTGCAGCTGCTCTGTGTTCTACTGCCTCCTCGCTTGACACTCAGCACGAAGGGGTTGGATTGGGGGGTTAAACCACCAAATAGTTCCCGAGCATGGCCACAGCTGCAGCTCACCGCTCCCCACCATGGGGATGGGTCAAATGCGGAGATGTAATTTCACCAGTGTGTGACGATGACTTGGGACTTTAAAGGGATATGCAGTTTTGGCTTTCTTTTAGCACCCCCTAGTGTCTGTAGAAACCCTTCACAAAATTTAATTACAGAAAAAATTTACCTTTTGTATAGAGACGCCTCATATAATATGATAAATATTGTTTTTATTTAAATAAATATTGTTAAGTTGTAAAAATTCTCAAGGATAACACAGTAAAACCACTCACTCTGATGCATGTGATTGAACATTAATTTTAATGTGGGCATTTTGCAGAAATGTAACACCTAACCTCATTGGCCATGAGTCCATATATGAGGTTTGGCAGCAATAATATACTAAAGGAGTCCAAAAAGAGCCTGCAGAGCCTGACTTACATGCACAAAAACGACATTATGTTTCGAAAAGAAGACAAACACACCAAACGGAGAATGCACGTTTGAACGTGCTGTCAGCGGCACCCTGAAAACCAAGACCTGATGAAGAGAAGGTGTTCTTTTTTGTGCGGTGTACCTATTTTGCAGCAATAGAGCAGACTCTAATTTGTAGAGTTTTAATGATTGAATATATTCGTCTGCAAACATCAGTCCACTGGGAATAAACTAAACACAAGCTCCAAGTGAATTCCAGGTGGGACAGTCTGTTCCCAACAGTTGGCAGGCAGGTAAAACAAGTCTCTGGGAAACTTGCATAAACCCAATTCCCAACTGGGATCCTCCCTGGATCTGTCTGAGCTTTGGTTTGTGCATCATTTTTAATTTAATGTTTAGTTCTTTGCTGCTGCATCAGTCTTTTAGTTTTATTAGGAAAGTTTTTGTGTCTTCAGAGCAACTTGTTTACCATATTCTCACATCACCACCGTACGACGTTAGTACGACGTTAGAGCCAAGCAGCCTCTGTGCTTTTAAAATAACCCTCTTTTCACAGTTCTTTAGATTTTATTTCATACCTGTCAACAGACCACTCCAATCCTTTATCTAACCCTAAACTGGTCCTATAACGTTTTGAGAGCGTAAACACCAAATAGTTCTGTAAACCAATTAGATATAGATTCAGAAGCAAATGTTTTCTCTATGAGAGCTTAAATGAGCCCCTGATGATGTCTCCTCCACTCTTATACTCCGCTGATGTGCATGTTGAGCAGGATGTCAACCCCCCAAGACGCTGGTAAAAATAAAAATCCTTGTAAGAAATTAACTAGCTCAATTTTGATCAATCAGACCACGTCTGAAACCATTCATGACACAACACGACTTGAAGATAGTAGTTCATGCTTTTATTACAGCTCACACTGATTATTGCAATTCCTTCCTATTTGCAGGGCAGCTTTAGCGAGGCTACAACTTGTGCCAAATGCGGCTGCAAAGTTTTTAGTGGGCAAAAAGAAATTTGACCGTGCTACACCGGTCTTGGCGTCTCTGGCTGCCTGTTGCCTGTTGATTTTACAGTTCCTTTTAAAATCCTTTTATTGGTTTTGGGTTGGCTCCGTCATACTAAAGACACTGTTTCAGCCATATACCCCGGTACGGGCACTTTGCTCAGAGACTCTTCTTCTGCTCTCGGACTAGGACTAGGACTAGGACTAGGACTCGCTTAAAGACAAGAGGAGACGGGGCGTTCTCCGTGGTGGAAAAAAAACACAATTACCTATTTCTGTATCTAATTATCAACAGAATAAAAATGACACTATCTTCCTTTATTAATGAGAGAAATAAAATATTTAAGTGACTCAGTAAAAGGTGCATCCTCTTAGTTTTCTTTCAAAATTCTTTTTAAAGCATAAAAAAGTTTCAAGAAAGTTTCTGCTGTTTGGTTTCAGTTAAAATCAGATTTAATCTCTTTAAAATTGATCCTGTTTTATGTTAAATAAAAATAATTCAGAAAGGTGTTGGATAGATTAATAGATCAAATCCCTGCTGTAGTGTAACTGATGAACTAAATGAACACTGTTTAGATTTCTGTTGTGTGCCACTGATTTCATTTTAATCCCTCTATTTCTCTTGGATATAAACCTAAACTGTACTTGCAAATGTTTTCTTCCTTCACTTTTCACACCTTTTCCTCCTTTCTGTGGGAGACAGTAATCCCCGGCTGCAGCACTAATAGCGTTAGCGGAGCATATCCAATCCCTTTAGAAACCTTGAAAGGCAGCAGTGAGCTCAGACCCACCCTGAGACACTTCTCTGAGGGACTACGCTACCCATACTGCCTCAGGAAAACCAGGCATGTGCTCAAAGACTGGTGGATTGAATGGCCATCAAGAACTTCAGCCTATGGAAAAAAACAGACAAATTCTGAATCCACCGGTCTTTCTTTTGCTCCATCCTAGTTGTGAGTAAGATAATCAAACTCCTCCTCATTCCCAAGCTGGAGAGAGGATTCAAAGAGGTTCAAATGAAGGCAACTGGACTGTTTTGGTATCTTGAAGACGTTTCGCGTCTCATCCGAGGAGTTTTGTCAATTCTGACTAGAATATGGGAGGGTCAAGATTATAAACTGTAGCTGTCTATTGTTTAACAAGCCGAGACTACCTATGAATACCCCTCCGCCCTACCCCTCGAGGAGTCATCGATGTCGTTAGGCCCTATTGTGTTGGAATGGTTGTTTTGATTAGATGCAGGAGGGTGTGACCTAAACCATGGACTCAGTTTTAAAGAGATAGATATGTATGCATGAGGTATTATCATGTTTTTGTATCAATAAACAATCTGAATCACACAATATCTCAGATTGAAATGTTCCACAGCCTTCTTCTGCTCTGATGTTGCTGCATGGTCCTTGAATTATTCATGTGCACAGAGCATACGTGCATTCTGTTTGTTTTTGCTAAATGTAACGCAAGTGCATGTGTGTGCATGCAGTGTGATATCTGGAGAGAGAAGAAAGAGGCAAATTTAAGACTCCTTGTTCAGGCATCTTAAAACTGTCTTAGCTTCACAAGACAAACAAATGTCCCCAAGCACAGCCTTGTAAGGCAGAGCAGCCGACTAGGGGATGACTTGTCTGCCTTTGTCCCGCTCGATGTAGGAAAGCGACTGCCAAGCACTCTGCTCCTCGACTACAGCTCCATCTCTCAGTCGGTACCAATTGCTCACAGTGAGTCACTGAGTTGAAACCAGGCTGCAGTCTGCCACCGCACCAGCTTACGAGTAATCATTCCACTATGCAGAGTCAATAAGTTTTGTTTTGTGTGTTCGTGTGTGTGTGTGTGTACAAGAAAGAGAAGGAGAAAATGATGTAGACACAAGAAGGAAACTACAAACGGATGAAGAGGAAAGGAAGATGAAAAAAGCAGAGATAGTTGTGTGTCGGGACTCAGAATGAGCTGTGAGCTAATGAATCTAGATGAAAGCTGACTGTCGGGGCTAACTCAATTCTTTGCTCTGCTAGTCACGGTTCTTAGCTTAATGATGTTTGCTTCAGCCTGCTGATGCATGAGCCAAGGCTGGATCGTCTTCTTTTGGTCATATGTTTTATTTTTCAGTCTCCCACGACCTCTGATTGCCGCGTGGACGTGTGAGTAAGAGTGTCGAACTTGGCCGAAGGAGCTCGCAGGATGACATCACCCAAACAGATATTCCTTTAAGACATGTTTACAATGCTTTCACCAGCAGCACGCCTCTCTCCCCCTGCTCGCGTAAATACAGAACTTGGCTGACCGTAGTACGCGTAGCGCTGTGTTTACGCAGAGCAGATTGAGAAAAGCCGACCAGAGCAAAGCTGCGACGTGTGGGGTTGTGGTTAAATACGGGACGGGAAAAAAGCTACCAAGGGCGAGGATGTTCCAGGGAGGTCTCTGCAAAGGGTTTCCATGACTTTGAGAGGAAAGGTGTACACAGAGGTGAGAGGGAGATGCGGCTCTTGCTCGGGAAAGCTGCTCAGTCTGCAAACCAGCAAAAAGGCTTAGGGCCCGGATCAGCGCCAAGGAAGTGATGACCAGAATCAGGAGGACAATAGAGATTGTGAGGATGTCTGAAGGGAAATCTGAAACATTGTAGGTTCCTATTCAGATAGTAAAATTCTCAGGTTGTTAGGGATCATATTAGGGTAGCTGATCTGATTCACACATCGAGTTTTCAGATTCCAGCATCTTAATGGTCCAAGTGTACTCACTAGTGTGAGCAGTTATACAGACAAAGAAAAAAGTCTCAAATTCCTGAAGGAAAGTGTGTCCCGTGCTCTCATAGTAGATTGTTTTTGAATGGTCTGTATTTGTATAGCGCCTTCTAGGGTTCTGCAGCCCCCCAAGGCACTTTACAACACAGTCATTCACACACTGGTGATGATGAGCTACAATGTAGCTACAGCTGCACTGACAGAGGCGAGGCTGCCGAGCACTGGCACCACTGGTCCCTCCGACCACCACCAACAGGCAAAGTGGGTTAAGTGTCTTGCCCAAAGACACAACAGCAGCATTCTCTGCCAGGAGCTGGGATCGATCCTACAACCTTCTGATTACTGGACAACCAGTGGCGCCCCCAGAAAAGTTTCATAGGGGGAGCCATGGGGCCTTGTGGTGATGTAATAAATGCTCCTTTATTCATTTTCATTAAAAATATAACAATACGCATCCAACACACTTACAATAATTTTTGAGAAACACAAAAATGTTAGAAAAAACATTTGAAACAGTTATTTGATATGTTTAAACATTTATTTTAGAATTTTAGAGCATCTTAATTTCGCCTGTTGTTTCTTCACTAAAACAACAGCAGCGACATAACATTTTTTTTTCTGATTATTTATTCATTAAAAGTATAATTTTATATGGTTTTACACGTCTTCATTAAATAAAACAAATGTATGGTTTGTGTGAACATTAATATGACTTATTAAAGAACACGGGTCTTCCCTGGAATGGCCAGTGAGGTGGCCAGCAATTTTCTAGGGGTGGCCACGGCCACCCCTGGCCACCCCTTGGGGGCACCACTGTAGACAACCCGCGCTACCTTCTGAGCTACTGCTGCCCCCAAACTAAGATTATCTTATGTTGGGAAATGATGGAGTTGTAACCATTTTGGTCAGAAGGGTTCCTGAGCCTTTAAATGGTCAAACCTGAATTTTGCACGATACTCCAGTTTTTTGTTTTACTTGAACGGAACAACAGCCTCGGCCTCTTACAGCAGCACTGTTCTTGACTCATTTCGTGCTCTAGCATCTCTCTCTGTGCTGTAAGAGGAAATACTTTGATTATGACCTGAAACTCTGTCCTTGACCAACGAGAGTTGGGACCCGTTGCTCCTGGCCGCGCTCTCAGGCTCGCCGAGGCAGGACGGCTGTCACAATCTGCTCGGCGCGCTCAACTCCAACAAGGACAGGTTCGTCTCTGGAAAAGAGATCAAGAAGAAGAAGAAGTGTCTCTTTGGGCTGCAGGTTCAAGCCCCGCCTCCACTGACGTCTGATTCGTCGCCTCTCATCAGCATCACCCACCAGAGAAGAACACACAGCTCTCTTCCTGAAAGTGTTGACCCCGTTTGTCGTTCATTAGAAAACTACTGATGCCTCGTTTTGAGGTCAGAATGCAGAACGTGTGCCCTGACCGTGTTTTCATGAAGGTTCTATCAGAGCAGATGGCCTGATAAGTCTTCAGAAAGAGGTCTTTTGGAGCCAAACAGGGATTTTCATTTTGTTCCTACAATCCTACAAGCTGCTTGTTAAACAAGCTGTCATGGTTACAAGTCCTGAACAAGTCACAGACTCTACAACCTAAAAAAAAATCACTCAAAGCAAAATAAGCTTTTAAATTTGAGGTGCTTCAACCCGTTTATCCACTCGTACCGAAACAGAAATAACGTGTAAATTTTGCATAAGGAAATTGTTGCATGAACGTTTTTATCTTTGCAGTTCAATTCTCCCTCTGTTCACTTTGGTATTCAAATTTTAAAAACTCCAGGGAGTCAACTCTCACATCCCTGAGCTCGTAGAGGTTAATTCAGGACTCCAAAATAAAGGAGCGTGATGATAAGCCTGGTAGCATCTGGGGGAAACAAGCTAATGTGACAGCAAGGAGACGGGAATGTTGGGAGTGTGCATGGTTGTTCTGGAGAGGAAACACGGACAAGATGCTGCAGAGATGCAGCCACACAGAACAGGGAACCAGATTTATTTATATATACTTAATATGTTGATTAATTTAATAAGAATTTTTGTTCGTTCGTTTTCCTCTGCTTATCCGGGTCGCGGGGGTAGCATCTCAAGTAGGACGCCTCCACCAGCTCCTCCGGCAGGATCCCAAAGCGTTCCCGGGCCAAATTGGAGATGTACTTGCTCCAACGTGTCCTTGGTCGACCCGGGGTCCTCCTGCTGGCAGGACATGCCCGAAACACCACCCCAGGGAGGCGTCCAGGCGGAGGAGCAGCGGCTCTACTCCAAGTCCCTCCCGAATGCCCGAGCTCCTCACCCTATCTCTACAGCTGGCCACCCTCCAGAGGAAACTCATTTTGACCGCTTGTATCCACAATCTTGTTCTTTCGGTCATTACCCAAAGCTCGTTACCATGGTGAGGGTTGGGACATAGACCGACCGGTAAATGGAGAGCCTCGCTCTCCTTTATAAGAATTTATTCCCTTTAATTAATTTAACCAGTGATATCATATTTTACTGTCGTTAGATTAGAAAACATTCTATCCACAATTATTTCTTGAAACTTTACATTCATAATCATAATAGGTTTTATGATGTGAGCACAAAGTTCAATGAGTATCCATCAGTTTGTCATTGAGAAGCTGCGTGCCAAGCCCGGTGTCTTTCCAAAACACCCGTTTTGAATTAAACTTAATGCATAGTTACTAAAATGTTTCAGTTTGAAATAAAAAACCTTCAGCAGACTGATATTAATATTCAAAACGACCTGCGCGCTAATATGTGTGGAATTCTTGGTTGGATATTATTTGAACAGACAAGGCTGTGTGCTTTGAATCACAAAGCAAATGAGGAGCACGGAGAAAAATAGAGCATCTGTGCAGCTTCATTTCAGGTTGCATCTGAACAAAAATCCAATTTAGATGCATCCCTCCTCGACCGTGTACCCGTGTGGACTCCTACTCACTGTGCAACAGAACTCGAGGGCCGAGACTCAGCCAGGCAACGTGAGCCTAATCTAATCCGTGATGCTGAAATCTGAGGCGCCGAAAGACAAACGGAAAGGTGTGACGCCAAAAAGGGCGACCCTCGCCCCGTCAGCATGCTGAACAGGAGCAGGAATGGAAATGGGACTGCCTCTGAACATATATGTTTTGATTCTTGCCTGTATGGAACTCACATGATTGATGTCTACCACCTGGAGGGTGAACGGAACAGAGAAAAGAGTGACCAATCAGCAAATAATACAGGATCTCTTACTTGTGCACAACAGCAAACACTTACTGGTTGAGTTTCTCTGAAAAGAAACTCTGATTTCCTGTCTTTATTTTTATAAAACCAAGCACAGCCAGACAGATTCCTGTGGGTGAGCTATTCTGGACCACTGTCGATCATTTGAACAATAGTTGGCAAAGCGAGTACCAGGAAGTCGCAGATCCCACGGAGATAAATCACCACGCTCCACCTCTGGCATTACGACGCTTTACACCAAAACGTCTGGACGTTGAGCAGCCATGGGAAACCTTTTGAGAGATGAGTTTTTACCATTGCATTTACTGGAGATTGATGAGCTGTCCTCAGATCTTAGATGGCTGTTCTGATGTATCTAAAGTACGCTTCAAGGGACCATCAATCTGAGCTGGACGATACGACCTGGCGTCTATCTGGGAAGCCCAATCCGACAGTCGGTAAAGACGTTTCTGTTCCTGGCCCTCACTCCCGTAAACTCACCTCCTCACGGACCAGGATTGTACACCACTGCGCTACAAGAGTACATGAGGTAGGCAGAGTGAGAAGGATGAGTGGAGTGGAGAAGGTGGAAGCACTTCCAGGTGGTCCAGAAGGTTTTATTTTTAGTGCAACACAGGAAATGGAGGAGGTTGTGGTTTGGAAGAAGGTTTCCAAAAAGCAGGGGTGTCCAAATCAAATGTTTTTAGATTCTATGGCAGGGGTAGGGGTAGCAGGGAAAACCTCCTAAGGGAGGTTTCCCTGCTTCAACTCAGCTGATCCACCTGTTCAGCAGCTCATCAGGCTCTGCAGAAGCCTGTTAAAGTAGCTCTCCAGAGTATTTCTTTTATCTGATGGCACCATCTAGTGGCTGACAAGCGTATTACACCAATAGTTGGGTCAACTCTGTAATTTAAGATGGCGACTGCAAGTTTCTTGTTCATCAATGTGCTTCTGTAGCCGACAAACAGAGCTGAAACATGTTTTACAAGTATTATTCTCATGTCATGTTGTGTTCATATATTTATATTTTAAAGACTTACTTGTCCGTGAAAATTTCATCAACGCTGCATCAGCCGAGGTGCTTCCTTAAATTTGAAGCGCGTAAGCGGTAGTCTAACGCTATTGGTTAGTTCTGATCACAGCTCAGTTTCCTGTTACACGGATTTTACGGGGCAGGGGGTGGGCTTACATTATATCACACTACATGATAAGACAATCACTTTTACGGATTTCTGAAAAATCATAAGTAATTCCTGAAAGGGTAAAACTCCGGATTGCTGCTTTAATCACCTGCTGATTAAAATCAGGTGTGTTGAAGCAGGAAAACCTCTAAAACATGCTGGTTAGCGGCTTCTGGATAGCGGTTTTGTTGGCTCTCTTTTTTAATATTTGAATTGTTTCCCCCTTGAACTCCCATCAAAAACTCCTTGTTTGTTGTTTTGACAGACTACAAAAAGATCTTGAGAAGTGTTATAAGATTTCCCACTCCATGGCATCTATGAGGCCGTGTGTGTGTGACAGGCCCTCGGTCTGAGCACTGTAACTGACAAAAACATTCACGCTTCCTAAAATCCATCACAGTGAGGGGAGGTGGAGGGAAATGAAGAATCTGGACAGAAGGATGAAGAGGAGGAAAAAAAAGAAGCTGACTGGAAGCTGATTTGAGAACAGCTGATGTTGGTGCTGCAGAGTGAAGCTTCCTGCCGTCAGCCCACATTTAACGGTTACCTGACAGAGCTGCCAGTTCCGTCCGACACCGGCAGAGTGACAGGAACGCTGAGGTGCCGTTAGAGAACTTGTGAAATCTAATGGGCTCTTTTTGTTTAGAATGATGTTTTACAACGAGGTTTACAGGACACAAGCTCTGCTAAACCATTACAGCGTGCTTTACATGAAGAAACCTGTTTCACAGCTCCCAGGCTCCCCATCAGCAGCGCTATGATGTCATCAAGTCAAGACACAGAACAGGAGGGCCATTATTTTCCCATGCGCTGCAGTAATGCTCTCATCCGTAAAACCTGGTGATGCCAGTAATGAAACAAGAGAAGCCTTAGCAAAGGCCCTGAGGTGTGTGTGCGGTGTGTGACTGTGTGTGAATGTGCTTGGAAATCAACCCCCGCAGAGAAAACCATACGACTGCCACCTGCCACGTGATCTTGGATCATGAACGAGCAAATTATACCCAGATGTTGGTCTGCAGAGAGCAAAACGGGAAATGAGATCTGTGGACGCTCACTCCGGCTACTGTTTTGGGGAAATAAAAGCAGGCAGCGTGCTTACTGGATCTGTGATAGCTCAGTGTCTGTAGAGTCTTATCAGGGATCTGCCGCCACCGTAGCAGGGCAGCATTAAAGCAGAGTTTGGCTAAGCTTAGCGCACAGCTTGATATTAGTTGTGCTTGAGTGACCCTGAGAGCCGGCTAAGAGGCTGAAGTGAAAACATGGATGAGGTTCAATATTAGCTCCTGCTGAGGCTGTGAGGTCCTCGCTCTGCAGCGTGTCCTGCTGCTAATGCTGGACCCAACGGTGGTACAGTGTACATTTTAGGACATCCTCAGGTGTCAGACATCAGACCATAGAGAAAAATAAAACATCAGGTTTCATTCAAAAACTTATCAAACAAAAAGGACTCAGGAAAAAGTTTGTCGGAAAAAAAGGTCTTAGGAAAAAGTTTGTCGCAAAAAAGATCTTGAAAAAAAGTTTGTTAGAAAAAAAAGATCTCAGGAAAAAGTTTGTTGGAAAAAAAGATCTCGGAAAAAGGTTTGTCGGAAAAAAAGGTCTCAAGAAAACGTTTGTCAGAAAAAAAGGTCTTAGGAAAAAGTTTGTCGGAAAAAAGATCTCGGAAAAAAGTTTGTTGGAAAAAAAGGTCTCAGGAAAAAGTTTGTCGGGAAAAAAGATCTCAGGAAAAAAAGGTCTCAGGAAAAAGTTTGTCGGAAAAAAAGATCTCGGAAAAAAGTTTGTTGGAAAAAGGGTCTCAGAAAAAAGTGTCAGAAAAAGTCTTTGATGTATTTTTGTCCAACAAACTTTTTCCTGAGACCTTTTAGTCTGATGCCATTTAGTCAGACGTTTTATGGGTTTTTGAATGAAACCTGATGTTTTCATTCTCTATGGTTTGATGTCTGACACTGAAGATGTCCTAAAATGTGCACCGTATCCCTGACATCAAAGGCATTGTATCCATAACACAGTTAGCCTGACGCAACATTCACCACCAGCAGGAGCAAAAGAGGCTGAAACATGGTTTATTGTAGAAGAACAAATGGTGAGCAGCAGGCAGGTTCATGCTTTAGGGGTTTGCTAATCCCAGACCCCCAAGAGGTTTGGTGTGGAACGCCATGGTGGTCCTCGGATATGATTACAGTTAGCAAAGAAACAAGCCAGTGTCATTCCTTACTTGTCACACGTGAATGTTTGGTCTGAATTCCGTGGTGTCACATATCCACTCTACCAAGTTTGCATCATTTTTCAGAGTGGTGCTCTAACCGACAGCATCTGAAACAGGAGCCACGAACCTGGAGGCAACAACCAGGTGTTTAACGTGGATTTACAGGTGTAGAAATAACAGACAATACCCTGCCATACTTTAAAAATATGATACAATGAACTACCATACCATAAACTGAATAGTAGCCTATATTTGTATTGTGTTAAAACAACTGCCTGCAATTTAAACATTATATGATGCAATGAACTTCCATACATTAGTGAAATAAAATAGTGGTCTACTCTACTCTCATTATATGATACCATGACCTGCCGTATTTATATAACACAATATCAAGGCCTAAAAATATGTAAATTAAATGACACAATGGCATGCCACAGTCACATTTAATGATACAATGAACTGTCTTACTTTAATGTTGGGATAGGCTGGTCTGTCAAGCTCACACTGAATGATACAATGAACTGTCAAACATAGTAAAGTTAGCAATGGCCTAAATACAATGATCTAGAACACTTATATGAAGCAATGACTTGCCATAGAAATAGTAAAACAAATTGCCATATTGCTTTAAATGGTATAGTGACCTTTTAAGCTTAATGTTTAATATAAAATAGCCTGCCATACTTACATTTCATGATGTCAAACTTGCATTATGTGATACACTGGCCTGCTATAATTCAGTATCTCGTACCTAAACAGTTGGTAGCAGTGTTGCCTTGCAGCAAGAAGGTTGCGGGTTCTAACCCCAACTGAGGCCTTTCCATGTGGATTTAGCATGTTCTCTCCATGCATGTGTGGATTTTCACCTGGTACTCCGGTTTCCTCCCACAGACCAAAAACATGCATGTTGGGTTAACTGGAGACTCTGAATCGTCCCTAGGTGTGTGTCTGTGATGACCTGGTGACCTGTCCTGGGTGTCCCCCTCCTCTCGCCCAATGACTGCTGGAGTTAGGCACCAGCTCCTCAGGAATAAGTGATTTAGAGGATATGAATGAAAGTGGAGGTCAAAAGAAGAGTGAGGAAAAAAAAAAAACTAAAAATGACCTCACCTTAGACAGGATGAAACATTTACATCACAGTGTTGAGAGGACCAGAGGACATTATCCACAGTTTTGCAGTAGAATACTTTTGACAGACATTGAAACACTCCTAGAACCAAAACTGCATCAGACTGTGATCCAATTAACTCTGTCAAATGTGAATCATGTTGATAATTAGTACAGAGTTGTAGCGATAAAGCTCTAAGTGTGTCACCTTCCAGAAGTAGGACATCAGTAAGAGTTACAGGGGCTAATGAGAACACACACACACACACACACACACACACACACACACACACACACACACACACACACACACACACACTCAAGCCAGTAGAAGGATCTATAGAATGTTGTCAGGACAAATAATTCATTTTCATCCGCCAAAAAGATTTTTGGTATCTTTCGGTCACTTGCTGCATTTGACATTTTACATTCTGTATTGCTGAGCAACCTGACCCCCCCCCCCCCCCACCCCCACCCCAATCATCACACGTGTTTCTACATAATATTTGATTGAATGATCAATATCATAACCCAACTCTTTCGTCAGATATGACAATAAAACGGCAGATTTGACCCAGTGATCCTCCTGCAGCTGTAAGATTGGTGGTTTGATCATACTGACTCTTTTATTATAGCGCCCCCTGTTGGATTAAATCAGCATCACATAATGTTCATGAGATGTTTGCCTAAAATTTATCACTAATGTCTCTCTCATATATATATATATATATACATTCCTCAGGATCGACATATACAAATATCTAAACATGTCTATATAGTAGTTGGTCTCTAGTAGTTTTGCATATACTTTCAGGTTTGCTGTTGTGAACATGCAGATAAAACACCAATTTATCCAAACTGAACATAAAATTGATTTGCATTTCATAATAATAGTAATAACAAACATGCCCACACACCCTCAGTGCCAGTTTGCCACCAGATGGCGGTGTTGCACAACACAGAATACTGTGAGATTCGGCTGCAGCTGTTTAAAGATTACAAAACAAAAAGTGCACTTATTTTTCTACAGTCATTTTCAGAATGAAGGATCATTTCCTGAACTGAACTTGTGAAATCTGCTGCAAGTTTCAAAGCTTGAAGTTAGGGACATATATTCTCTAAGCAAAGTCAAATGTTACTCTAATATCCACACATGCTTGCCCCGTGGCTGGCCTGAACCTGCACAGATCTGAACATGAATAATGAACCAGAGCTTACTCTTGATCCCTTAGTAACAAAACCAAACAAACCACTAACAGACTCATATTAAAAGACTTTGACGCATCTTCCAGCAGTAGGTCATGTGCTTTCTGGTGGCGAACAAACGTTGTAGTTTTTGTTGCCAAAATATTCTCCAAGTTCCCTGTCAGGATCAGCAAAATTATAATCACAACGTGTTACACAAGCACAGAGAAAAAGGGTGACGACATAGATTTAATGCAGCAACACTTTGGAAATGAATCAACAACAGTTATTATATACAATATGAACACTAAATGAAGCGAGAGAAGGATATTTCAGCAGAGTTATGATGTTTCCATTTGGCCTCCTACAGAATATTATGTTTTCTGCTGAAATTACATTTTAACCACGAGCTGAAGGAGGACGTTCTATGATAATTTCTTTATGATAACAAAGTCAAACTGGAATAATAATTATAATAAAGGATAAGTCACAGATGAATTATTTATGGTTGTAATAAACACCCCACCATGAAATGTAAATAATTAATTTATTCCTGAGGAATCCTTTGGAAATGATCGAAGTATTTAATGAATCAATTTAGAACAGAAAAAAAAATGGTAAATGACATTTATCTTGCAACACTTATTGTAAAATGCTGGTTTTGTTTTCATTTACAAAAAGAACAAGAAATAGAGGTTTGGTCCTTTGCATGTCTGAAACATGTAGGAATGGGGCCATAATGGCAGAAACGCTGTTGTTTTGGTTTGTGATGCATCTTGTCCGTCCATCATTCAGGATTCTCAAGTAGAAAACAATCCAAGGATTTGTCAGTCTTCCATGGATTGAACATCCCTCGAATTTCAAAGCCTGTAATTAAATGAGAAACTGTGACATATTAAATCAGATTCTACTGTTAGCATTTAAATGGTAAATTTAATTACCGTACAATTAGAGAAAACTACAAAGGTTAGAAAAAACTTTTCTTCCTTTCTACAAAGCGAGAGGAAGGAGGTTCTGTTTGAGTTGGTTCTGGAAACTTTGACCTCGGCAGCTCGCGTCTGCTTGTCTGCGTGTCTGCATGTCTGTCGCGCGCTGGTCTTGTACCGTCTTCCTCAGCCACCAGATTCTGTGGCTCTAGGGTGGAGCCTGAATAAAGGGGTTGGGTCTTTGAACTGTTTCTTTTGTTTGTTTTGTTTTATAAAATGCAGCTTGCTCGAATTCTGCACCTTTAATAAGAAAAACATGACATAGATTTTTAATTTATATCTAAAAAACAACCAGTTGAGGTGTAGAAGTCCTTCTCCATGGCTTAATCAAACTCCTCCCACGCCTGAGTTTTTGCCTCAACCACCACCCGAGCCTCATTCCTCTTAGACTGCTGGTAGCTCTCAGCTGTAGCCATATTTAATATAAATACCATATTTTATTAAAAGAAATACCAAGGATTCCTTTATTAAACGTGGTGAACATTTGTTTAATCAATACATTTGCATTGGTCTCTAGTAGGAATGATGCCTTGTAAGTTGCATTCGGGGGAAACATGCACCTAAATCAGGTAGTATAAGTCAGCTGGAGGAGAAAGTAGCTTCAGACGGCAGGATCTGGAGTCTTATTTCCTGATATTTGGATATCTGGCCTCTGATTGGCTAACGGCAATGCGACTCTACCACTGACTCTGTTTGCTCTGCAACGTTGATGTTTTATCTCCATAAATAACACAAGCCTGGAGGAGTTCTGCTGTGTGGTGGAGTTGCTAATGCTAACGGTTAGCTTCTACTAGCCCAAACGTTCTCTGCTGTTTCCTGGACGCTAACCCAACAACAGCCTTCCCCGTCGTGAGTCAAGTGACAGTGTGGCGTAGATCTGTCAGGATTTTCTAATCCTAGAGTTTCACCGTCTATTTTCTATCAGAAGCTAATGCAGGAGATAGGTGGAGGAGACTATTTTCATGTTCAGCCTGCATGAAAAACTCAGAGTGACTGATTATAATCAGAAATAATAGTTTTTCAGTGAACCACACCTTTAATGAAACTTCCATTTGTTAGTTTTAATTTCATTCATACAAAATCATAAAACTACTTTATGCAAACCATAAAAATCTACAGAAGGGTTGAAACTTGCATGTTGCTTGACATTTAGGTGGTTGAATTAAAAAAGTACAAAGCTCACATGTGCTGGTGGAATAAGTCAGGGTGGTTTTTTCTTTGAGGATTCATGCATAGATGTAGAGAACCTAAACGCTTCTCTGAGCTACGAGCCTCAACACTGAGCAGCTATTTGTGGGTCGTAAAGTGTGAAATGACTGCTTAACCACATCCCGTAAAACATTCCCAATATGTTGATTTAAACCCACCAAACTGCTAATTCTGATAAAGATTGGCTTCTTAACAGGAAATCAACATGACTGAGAACACGAACTAACCCTAGAATGAAGCAATAAATAGCTGGTGCTGGAGTAGAAAAAACGTCCAGAAGCTGAGCAGAAAACCACATTCTGTGAAATGGGAAGTCAACGCAGAGGATGTAAAAGTTTGGTATAAAACCAGCACGAGCAGGCAAACTTAGTCTCTGGAGGACGCGGCTCGGATCACAGCTGACAAGTTTACATTTAAAAAAGATCCAGAAGCTCTATTTGTGAGTATAATAAAGAAAAGATTTTATAATTCTGATTTGTTTATTTCCTCATGTAGAAAGTCTGTAGTTCAAGGTAGTCATGATGAAAACTAATTTTTACATTCAGTACAAAACAAACTATTTAAACCACGCAGAGAAAGGTCGTTTACAAAGTTCCACTTCTGAAGTAGAAAATGAAAACTTACAGACAGAAATGACATTAATACTGTTGTTTTCAGTCGTTTCACTAAATGAAAGAAGCTAAAGTTACCTTTATATTAGGGGTGGAAATTTTACGCGTTAATTATGATTAATTAATTAGAAAAAAAAAACGCGTTAAAAAAATTAACGCATTTAACCCTTTAAGCCCAAGGGTTCCCAGACTGGGGGATGTTGACGTTTAGCAGCAAAATCCATGCCCTAAATATCAATCTAGTCAAGCTGCACCTCTAAAGAAAGCTCAGAGCCTTGGCTACAAGACCATGTAAACCTTTCTTATGTGCTCCAAACACAACTAAAACAAGAAATCCCTCTTCGTGTGTTTTTGCCTTCATTTCTGTCTCTAATGATGCTAAATCAAATCAAATTGCACACACATTCTATCAACCCATCATCATCATCATTATTATTATTATTATTATTATTATTATTATTATTATTATTATTTTAAAGACAATACCACTATTAAAATGTACTTAAAATAGTATTGTACTTTTAGGTCTGTCCTATACATATATTTATATTTTTTTTTCTCCTGTTTTGATTTGAAATACAATTTAAAAGCATTTTTTTAGAAATAAAAAAAATATTATTTACAATAATAATGTTAATGACTATTGTTTGATTCTCTGTCTCATTTAATTTACAAAAATTGCTTTCGGGGCAAATTTCCTTGAACGATTAAAATGCGATTAATCAAGATTAATTAATTACAAAGCCTCTAATTAATTAGATTAATTTTTTTAATCGAGTCCCACCCCTACTTTATATATAGGAGCGCTGCAATAGCAGAGCCAATAAGATAAGATAGTCTGGTTAAATAGAGAAGACATGTAAATAGACTATGTCCACTCTTTATTATGCTGTACGTATAATTTGCATTCAAAGCCACGGAGTGTTGTGACCATAAAAGGAAAGGGAGGATGCTTCCATCATAATAAAGGCTCTATTACCTTCAGTACTCTGTTTACTGTCTCCATTGTAAAAATAGAGGCAGCGCGGGCTCATGGCTGCTCCATCCTTCACGCCAACAGAAACTACCACAAACTACACAATGGTAGGTTATTTATGATTAATCTTTGATCTTCTAACTTATATAAAATAGTTTTAATCACAGCTCACCCATATTTTCTCTCTCCTCCCATCATTCCACTCCATTTTCCTAATCTCCACAGCAGCTGTCCAACTCCACAGGGATAGACAAAGTGCTGGAGAGATACTACCTGACTCCATTTTACGCCCTGGAGTTCTGCGTCGGCTTTCCTGCCAACCTGTTGGTCCTACTCGGCTACGTGTTTTGCCTACAGGAGTGGCAGAGCTGCAATGTTTACATTTTTAACCTGGCGCTGTCTGACCTGGTTTTTCTCTGCACCCTCCCTCAACTCTCCTATCTCTATGCAAACGACCAATCGTTGGATCCCTCCGCTTGCATCATCAACCGCTACGTCCTGCACGTCAACCTTTACTCTTCCATCCTCTTCATGGTGTGGCTCAGCGTTGACCGCTTCCTGCTCGTGAAGCATCCAACGAGACTCCACTTCATGCTCAGGCCACGCGTAGCCGTGCTCGTCTCGGCGCTGAGCTGGCTGGCCGTCAATGTGGAAATCGCTCCACTGATTGCGCTGATGGTGAAGGACTTACAGAGGCACGCCTGGAGCATCTGCAGGGATTTTGCCAGTTTAAAAGGAGACATCAATCCGTTACACTATAGTCTGGGATTAACCTTCACCGGATACGTTCTTCCGCTGCTCGCACTTTGTGTTTTCTCCAAACAAATTTCCCATCTGCTTCATGTGCAGGAAAGAGCTGTACAGCGTAAGAAAACCTACAAAAGGCCCCTCCGAATCGTGATTTCAGCCACAGTAATGTTTCTGGTCCTGTACACGCCCTACCATGTGATGAGAAACGTCCGAATCTGGTCCCGGCAGCCGTGGGCAGGGTTGCCAGAGGGTACGAAGATGTACATAAAAGCCATGTACATTATCACCCGACCACTGGCCTTTCTGCACAGCGTCATCAACCCCGTCTTCTACTTCCTCATGGGTGACAAATTTAGAGAGCTACTAATGTCTAAATTCAGAAATATGGTCCGAAAAATAGAACTGAGAAAAGAACCGGCCTGACTAAATGAAACAGGAAACATATATGTGCACAGACCATTATGTTTGCTTTTCTTGATGTTTGCAAAATGTATAAAGTAGCTTTTTTGTACTTTTTATGACTGGTTTCTTTTAGGAGAATAAATAATAAGATTTATTTTTAAATTTTATTAGATGCATATGTATTTAAACTTGTTTTGCTGTTTGCACCATATAAACATTTTGAATAACTGTTTATTTGTGTTTATTTATGGAAAGTAACTTTTTTTTTTTTGCTTCATCACTCTATTAAAATCCAATGATATCAATAACTCCTTATTAGACTGCTCAAAGAAAATAAGGGCACACTTATTCAACAGCAGTTGCACTATAAAGGCAACAATGAGAAAAACCAAAACGGGTATGGTTTTGTTGGTAGAAGCATTTTTTTCATTTATTCATCCATCCATCTTTGTCCGCTTGTCCGAGTTGGGTCGCGGGGGCAGCAACCTAAGCAGAGAGGCCCAGACTTCCCTCTCCCCAGCCACTTGGACCAGCTCCTCCGGGGGAATCCCAAGGTGTTCCCTGGCCAGCTGAGAGACATAGTCCCCTCCAGTGGTCCTGGGTCTTCCTTTAGGTCTCCTCCTGGTTGGACGTGCCTGAAAAATCTCACCAGGGAGGCATCCAGGAGGCATCCTAACTAGATGCCCAAGCCACCTCAACTGGCTCCTCTCGATGTGGAGAAGCAGCGGATCTACTCTGAGCCCCTCCCAGATGACCAAGCTTCTCACCCTATCTCTAAGGGAGAGCCCAAACACCCTGCAGAGAAAAATTTCAGCCGCTTGCATCCGCGATCTCGTTCTTTCGGTCACTACCCAAAGCTCGTGACCATAGGTGAGGGTAGGAACGTAGATCGACCGGTAAATCGAGACCTTCACCTTCTGGCTCAGCTCTCTCTTCACCACGACAGACCGGTACAACGCCCGCATCACTGCAGACACAGCACCAATCCGCCTATCGATCTCCCGCTCCATCTTTCCCTCACTCGTGAAGAAGACCCCAAGATACTTAAACTCCTCCCCTTGAGGCAGGACCTCGTCCCTGACCTGGAGAAGGCATTCTACTCTTTTCCGACTCATCTTTTTTGACTGTTTTCCAGTCGTGTTGCATTTGACTAGGGTATGATAGCATGAGGTGATACCTGAACCCCAGAATGATTTGCACAGACACATTAAGATGTACCACTGCCAGAAGGTTTGCTGTTTCATCCATCAGGGCATGGAGGAGATACCAGGAGACAAGAAGTTATAGGATAGCTGAAGAGGGCAACAAAAACAGAATTAGTTTTTATTTGGTGCAAATTTCAGGAAATGATAATGCAGCACAGGCTGACATTGCAATAAAATGAGGAAGTAATGGCATGACCAAAGGAAATGCTCAGGGTGCTCTCAGCTATCCTTCAGTAGTGATGAGAGAAGGTGGATTTCACAGCGAGGGCTTTAGGGTGTTCCTGCACCTGTCCACGACTTGCTCCACCTCCATTTTTGTTTTCTCTCTCTTTACTTCCTCTGAACAACTAAACTTTGTATCCTTAGACAGCAGTGGACTAAGCACACAACCCTGTGGAACTCCAGTGATCCATTTTATGGTGATAAAACTCTGATGCTTTGTCTGGCACAACAAAGTATCTAGTTCAAGAGGTCTACGTCTGATAGTGTTTAATTATGGTATAGAAGATTCAGTTGCAGTTGATTTATTATCACATCATTTTAAAAAAGTAAATTAGTCAACTATATCCTTGCTTCATGCCTGGTGAATGTTGCAGTGAAATGCATGTTGATTTTTTGTAGTGAGTCATCAGACGTTTCTTGTTTCATCTTGAGAAAGTTAGTTTCACTGTGGTTTCTACACTGTGCCATATTATACCCACCACATATTTTACATTTTCATTCAGGTGCATGGGGAGATAGTTCTGTCCTCTGAAACAGAAAAGCTAATACTAGTGTTGACCCATCACCCAGTGAAGCCAGGGTATAACTAATACAATTTATACTCAAGAAATCAGAGCATGGTGCAAAAGTCCACTTATTTCACTAATTCAACTTAGACTGAGAGACCATCTAAAGGCTCAGGAACCCTTTGCAGGTGTTTTGGATGAATTTGCTGATTAGAGTGTGACACTATGAGTCTAGAATATTGAACATTGTCACAATTTTCTAATTATCTGAGATTTTGAGTTTGGTGGTTTTAATAAGCCGTAATCATCACAGTTATAACAAAGGCTTGAAATATCTGGCTTTGCATGTAATGAGTCTATCTCATATATTAGTTCCCTGCTGGAAAAAACCAGCACAGACAGCATATGTTGTGTTTTGTCCTTAGTAAATTTGATTTAAAGTCAGGCACATCTCCGGGCAGCCCGGTGCTGTTGCAGAATTTAATTTAAAAGTATTTTTACTTTCACTAATATCTGCATAATAAATACTCTAAATTCACTTTATTTAGGTGTCTGACTTTAACACTGAACAGTGCACAAAGGTAACAATTGGTTAAATTGCAGATTCAGCTTCAGAGATTTTGTGCATCAACCAATGTTGTTAGTGACATTTTAGCATGAAAATAAGGTGGAAAATGTCTGCTGTAGATAAAAATCAGCACCACATATCGGCTGACCATGTCTCCTACTTATCAGCAATAGAAAAACCAACATCCGTTGACCTCTATGCAAAAATGAAGCTCTTACAGGAAACATCTGATCCTCGTCTCAGGTTATTTTACACTCTTATGACATAAGGAAGAGAAAACGCCGCTCATGTGTGTGAAGGTGCTGGATAAGGTATAGAACTTCAAAATGGCAAAAAATCTGCACACTTCTATCTGCAGAGTTTTTTATTCTCAAGCTTTCGGTCAAAAGACCTTCATCAGGAGTTGTTCATCTTTTATCACATAAAATGTGCTTAAAGTACAAATAACAAGCAGGAAATGTTCCAATCAAGTCGTTTTATTTTCATGTAACATTAAATCTGAAAACAATGCCAAAAAAAGAGAAACAACAGATGTACAAAGTCTTATTTAGGAGTGTTTGGCCCAAAAAAATCTAATTAATTCGAAAGTGGCATTATTATTATTATTATATACAAATAAAGCTCTTTCTAAAAAAGACCAAAATAAACTTAAAGTCATATTAACTGCTACTGCACGTTATCCAAACATGACATTTTAAAGTCCCAAGTCATCATCACACACTGGTGAAATTACATCTCCGCATTTGACCCATCCCCATGGTGGGGAGCGGTGAGCTGCAGCTATGGCCGCGCTCGGGAATTATTTGGTGGTTTAACCCCCCAATCCAACCCCTTAGTGCGGAGTGTCAAGCGAGGAGGCATTGGGTCCCATTTTTTCAAAGTCTTTGGTATGACCCGACCGGGAATCGAACCCTGATCTCCCAGTCCCGGGGCGGACACTCTACCACTAAGCCACCGGAGCTGGTTTTCTTTATAAAGACAGCTTTAAGGGTGACCTCATACCAAAAAGGAAAAATTGTAAACGCACATCAGTCATAAAATATGATTAGAGTTGTTTTGCTGTCTGAAATAAACAAATTAGTCTCGTGGAAATACAAATCAGACATGGTCATACATTCAAATAACCAGCCATAAAATCTTGTTTGAGCCGGTTTTCCATGCAACAAATATGATCTTTTAACTGGAACCAGCCTCTGGCTAGAGCAGAGCAGAAACATCAACATATTCAACAACCATTAATATTTTCAAAAAAATCATTTTTATATTTCATTTTCCTTTATGTTGTTTTAAAATTACTTCTTCAAATATATTAAATTATTCACGAGCTAAGAAAACAGAACATACTTGTAATAACTCACATTGTTGACGTTCTGCAAAAATTCCAAATGTTTGATTTATCTTCACAAAACCTCTTCATCATTGCCACATTTCAACATTAACACTAAGCTAACATTATCCACAAAATGCATGATCAACGAGTTTGGCAGCAACATGCTGGTGGAAACGACAACCTGAATCTGATTTATTGTCATTAAAATACAAAGAAGTCTCATTGTAATGTCGCTTTCCAGTTGCCAATTTTTGATTTGAAACAGAAATCACAACCGACTCCAGGTGGTTTCAACTCATCCAAACAGTATTAGGTTTCATCTGGAAGTAAACTCTGAGATAAAAAAAAACAGCCTACGGCCAGAAATACTGTTGCAGATATCCTCCTCTGATTAACAAAGACTCGTGGTGAATTCTTTAAATCCTCGAGGGCAGAATTTGTTGTCATACTGATGCCAATATGAACACAATAAGCTTTACGCACCCATCACCCTGGATTAGGACCGTTATGCTCTTCACAACCTATTAGAATATGGCTGATTCACGGAAAATTTGGAAAATCTCCTTCTGGGAGAAGAAAATCACAACGCCTCTATAATCAGAACACACTACATAGAATTTTCCTAACCTTGTGCTCTTTCCATATCAAACACTTTCCCACAAGGATCCAACTCCATACAAACATGATCGTAAGATATCCCGGATTCTGGTTATGGTCTTTCTTAGACCAAGCTAGGATTAAGTATGCTCTAAGATCATGCTAGCTCTATGCATGCAAGCATAATGGGTTTGTTGCCAGGAAATCATTACTACCACTGCGCTTTAAGACCCTATTATATGGAATTATAAAAAGCCCTAACAACGGAACTATGGATGTTTTATGAATCAATACCATCCAAGACTCTGCTTAGACCATCCATAGCCGTGTTTCCACTATAGGAGTTCTGGGAAATTTCTGGGAGGGACAAAAGTGACCGGGAGATATGGTGGCTTGGTCCTCTCAGTCCTTTCAGGACTGTGCTAACACGTCAGCATACCAGTGATGTCACTGATCAGCGCCAGAAGTTGTCCACGTAATAACATTAAAAGTTTTATTCTGTTGTAACTGACGTAAGGTCATTCCTTGCCGACTTTTGGGTCAACTGTATGTCCAACCTCCTGGTTGGCTCGCCACTTGTAACGGATATAAAGTTATTAGACTATTATTTATGAAATTAGGATCTTTTGGTGTTTCATTGGTGAATAAACTTCCCTGGCAATCAAAGGATCCTAATAATTTAACCCAGAGAGCAGCTGTGTGATTTAAAATGTGGTGTTCAATAACCAGAAGAAACACGTTTTTTTACAGCACTCTCCGAGACCACAAAGCGACATGAATTACGGCGTTCTTGGGGGATTTCCACCACAGTTTCCTGGTGTTGGGAGTTTAGAAACAGTGATTTTTAAGCAGCATCAACTCTGCTTATTTTCCTTTTTTCCATTTTGCTTCACCAGCAATTGTTAGCTTCCAACTTTACAAATGCCGGTTGTTTGGTGACGTCTGCTGATGTCATTTCCTACAGAGTTACAACCAATCAGCATGAGTTAACCACAAGTCCCACCCAGCGACTCTACCAGGCCTCTCCAAGTACACACCCCAGTTCAGGTACTTGAATTGGTTGCTGAAATGGCCCAGAAAATCGTTCTTTTGGGCCGGGCCGGTGAAATGGAGACACAAGATTGCCTCGAAGGTCTGGTAAAATTACCCAGAAGTTCCAATAGTGGAAACAGGCGTCATGTTTCATATCATAGTAAGATCGTTTTCCTATGAGAAGTGGTCCTTAGCTCACATGAATACCGTGTAAAGGAACATTGAATAAAGACCACTTTCCTGCTAAAACGTACCCTCTATCTCCCCGAGTTTTGGTTTTTACAGTTTGAATTTGTTTACTTGCCATTACATTAAATATTGTCTAGAAAAAATAGATTATATAACATCATGTTTCCTGCTTGTGCTGATGCTGTAAAATTCAAAAGATAAAAAGAATACTTAAACAAAAATATCACCAAAGAAATAGACCAAAAAACTTAAACACCAGAAGAGAGAAACAAGCCATATGTACAGAACCAAACATTTGCATCATTATGTGGGAAAACTGGACTAGCCAAGAGTTTCTACAAATTTTCTTTGAGCCATTTAATATAGTTTGCTGTCATGCGGCGTGCAATCAGAAAGTCCGTTGGCCACACGGTGAACATCAGCGCTCCGTGAAATCCCGCGTCGTAGTGTTCGTGAGTCACCTCGACACCGGCAGCGCGGAGCCGCGTGGCATACATCATCCCGTCGTCTCTGAGAACGTCATACTCACATGTCAGAATGTAGGCCTTGGGTAGGGAGTATAAATCTGTATCTGGGACCAACAAGGGCGACGCCCTGGGGTCGGCAAAAGACCAAGAAGGTTCGTCCATCCCATCAACCCTCGCTTCTGCTTCCTGTGCCACAGCAGGAGTACTGTAGTTGTAGTCTTTATGATACGTTTCTGGTAAAAAGGTGCTCCAGTTGGCAAACTTGAGGAGCCTTGAGGACTCAGGGCTGTTGTGTGTGTTTGCCATCATGGCTCTGAAGAGGGCCTTGTCACTAGTGAAGTACTCGCTCCAGAACCGCACCATGAGAGTACGTGGGAGGATGGGCATGTCTTGATTCTGCTGGTAGGATGGTGTGTTGAGGTCTAAAGTCTGCAGAGCAGGGTAGAGGAGCGCTTGAGCTTTTAACTTGATCTTCTGTTCAGGCTCTTTCTGCAGCTGTAACAAAAACCAAAACAAACTAACTTCATGTAAAAGAAAACCGAATGCAGTTTAGGGTTTCAAAGAAACCAGAAGAGGAAGTGGCTGCTGAAAGATTGCACAAAATATAACAGGGCTGTCAAATCTATGAGACGTAGGCATTTGACGGTTTTCACACGCTCTCATGCCACAATTCCAATTTCTCAAGCTGAACAAAATAATAGTTTATCTATCTGAGCTAGTCGCTGCATCGTGCTAATGTTCACACTTCCCTCCGGTAGGTTGCACACCTTGCTGCACTACGGGGATGTGCCATAAAGACCTCTTTCTCATCTATGCTTGCAAATATATTGCCATTAAAAAATTCTTGAAAACCACAAACTGCAGATTGTCTGTTGACATTGTTTTGCGTGATCCATAAGATCTCGCCTCTGATCTCTGTGGTCTCCTACAGGCAGCAACATGTTCTTCAGAGCGTTTTTGTTGATCTGGTCACTGGAAGAACTTAAAGAGGTCATTCACTCATATTTTTAATACATTTGTAGTGGCCTCTAGTAGGAGTGAATGCCTTGTAAGTCGTACTCTGGGGGGTGGGGGGGGTGAGCTCTTCTACTTCTGTTTCAGCACAGAGAAGAAAGTAGCTTTAGATGACAGGACAACAGGAGTCTTATTTCCTGATAGTTGGACATCTCACCTCTGACTGGCGAACAGCAACGCGACTCTACTGCTGACTCTGTTTGCTTTGCAGTGAGGTATGAGTGAACAATCTTCAGGGGGTGGAGGGGGCGTTCGTTGTGGGTGTGAAGATGAGCGAGGGACTAAGTGACATGGACAAAGACCACAAGCTATGCATCTGACAT
The DNA here is from genome assembly GCA_006937985.1 of Aphyosemion australe. Classification (NCBI taxonomy): domain Eukaryota; kingdom Metazoa; phylum Chordata; class Actinopteri; order Cyprinodontiformes; family Nothobranchiidae; genus Aphyosemion; species Aphyosemion australe. The sequence goes on from SSNS01000121.1 coordinate 915,835, forward strand.
TCATTCAAAATTTGGATATTCTGAGTACAACCTGGAATGTGAGTGGTGGTGAGTGGTCTTTCGTCCAACAAGGACGTTAACAGCACTCAGGCTAGCATTAGCAGTAGTTCGGCCAAGCGTTGTTCTGCGGTTAGCATTGTTGCGACCAACATTTATACATTGTGGACTAGGGATGTGTATTGGTAAAATTCTGGCGATACGATACGTATCACGATACAGAGGAGACGATACAATATATCACAATATATTGCGATACATTCAGCCAGACGATATTAGCGATTTTTTAGACTGAATTTATTGTAGGAAAATTAAATAAACAGTCCAAACTGATACGTAACATGTTTAACATGAGGTATCTGAATTATAATAGAGGGATTTACATTTCAATGGTGGAAACAAAACCCATTGCACACTGCTGCCAACTAGCGGTCAGCATTTGAATTGCACCAAAAGAGAAGAAAACACACAAATGTTTGCATGTAAATTCTTCCAAAATTCGATACACCACTTTTGAATATCGATATAATATTGTAGGAAAAAATATCATGATATATTGCCATATCGATATTTTCTTACATCCCTATTGCGGACACTGAATTTGGTTGGAACATGCCAATGTAAGGGGGAGTGGCTTGGGTATGACGAGTTAAATCAGTTTTTCTCAGAACGAACCGTTTCTCAACAACCATTACAACAATATAAATTTACTTTGGACAGACTTTTTGGTATACTACATTAGACACCCCAAGATGCCTATATTCAGCAACAACAAGATAAATGTGCTTTTAAATTCTACAATCCCTTACCGTCGCCTAAGAATCTAGGTATAGGAACAAGTATACTTTTGTCTAGATTTAATTCATAACATTATTTAAGCAGAATGATCGCCATAAAAGCATTACTTGTGATGAAGAGGAAAATAACTTGATATTTAGTGAGTTGGTGAACATCAGTTCAACTTCTGAATCTGAGTTTGAGCCCCCTCTTCCAGCAGTCTGTCAAAAGGTCCAGCAACAATTCCAAAGCACTAGTTTCCCATCCATACCCTAACTGTTTCAGACTTTTATAATAAGGAGTAGTAAATGGTTGGAGCAGATTGGATCCAAAGCTCATGTGTTTTCCATTATCCAGACTGACTTGTTTAATCATCTCTAGAGGAGTTACCTGGAACGGTCATGCTGAGAGTCTGAAGGGGTCATGACAGCTGGGAGCCACAGATATAATACTACACTAAAGTCTTAAACCAGCTCTCATTTTGTTGCATTTCTAGTCAAACGAGTCATTCTTTATTGTCAAACTTTATAGTTGTCAAAGAAACATTGGAGGTCTTGTGTTCAAGAGTTTCTTTCATAGATATTTTCTGCAGATTTTCACTTGATTACAGTAGCATTTGTGTAGTTCTTGAGGTTGACCACTTCACTTTTCCTAAACTGCATAATATTCACCAAACAAATTTAAATTTCACTAATTCAAGAGATGAACCACGTTTGTGTCTAAATAGAAAATAATGACAAAGAAACAAGAAAATGAATCTACTGGAGTGGGTGGATTTCCCCTTTTCATCTAGAGTTAAATGAAATCAAGCTAAATGCTTTTCTTTTACACAAATTGGGGCTCATAAAATGCTGTACTTCACAAAATATTTGACAGTATTTATTAATTCACCAGAGGGCGTTTTTATAGAGCACACATTATGACCTATTTGGCTTTCCATAATCCACCTCTCGCCGTCTTGTTCACTGCCATGGATCACTGGGATGCAAAACTCTTCCACACCGCTGACTTGACAAAAACAGGCATGATCTGAACGTCACTTGCTTTGATGCAGTTGGATTTGATCCTACCTTTAATCACTCCTGATCCATTGTGGCAGTTCACAAAACCGCAATTTGCAAAGGAAAGAAGAGCATGCGTCCTCGTCTACATGACAGTGGTCATCTCCTGTGACGATGTCTTCTCCTGTCTGGTTGCCTGCACCCATCTCTGACATTTGCAAGGTCATGGTTCGGTGAACACACGTACCATTACATCCCTGCCACATCTGTTTGGTATTACTACTAATGAATCCGGCTTTATGTCTGCACATTACATGCAACCAAGCTAAGAAACCTTTTTAAATGGGGTTCTACCATTCAGAACCACATTTACCTTGCTGTTGATGAAATTAGGTAAGTTGGGGTGTCTAATGTACCAAAAAGCCTTTGCCGTCTCCGACTTCTAAATGTTGTAATGGCCACGGAGAAATGGTACGGTCAGAGAAAAGCTGGTATAACACGTCATAGGCTTAAATTTCCATGTCCCAACCCACTTCAATGTCTTCAATGTTGGTACCGGTAATGCTAACCATAGAACTTCGCTAGCTGGATCTACTGCAGGAAAACAAGGTAGAATGTCGGAGCACACGAAATGTTCCTGGATTTACTGGGAATATCAGGACTTTGAACGAATGCCAGATGGATCCATGTCCTAGAACAACCAAAGGGGACGTTTATTTCCTCTTTGGATCTCAAGGATTCAGGCTTTAGTTGTTATTTATTATTAACCAGCACTGATATTGGACAACTGGTGTCTCATTCCACTGGAATCATGCTTAGAGTCATGTTTTAATTGAAATGCGATTCCAGTAAGGCACACGCTGGTAATAAAGCACGGTCTGTGAGAACCGTACCAAAGGTCAGGAGAACGTATCTGAGAATGGACCAAAAACCTGAACCCAGATCACAAAATTAAATTCCAAAGAGATTATTTGCAGAACTCGCGGCCTTGCTGAGGATTATTCTTCAAGCCCTCATGTTATCTCTTCATGAGCCGTCTTGTCCACCGTATGAGAATTCTTCTTTATTAGCTTGTGTTGAAATACGAGTCGGGCAAATATTTATACTTTTCTTCATTAGCAACCATGCTATTAAGTAAGACTAAATGCATCCACTGCAGATTTATCTTCACGTTAATGATGGGAATTATTGCTGGGTATATGGCAACCTGATAGCAGAGCGAGCCATAAAAGCTCCTTCCACTTGGCGTGATGTTGTTTATTTTTTGCAGTTGGGTTTTATGCATTTCTATTTTTACCCGTCTCTAAAATAAAACAATCTGTTTGCAGCGTGGATTGTGTTGTTGCTGAAATATCTTTGTCAGCGGAAACGAAACTGCTGTGTGAAAACTTTTCCTCATTAACCAACTGAAAATGAAGATTTCCAAAATATTTTTGTCATCTGTGTTTTCACAGAAAGTCTTTTGGTACTTTTGGGTTTAATTACTGGTTTCAGAATATTCAGCAGCCGCGCTGTGATCAGGAACAGGTTTGACCCAAGATTCAGGCAACATGAACTGTTTGAGGACAAATGTTTGTACTAGATCCTCCTCCACAGGCCAGGATTATGACTTTCTGAGAGGTCAACGCTGTTGCTCTACATTATTAATGTCAGCCAGTGTTTTTATATTAGGCATGAATTCTTTATTGGTTTTCTCAAATCTGGCAGCTGATCACTCCAAAAGCAAATAGATGACCTTGTGGTTCCAGGAGACGCTGCGTTTGTTCCTTTTTAAAAAGAACTGGACCTGCTTATTGATTATAAAGCCAAAATCGATTCAGTTACCTGCTGGGAGACAGCAGCTGCAAGGTTTCCTCCAGCACTATCCCCCGACACAGCAACACGCCCTGGGTCCACAGAGTACCGGGCCAGCACCCCCTTCTGGAGGAAATGTTTGACCACACGGTAAACATCCTCGTACGGGACAGGGAAGTGGTGGGCGGGGGCGAGGCGGTACCTGGCCACAACCACAAACATAAATATGATGATGAAGCTAACGGCAAACAAGGTCTTAAAACTGCTGCTTTACATGGAGAGGACATGTTTTTTTTTTTATATTAATCTACAAGAATTTAATCAAATATCTGGCCATTACCAAACTATATAATCTGGATATATATATAAAAGGGGTGGGACTTCATTAAAAAAATTAATCTAATTAATTAGAGGCTTTGTAATTAATTAATCATGATTAATCGCATTTTAATCATTCAAGAAAATTTGCCCCAAAAGCAATTTTTTTATTAAAAAGTGTTGAGGCAGAGAATCAAACAATAAACATGGACATTATTATTGTAAACACAAGCTCTTCTAATTAAAAAAATGCTTTTAAATTGTATTTCAATTCAAAAAGAGAGAGAGAGAAAAAAATGTCAATGGCAAAAATAGGACAGACCTAAAAGTACTATACTGTTTTAAGTACATTTTCATAATGGTATTGTCTTAATAATAATAATAATAATTATAATAATGGGTTGATAGAAAGTGTGTACAATTTGATTTGATTTAGCATCATAAGAGACAGAAATGAAGGCAAAAACACACGAAGAGGGATTTCTGATCACTGATTGTAGTTTTAGTTTTATTGGGTTTGGAGCACATAAAAAAAGTTTGCATGGCCTTGTGGTCAAGATTCAACGTCCGCCAATTGGGGACCCTCGGGCCCAAAGTGTTAAATGCGTTAATTTTTATTAATTGCGTTATTTTTATCTAATTAATTAATCATAATTAACACGTTAATTCACACCCCTAATATATATATATATTATATATATATATATTATATAAAACTAAATAAGCAATAAAAAAACACTAGTAAATAAAAAAAAGGAAGAATCTGAATAACATAAAAACGTAAATGCCCATATCTGCTTTATTAAGGCTTTAAACAGCTTTTCTTCTGTTTGTGTAGAATGATGTAATAATTTAATTGGGAAAAACCCCAAAACAAATACTTACTCTACAGAAAGCACTACTGCGTTTAGCTCAGTGACGATTTTTCTGGCCAGCAGATCATACGGACTCATTCCTGCACAGATGGGAAATTAAAGCAAACATCACAGCATTTTTCCTGAAGCGACATCATCCCACACTAATGTAACCCTGCAGACAGAGAGGGGAATCGGTCCCACAGGACTCGCTGTGTGATTGTTTCAGATTTCAGAAGAAGCAGAAAATGTGCCAAACATCATCACATAGATGTCTCCACGTAGAGCTTCTCACATCTTCAGCTGGCAGATTTAATCAGGAATTTAAAAGCTGTAGTGTTTTTTTTTTCATTTATTTCAACAATGCACTTATAATTTCTGACATCAGTGGTTAAGTGTTGCTAAAAGCATGTGATTCACAAGCAACATTACAAAAATAGCAGCAATGATCCAGTTACACTTGCCTTTAAAGGTGTGGTTCACTCGTTTAATCAATACAATTGCAGTGGTCTCTGGTAGGAATGGATGCCTTAAAAGCCCAGAAACAGTTGGATCAGCATGGAGAAGTCTGCTCCAGCAAAGAGTGGCACAACACGGCAGGATCTGGAGTCTTATTTCCTGATATTTGGACATCTCTCCTCTGATTGGATAACAGCAACGTGACTCTACCACTGACTCTGTTTGCTCTGCAACGTTGATGTTTTATCTCCACAAATAACACAAGCCTGGAGGAGTTCTGCTGTGTGGTGGAGTTGCTAATGCTAACGGTTAGCTTCTATTAGCTAAAACGTTCTCTGCTGTTTCCTGGACGCTAAACCAACAACAACCTTCCCCGTCGTGAGTCAAGATGGGTGAGTCGATGAATGTTAAGTGACAGTGTGACGTAGATCTGTCAGGATTTTCTAATCCTAGAGTTTCACCTAGAGTCTATTTTCTATCAGAAGCTAAAGCAGGAGATAGGTGGAGGAGACTATTCTAATGTTCAGCCTGCATGGAAAACTCAGAGTGACCCATTAGAATCAGAAATAATCATTATGAATGTTTTAAAGTGAACCACACCTTTAAACTCAGAGTAATCCTCAAAAAGGAAAAGGAAACTCACGAGAACTCCCCAGACACCATCCTCCTCCGTGCAGGTAAACAACGGCTCTCCTGAGATCAGCGTTGCCACCCTGGTGCTTCGGCTGGTACAGCATCACCTCCACCCCGTCCAGCGTCTCTTCTGTCACCTCAACATGCTCGTCAGACACAGGTACAATCTTTTCTAAGAAAGTAATGGCATACATTACCCCCATATAGTCCTTCACGCCCATTAATTCACTAAGATCCGCCTGGAAAAAGAAAAAAGCAGATATTATGTAGAAATGTGGGCGCATCACAGATTTAGTCACTTTAAAACTTTTATATAAACCTACAGTTTAGTTTATCTTATGAAAAAAATCCTTTGAGCAAAGTTCATAAGAGAAAAGTCTGAAGATGAAAGGCAGGAATGGTCACATGAATACTGCTGAGAAAAAGGTCAGCAGCTCCCTAAGGTTATCAAGTTAGAGACGTCCCAACTAAAGGTTGATTTATAAAAGCAGGAATGATCCAATCAGCTGATGTGCATTTACTCTGACCCCAACAAACCCCGTCATCCCAGTCACACACCGATCAGAGCGGCTCCACCATTTCAATGCATCGTTGAACCGCAATCAGTCAAATCAAATCTAAAACATGCAACTTTTGAATAAAATGCAATCAGGTTGCTGCACATCCTGTGACGAAAAAGGAAACAAAATGTGTAGTTTTGAGTAAAACCAACATGTTTAGAGTTTAAAAAACTTTTTTCATGCTGTTTTCAGACGGAGTTTGATGTCTAGAACAGGAGTTCCCAAACTTGACCTTTCTTCTGTGGTCTTGAGATGGTCTCCAGAAGCTGGAAAAGAGCTTTTTAGAATATTTGAAGAGTTCCACCAGCAAAATTGAAGGTCTTTTGTTGGCTGTAATTTAAACCAGTGGTCTAGATCTCAAACGCCTCTGACTTGTTCTGCATCATTGGTTCAACTATTCAACAGACCAGTCAGGATGGCAGCAGTCAGGATGCAGCATGCAATAAAATGCACAACAGGAAATCTAATCATTCTATGCATTTTATTTCTGATACTTTTCTACCATTAATAATTATATAAATCTGTGCAGTATGGTCCCAGAAAATCCAAAAACTGGCCCTTAATCTAGTGGATTCAGATTAGGGGTGTGCAAAGCAGCCAGTATTTGTATTTGTTGAGGGGGGGGAGTATTTGTATGTGTATATGCAAGTAAAACTCAAAATAGGTGTCAAAATGCCCTTTTTTTTGCATCACACCTCTACATTATAACATTTTACACCTATTTTGAGTTTTACTCGAATACAAATACTTTCCCCCCCAACAAACACAGATACTGGCTGCTTTGCACACCCCTAATTCAGATGCTTAGTTGCATAAAAATCACGTTTTATGTTAACTTTATTTTTTAATAACATATCTGACATAATTGTTGTCTGAACCTGACATGTGAAGCTTTTCGGTGTTATGAAAAAAGGACAATAAGCACATCTGTTTCAGAGCAATAGGGTCATATCTGCAGTATAAAGCACATAAATGGAGGTGAGTTAATAGGATCTATTATTGGAGCAGGTGAGCAGGACTATACAACACACGGATTAGCATCTGACATAATCTGGTGTAACCAGCATGTATATCTGCATCAGCAAAAATAAATAAATAAATACCTGCATGCGTGAATGCATTTATACAATCAAATCAGCAATTTTTAATAAATAAAATAAATATTTGGACACACTCGTGCGTAAAACTCAAAATAACTGAATTTCTAAGGCAGCAGAAGAGTTTGGTCCTACCAGGTGACTGAGAGTTCTGAAGAACGAGTTGGTCAGCATGAGCTTCCATCGCTCCTCTATCTCCTCGGGAATCGGCTCATAAATGTAATAAGCGGTAAAGGAGCAGAAAGCCACGATTAAAACGATGCCTCCCAGCCTCATTTTCCCGCTGCGTGCTCTGCGGGCTGCGCAGAGTTGTGAAAAAGTCCCGAACGGCTCAAAGCGGGTCCGCTCCACCGGAGTTAAAGCTTCCAGCACGTGCTCGGTGTCATTTGATGGTTATCGGTGTGCATATTCGGGGCTTTTCCTCGCTGTGTGAGCGCGTCGCGCGCTGCATGGCTGTCTCGTGGAGCGGCGGAATTAATTGAGGTGTCAGGGATGTGGAAGGCGCGCGCGCGCGCACGTTGAGCGCTCACGAGGCAGCACCGTCCCACGTGGGACTCCCACCTCACCTCAGGTGCTTTTTAGGCACACTAAAGTTTAGAAGGAAACACACATCCGGTCCGGTCCTGTTGAGGAGAACGCGCTGACGCTGGTTTGGAGGAGAAATTGCCAGAAGCTGCTGCAGCGAGGATAAGCAGCTGTGGTTGCATGGAGGCTTAAGCTAATTATATGATTGGTGTCGGATTCCTCGCTTAGACTTTCTGTAAAAGCAACACGACTCTGGTGCGTATCAAAACGCTGCAGGAGGGGCCGAGAGGGGAGTGAAATTCTGCAGAAACAGATTTTTGTCCAGTGCCCTTGACCTTCTGAAAGTCTTGACTCTGTTTAGGAAACAGTGAGACCTGACTGAGTCATAAAAGCTGCTTTAGGGTCAGCTTTCACTAAATAACAGCAGCCAAAAAACATGTCTTAGTGTCGGAAGCTCTGGATTTTATTTGACTAAAGGTTGATGAAAAACCCAGATCTAAAGCTAACGTGAGCTTCCTTTACAGGGTGGATGGACTGATGGATAAGGTGGGGAGCACTGAGCAGAGTCTCTGCTCCTCCTCATCAAAAAGAGCCATTTGAGGTGGTTTGGACATCTGGTAGTGAAGCAAGGGTGTGGGGTATCCAAGTAAACAAATAATCTGTCCAGTGCAGACGAGGCATTTTGGACAAAAAGATTGATGGAAATTTTAAAGGTGTGGTCACTCTGAGTTTTTCATGCAGGCTGAACATGAAAATAGGCCCAATCCCAATACTCGCACTGCGCCCTACACCATTCTGTGAAGTGCGCTTAGAGGAAGTGTGCCGTAAGGCTTCGAGTACGTTGTACACTAGTGTGCAAATAATTGCCAAATTGGGACAGTGAGCATTGCGTCATCGACCGCGACGCATGCTGGGATGCTGGTCACTGTTTGTGCTTTTGTAAAAGTCTTTAAAATCAGCTTTCAAACACACAAACAATTCTTTTATTTCATTTAAATTAATTGCTGTCCACATTTATATCTTAGTCTAAAACATTCAGAGCATGAATAAATATCATTAATCGTCTTAAAATGAACTTATTTCACTTGAAAATACATGTTTTCAGAAAAGGCACTTGACCCATTGCTCCGCCTTCTTCTCAAAATTCCCACACAGCAATGAATTGTGGGTAATACCCTTCACCCAAGTTCGCATTGCTGCGGACTTGGGCCCAATCCCAATACTCGCACTTGCACCCTTGCGCCCTTCAATTGCGCGTTCCCGGCCAGGGGTGCGAGTAGGGTGTCCCAATTCCCAAGTGCGGAAGTTGACCACGCCCATTTTGCACCCTTAATCCGCACTTCTCCCAAGTCCACAGCAATGCGGACTTCGGGCAAGACAGATCTATGTCACACTGTCACTTAACATTCATGGACTCACCCATCTTGACTCACGACGGGGAAAGCTGTTGTTGGTTTAGCGTCCAGGAAACAGCAGAGAACGTCTCAGCTTGTAGGAGCTAACCGTTAGCATTAGCAACTCCAACAGGCGAACTCCTCCAGGCTTGTGTTATTTGGTAAATGGTAAATGGCCTGTATTTGTATAGCGCCTTCTTAGGGTTCTACAACCCCCCAAGGCGCTTCACAACACAATCAGTCACCCACACATTCACACGCTGGTGGGGATGAGCAACAATGTAGCTACAGCTGCCCTGGGGAGCACTGACAGAGGCGAGGCTGCCGTACACTGGCGCCACCGGTCCCTCCGACCACCACCAGCAGGCAAGGCGGGTTAAGTGTCTTGCCCAAGGACACAACAGCAGCATTCTATGGGGGGAGCCGGGATCGAACCTGCAACCTTCCGATTACTGGACAACCCGCTCTACCTCCTGAGCTACTGCTGTCCAGTGAAGATAAAATATCTTTGTTGCAAGTCAGTGATAGTGTTGCGTTGCTGTTATCCAATCCTAGGATAGATGTCCAAATATCAGGAAATAAGACTCCAAATCCTGCCGTGTTGTGCCACTCTCTGCTGCAGCAGACTTGTCCATGCTAATCCAAGCATTTCTGGGGGCTTTTTGCCCTGAGAACGGCATTCATTCCTACCAGAAACCACTGCAAATGTACTGATTAAACGAGAGAACCGCACCTTTAACAAGCCATTGATTGAGTAAGTCAATGTATAAACAGTGGGGGGATGCTTTCACAGTGATGGGAGCAAAGCTTTGGAACTGAGAATTGGTGCCACTCGTGGAATAATGTGGTTTGTATTTGAGCTTTAATTATTTCCTGATTTTAGGTTTTGTAACTCTTGTTTTTACCATCATCCAGTGCTTTGAGCAACTTCAGTTGTAGTAAAGCACTTTTACAAATAAAATTTTGATTAATTGGTTGGTTGGTTGGTTGATTTGATCTGTTTTCAGACGTGACATACGTTTGAGATGAAACCAACGGTCTCACGTTTATAACTTTGTTTGGACTCCATCCCTTACTAATTTGAAAGTGATTCATCAGCTAAACTGTGTGCTGAACAGTAGTCAGCCCTTGCAGCACGCTTCACCTCAGAATCCTCCATCACACGTCTACACGTGACTGGGCGCTAACCTCTGTGTGATGACCTGCTAAAACTTTCCATCGAGCTGGAAGCTGTAATTGGTCAGTGGTTTGGAGCAGGCAAGTGTCTTCCACCTCCAGGCATCACACTCTATTGAGATTGAGATGTAATCTGCAAAAACCCGGGCGGTACGGCGAGTGAACACCGCTGTGAGACCGCTCACTGCTGAGCAGCAGAATACTAAATCCCTTCTATGAATACAGAATCACACTTCAGACACTCCGGGATCCTCCCTGGACTACCCTCACTCCCATTTGCCTCTAACGATCGGCCTTTGCTCAGCTTCTCGGGGAAACCACCTCGGCCTGCTTGTAAATCTTTCATGAAGCCTTTTTCACACTTTGTGTGTCCTTAGCGGGAGAGAACGGGTGCTAGAGGAAGGGTGGGTGGGGATGTTGTCTTCATCTACGAGGAGAAAGCCACGTGGCGGCCCAGCCACCTGCTGCGTGTGGGGATAACTCAAGCAGATACGAAACTGTTTGAATGAGGAATTTGAGCACCGAAGTGGGTCAAAATGAGTTCATGCGTTACATTATTCGCTTTGGACAACATAATATAAACACGTACGAGAAGACGGGATGCATTTGGTTCCTTCCTGCAGCACATGTCCTAGACAATAACACATCTTTAAAGGCACATCAAGTTCTTCTAATTAGGAAACTCGGTCCACATTTTCTCTGTCAATTATGAGACGGAGCTGCAGACTTTTAAACTTTTTAATTCTCAGAGCCCCTGCTGGAACAAAATTGGCACGAGGCATTCGAACAGCACCTGATCCAGGCTAATGAGGGAGAAAAACAATGATTAAGAAACATGCTTTGTAACAATGCAAACTTGAACGTAAAACTAAGATATCACACGAGATTAAATCTACCAAAGACAAAATAAGAACCTGAGATACTACACTGTAAAAATTAAATGTTGAATTTACTTAATCAAGTTATGTCAACTGGTTCCACTAAACCTAATTGTTTAAAGGTGGAATGTGGAACATTTTAATAAAAAGATATATTTTTAAAAAATGATACCTCCTTTAGAGGTGTGCAGAATGAATGTGCTGTTTTTCCTTTAAAAGCCATATTTAAAAAAGTAAATAATCAAAATTTTATTTTGACGGGCACGACACTGGGTTTATGTTTACATCTACCAGCCACTAGAGGGCACCGTTAAGGTAAAAAGTCCGTTCGGCAAGGCGAGGCTGGGACTGTGCTGATTCTGAGCCTAGAAGATGTTCTAACGGTAAATACTGTTGTAAAATAAACGTATTAGTAGAAATGAGTCCTTACCCTGTACGAGTCGTCACTGGACATGGTGCTGGCTGCTCACTTCCAGTATCAGCAGTGAACCAACACCCCGATAAAACAAACATAAATCTAATGCCACATACACTTCATATTCCCTTCAGATGTTTTTAACAAAATTTTAGGTTCTGAATCTGACTTCAGAATATTTCCATGCAATTATTATTAGTTATTTGTTAATAATTTCTCTCATTTTTAAACTTCTTTTCTTCATCAAAACAACTCATAGAAGCTAAATTCTCCCATCTGATGGAGAAATTACAGTAATCTGATTACTGTAACTTGTTTTTATCTATAGCTACTTGTGGTCGATAAAGGCAGTAAATTCATTTCTTTATCAGTTGTGTTTATTTTAAAGATTAAAGTGTCTGAGTCACCTGAGGCTCAGGGTGAGCACACTCCCCTGCCAGAGTTGCTTATCAGTCTCTTTGTGTCTGTCTGACCTTCGTGAAACTCTTAACTCCAGTCAGTCTCTCTTTTTCTTTTTTCACATTAACGCCTGAATTCACGATAATCTCCACGACCGTTTCTCATGCTGTATAAACAACACCACGTTAATCATTTCTCTGGTGTTCTCTCTGTCAGGCTCTGATCTTGTTAGGATTCCCAAAAGAGGTTTTGTGGTCAAAAATACACAATTTAAAAAAGTGAATTTTAAGGTCAATTCAGTTTATTTCTGTAGCGCCAAATCACGACAAAAGTCGCCTCAATGCACTTCACATAGTAAACATTCCAATTGAGTTTAATTCATTAAGCCAATTAGGTAAAAGTTTCCTATGTAAAGAACCCAGCAGATTGCATCAAGTCAGTGACTTGTTGTGTCAGACTTTACAGAAATCACTAAGCAAGCATGTAGCGACAGTGGAGAGGAAAACTCCCTTTCAACAGGAGGAAACCTCCAGAGGATCCTGGTTCAGTATGAGCAGCCATCCGTTATGACTCAATGGGTTTTTGAGAAGATAGAGCAGATACACACACACACACACACACACACACACACACACTGCAAATCTAAAAAAAAATACAACAAATAGACGTCAAAGCTGATTTCCTGCTTCATGCACGATAAGAAAATTTAAACCACTTTCATGCTTGGTAACATTTTTGTAGAAACTCATATGCAGGAAGATAATAAGTACAACATCTCCCAAAAGAAATAAAACAAAAAAAAAGAGAAAGATAAAATATTACAACCATAACAGCTCATAAACAAACCAGTTCGCAAAGATTCAAACATCAGTTTGTGTCAGAAGTAGTTTAATTTAATAGTGTATTATTAAATACACTAATAAATAAAGTTCATTCATGTGTGTATTATTACGTTTATTAAGTTATTTTCCTAAAGGGAACAACACACACACGCAGTATCTGTTTCCAGAGGAAATGCAGTGAATGAATATAAATTATATCTGAGAAGAGACCTCGGGTTTCTGTGATGTTATCTTTACTAAATGATTAGAGCTGCAGTAGAACAGAAGAGGAAAAGGTCCGGTTCTGGTGCCATATTAGGTCATTTGTTCAATGTTCTTCCCACCTGGAGTTTGGGTGTTGTGATTTCTTATAGTAATTACAATCAGTCCCATTCTCTGTTCCCCACACTCACATAGCTGTTAATTAAAGGGGAAATATGCAGAAAACAGTCTAATGTCTCAATCATGTTGGAAGGAAGGTTACGCTGAACCAGATTTCCACCTCTTTTGCTTCTTTGATCTGCACGTCGTCAAAGTCCGCACCAGTACGGGTAACACTAGAGGCTAATGTTGAGCTAACAATGCTAACAGTGACTTAAATATATATATATATATATATCGCTGAGCTGTAGCTGGCAACAGTTGCTCAGAGCGGATGGATTTGTTTTGAAACATGGACTGCAGTACCCAAATTTGACCACATGATGTCACACCTTTAACCTTCCTGCCATCATCCTTCAACCTGATGTTGTGTACGCTCCAGTTTCTCCAGTATTAGATTGTGCTGCTGCTCCTGAGCAGTTTTTGCAGTCCTGCTGGGTGAGATAGTAACATGTGCACGTATGAAAGGAACAAAAAACACACATTTTTCCCTTTAGTGGTCGTAATGTTATGGCTGATAATTGTTCTTGTGTATTTAAATCAAGTTTAAGCTTTAATATCATCAAACGCAAGAAGAAGATGTGAAGAAAAAAACTAATAAATGAGAAATAAGAGGTGCTCATGGTAAGTAATCACTCACATTAATAAAAGGGTTTTTATTAAAAATGTCTTCATTTAAATCTTTCAAAAGCTTCTTTATCAGGTTTAATAGATTCATAACAGCAGTGACCAGAGCCCCAAGCTGCACCCAGCAGTGTGGGATTAATGAAACAGACTTGTTGATAATACAACTGCTATTAAAGCTGCAATGGCAAGTTTGGAAAACAAATTACCTAAAAACATTTATTTTATGCCACGTTCTAACATAGTATAGCTATGAATTAGGGGTGGGACTTGATTAAAAAAAATAATCTAATTAATTAGAGGCTTTGCAAAGAATTAATCTTGATTAATCGCATTTTAATCGTTCACGAAAATTTGCCCCCGAAGCAATTTTTTAATTCAAAATAATGAGGCAGAGGGTTAGAGTTAAGGGTTATGAAGAGGGATAACCAATAACTCATTTGATTGTAGTTTTAGTTTTGTTTGGAGCACGTAAAAAATGTTTGCATGGTCAAAGTTCAGAAATTTTTCTAGAGGTGCGGCTTAACGATATTCATTGACATTTAGGGTGTGTATTTTGCTGTAAACTCCAACATCCCCCAATTTAGGCACCCTTGGGCCCAAAGGGTTAAATGCATTCATTTTTATTGATGCATTATTTTTTTTCTAAATAATTACACATAATTAACGTGTTAAATTCCCAACCCTACTAGAAATATATTGTGGAGATTAAAAAATGAAAAAAAAAAAGAATAAAGTGTTTCTCTCGCATTTGTCTAAAAACCTCCACCAATAATGCGTTTTGGACCAAAAGCAACTATTGGACCATCCAGTTGTCGGTCTCTACTCCACTCATCACACACTCACGTATTTAGCAGCAGAACACTGGTGTGAGAGGTTCTCCGCTCAATAATATCAGAGAAGGAGAAACAGCCGGCTGCTACCATTTCAACTTTAGGACAAACTACCAGAGTCCCAAAAGGAAAAACCCCATTTGAAGTCACGGACAACAAAAGACGTTTAGACGTAGAAAACGGTGACTGGTGTTTAGAGCTATCTAGCTTCCTCTGGCATCGTGGGTTTCCGCATCCAGCTGAATGGTCTTAGGGAAGCTACCCGAGGGGAGGGGAGAGTGTTCCACATTTACATGCGCATCAGAAAACCAACGTATTGCCCTAAAAAGACTCACGTCGTCTTTTTTAAATGCATGTAAACGCGTTAGTCTGGCAGAAAGTGAACTGGTTCTAATCAGGCTGAAGCACCCAGATAATGCAGTACTTATCTGAATTCATTCTGCACGAGCCAGATGAACTGAACCGATTGGACGCTCGCGTTCCGGAAGTAACGAGACCACAGTAGCGGCCTTCTGATGATATCATCGCCACAAAATAAAACACCACCAAACAGTACAGTACGTACCAAATAAGCTGTGCTGTAGCGTTGTTGTTATTCATTCATCCATTGTGCATGTCCTGTTTGCTATTGTTACTATTTGCGTTGCTACAAGCTAACCGGAAAAATGCCGACATGAAAGGGCGCATGTCGCCCCCTACTGTACCGGAGTGGAACAAACTTTATTTGAAAGGTCGGTTTTCAAATGCGCGTGTAAACTAGTATAAAGACTCCCAGCTTATTACCATAAGATCGACATAGATGGACTTAGATGTTGATGCTGCGCATGTAACTCTATTGAGAGTGCGTTCAAAACCTAGCTTGTTTGCAGATTCGCCATAACAGCTTTAAGGTTTGTCTCATAATCCAGCGTGTTTATTTTAGCTTGTTAAACTAGTTTTATGTACATAACAGGAAGGGAACACTTGAACACCTGAATGAAACTCAATAATCTTTTATTGATCTTCTCTAATCAAATAAGTCAACAACAGTCACATGGACAGCGTGTCCTGCCACAGGTTTCTGAGAGGTTGTTCCTCAAATAAAATATTGCAGCTCATAACAAAGCAATAAACTGGATTT
This sequence comes from Aphyosemion australe, assembly GCA_006937985.1. NCBI lineage: Eukaryota > Metazoa > Chordata > Actinopteri > Cyprinodontiformes > Nothobranchiidae > Aphyosemion > Aphyosemion australe. The sequence continues at coordinate 931,891 of SSNS01000121.1, forward strand.
ATCCGCTCACAGCCAGGCAGCTGCAGCTTTCCAAAACCTTTTAGGGACGTCGTAAAAATGCCAAAAACTCTCACAGTGCTGTATTTCATTTGACAAACTGCTTGAAACACTCAGTAACATGTTTAATGATAATATTCATCCCATCTCCGTATCAGATCATCCTGTAACCAAAGCACCAGAAGGAATCTTTATCATTCCTCCTCCAGATCATGGGACCGGCTGTAGGAAACAGCAGAGGATAAGCTCTTTATCACTTGTTGCCTATGCAACCCTTTGTCATAAGGACGGTTGGCCTCTCACCCCGATACCACATGAAGATTCTCTCTGTTATCAGCAGACACGAAGACACCCAAGGCTGTTTGCTTCCACTTACATCTTTGACTGAAACAACATGTACCAGAAATAAAGTCTTGGGAATAAAATCACACAAACAACGCCTGTTTAGAACAAATCACGGTACGTTTTCTAACTCCAGTCAAACCTCTGGTGGATGTTCAGGATTTTATTATGCTTCTATCAACCCCTATGACAAGAATCTCCAGCCACATTAGCCGCTCAGGTGTGCCGTACCTAAGCCCTTAAGAATTGTTAAGCCCTGATAAAGGCTGCATATTGACAATGTGAAGAAGTGAAAGTGCAGAAGGTTCGATTTATGAGTTCTCTCACCCAAAAACCCCAAATGGTGGTTTGGTTTTATCAACAATAGACTTTATGTGTTTTGGGTGATAACACTGATGTGTGTTTTCAAAAGGCTCATTGATGACGTAACTACAGAAGAGTTAGAAACCTTAAATCTTACAAAATGTGGGCCTGCTAGTTGTGTTTTATGTTAACAGGTGAGTTCTATTCTCTTATTATTCTGCATTCCAGGGATGCATGAGTTGGACGATCTGGACTAGAGTAGAGCAGGGATTACACCTGCACTATTCCAGTTAATCACCACAGATTACTGGTTCCTGAACCATTGCTACTGGTTCAGTACAAAAGCCATATTAGTGGTGGAAAATAAATGAATAAATAAATAAGAAATGCGCTGATGAGATATCCAGATGTCTGGTCTAGCTACACTCCATAGGAGCCTCAGCAGGCCCGACCACTCTTGTGTCCTGCCAATCACAGTGCTCTATTGGTTCGGCGGGCCAATCACAGAATTCTATTGGTTCGGCGGGCCAATCACAGAATTCTATTGGTTCGGCAGGCCAATCACAAAATTCTATTGGTTCGACGGGCCAATCACAGAATTCTATTGGTTTGATGGGCCAATCACAGAATTCTATTGGTTTGATGGGCCAATCACAACTCCCTATTGGTTCGACGGGCCAATCACAGCCCCCTATTGGTTTGGTGGGCCAATCACAGCCCCCTATTGGTTCGGTGGGCCAATCACAGCCCCCTATTGGTTTGGTGGGCCAATCACAGCCCCCTATTAGTTCGGTGGGCCAATCACAGCCCCCTCGCTTTTGGTTCGGTGGGCAGGATGATGCGACGGAGCAAAACAATAAAGATGGCGATGGCTCGTTTGAAACAGCTCTGGCTTGGGCCTTTCCTTGAGGGCAGCAGTCATTCAGGAGGGGGTTGTCCAGTAATCAGAAGGTTGTAGGAATGATCCTGGCTCCTGGCAGAGAATTCTACGGTTGTGTCCTTGCGCAAGACACTTAACCTACCTTGCCTGCTGATGTCGGAGGGACTGGTAGAGCCAGTGTTGGCAGCCTTGCGCTCTCGCCAGGGCAGCTGTGGCTACAATGTAGCTCATCATCACCAACGTGTGAATAAGTGTGTGACTGATTGTGTTGTGAAGCGCCTTGGGGGGGTTGTAGTACCTTAGAAGGCACTATACAAATACAGGCTATTTACCATTTGAGTCAGGAGCAGATAGAGGTACTTACGTCCTTTATTTAGAAAAAGGATGTATTTGCATCTCCTACAGTGTATGACAGACTGTCTCATTGACTGACATTCATAGCGGCGAGTACATCACGTTGTTTGTTGTCCATTAGCATGAGGAGACAGTTTGAAAGACAACCATAGATTCAGCCCCACGACATAGCTCTCCCTGTTGGTTATGGCCAGACTATATATTCACATATATTGGAAGACTTGCCAGGCTGAAGAACCTCAGCACTGCGACACCAAACTGTAGTTCAGTTCTGTTCAGTAACATTCCTCCTGGATATTGTGCATCATCATCCACTGGAAGTACTTAAGTGAGGTTATTGCTGCCGAAGGAGGTCCCATTGGTTATTAAATCCACGGGATTGTTTACTGGATGGGCTCAATAAAAGCAGAATTACCCAGCAACTGGCTTATTTGATTAAACCCATTCACTTTAAAGAAGATGAAATAAAGTTTGAGGATCAAACGACGTCCCTCCACATAACAACCAGATGTAAAACTGCTTGTTCATTGTGCATTTTAATCATATTAATGATTCTGTTATTCTGTGCAAAGCATAAACACATAGCAAAGCAGAAGCAAAGCTTAACATGTTTTTTAACTATAAGAAAATTCAAACTTTAACACATTTTACTAACTTTTGAGATGAAGCAGGTTCTCTTTTATAGTAGTTATTAAACTTCCCTCCAGCAGATGGAGCTCTGTCCCAAATCAACATCTTATCATCGTCTCCCAATCAAAACCTGCATCTCTCAAGTTTCTTTTGAGTACAAAACAATTTTAAAAATTATGTTTCAGATTGAAAATAAATTATAGATTTAAGGGGATCACTGAGGCACTATGAGGTTAAAAATAGGACATAAGGAATAAAGTAAAAAATATATATTATAATATATATTCTAAGGTCCCAAAAAGAGCACTAATTATATTTAATTGTTAAAATTCAACTGTTAACATGAATTAATGAAGCGTCTAATATGCACGCTTAGACGTGTTAACATATTTAACACAGATGTTCTTCACTTGAATTCCACATTCATGTATCCTGAATTAACCTCTGGCCTTTCCTAAGTTCCTCCTAGATTTTATTCTAAGCTAAATGCATTTGTTCAAATGTATGATTTTAAATGTATTTGTTACTGTATTTTAATTTTTATTTACAGTGTTGCAGAAAGTTTTGGATAAAACTCTTTTTTTAAAGCTTGGGCTTAGTTTTAGATTCTTACTCTACGTCCCAGCCTTTGGGACGAATCAGGATGTTGATCATGGATTCATCACATTTTTAATTTCCTTTAGGTGTCTGAAATCTAAAACTCCATTATCTCATGTATTATTCAGCCTTTCAACATCCGTTTAACTGCTTTGGGAACTTCTTGCCTCATCGTCCCGTCTCATCCAAACTTTCTGGTCTGGAGAATCACTTAAGGCCGCTGAAGCTCTGTTTTGCTAACCCCCAGAGGTGAAAGATCAAATGTGTGTAAATCAGCTCTCAGTGCTCCCAGAAACATCAGAATCTACTCCTGTCTCACCCAACTTGTCACATTTATCTCATCCAGTTAGACTTCCGAACAGAAACGTCTCATGAGGAGTACCTCAGGTCAGATATTTGGCCCACTGTGTAAGTGTTTGATGATGATGATCTACGACCTCAGATGTACTGAAGGAAACAAGGAATTGTCAATAAAAGTAGTCAAAAGTACTTTTTCCTCATATATGTTGATAAAACTGAGGCTTTTTCTGTGATTATGAAACTTTCCTGTTAACTTCTGGAGAGGTGAAAAGTGCAGCGGTGTGACTCGGGTCAGCCTGTTTGCTGAAAGTCAGCAGATATTGTTTTAGTTAGGTGAGAAAAGTCATGGAGGACAACAGTCTGACTCATCTCTTCCCACTTCAGACGTCTGTGTCTCGTAAATCTGCTGTTTTCTGGACGTACGAAGCACCCTGGTTCAGGAGACTTGGCCAGTTCTGAGGATACAAATTAAAAGAAGACTCTCGTGGGTCTGCAGGAGATCACTGACACATTTTTGATTCTGATGTCTTTGGCATCATCAAAGTCCCCATGTGTCAGCAGACTCTGAAGGCTTAAGTTAAGTTGCAGGTCCATCATGCTCATGAGGTTTGTAGCAGAGAATATTTGAGCTGTTCAGTAGTTCATGTTAGCTAATGTCTGAAACAAGAGCTCAGCTTGAACGGTTTCTGTGGAATAGTTATGACTAATTTATCTCTTATCTGCAGTCAGCAGCTCCCAAATGACCTCAGTTTGAGGAAATATAGATTGACAAGCTAACTGCTAGTGAGACTGGGAATGATTCCAAGGTGGAACTAATCTCTAAAACGTCATAGTAATGCATGCAAATGCTGTTTTATACACTATACGAAGCCATCAATTCTATAGTTTTGCAGTTTCCTGCTCCTCCACCCTACTGGTTGAAAGTGGAATTACAACTGTCGTAAACAACCCTGCTGTAGCTAGCGCTACCAACGAGCTAACGCTAACATGCTGATACTAAATAAACCACGAGTTAACAAGATCCTCACTGTTGGACAAAAAATATTATTACTTACAAGTCCAGTAGCAACAAAGCTAGGTCACCATCAGTCTGCGACTTCGTAGCCTCCTTTAGATTCCTCAAACCACATCGATGTTCACTCTGGTTTTAGCTCTTTGCTTCACCTCCAAAGACATAACTTTCTTACTTTTACTTCCAGGCTCCGCCATGATGCCAACAACAAAAGCAACCACCTTTTTTTTCTTCTTCTTGTGTTTTTTATTGATAGTTGTCGAACTGAAAAAGCTAACTGCTAGCCTTTATATTAGCTACCGACACAGAAAATAGCAAACAGACGTTAAGCAGGTAAAGCGCGCCCCCTAGGGCACCTACCCGCTCCACAAGACTGTTAAGTGCTGTTTCTGGTCAGCAGAGGGCTGCAGAGTGCTGTCCAAGGTAAAGTTGGTAAAGTTTCCACCGACACAATCACTGAACCCAGTTTTTAAAGGAATAGGTTAAAGTGTTAAACTGCTTCAAGAAATCAAGCTGTAGCTGGCCATGCCCACCCATCTGTCACTCAGGCTGCTTTAAGATGAGAAGCTTCAATATCTAGAAGGGGCTCAGAGTAGAGCTGCTGCACCTCCAGCAGCTGCTCTGTCTTCCATGTACTATTCTAATTTTCCCGCTTGTGACATCACAAACAGCTTTTTGAAACAGCTTGATGTAGGCACATACAGTAATTCCTAAAACCAAACACTGACAGAAAACAGATGGATGTTGTTTTTTCCACATTTGGAGTGTTTATAGAGGCAGTAGAGACCCACACGGCAGCAGAAAATAATGCAAAATGTTAGTTTTGCATAAAATGTCCCTTTTAATTACATAATTTACAATAACAATAAAATCATGACTAAAGGAATCTTTCCCACTGCCCACACAGCTTAGCCGCGGCTCTGATTTTACAAACTGGTGAACTCAGAGCTGTTATTCATTATTGACATTTTATTTAGCTGAATCAACTCACATGTGTTTTCCGTGTGTTTAATGTGCAGATAAAAGCAAGCTGTGACACACAAAGAGGGAGAATACACTCGACTAACAGCACAACTGAAAGAACTAATGGATGCATCGTGTTTACTGAGACCTTTACAGCTCAAATAATGAAAAGGGGCTTTTATTTTGGTGAAAAAAAGGTAAAAGAAGAGTTTTCGTAGCTCTGGATTATCAGTCTTTTGTTCTCTATCTTAAGATTAAAAACATGTTTTGGCTGCAGAACTCTGCTCATGGTAAGAAGGCCTGTGGCTGCTGGGGTCAGTCAGAGTTATGGTGGCTTCACATGACAGGAAGTTACTGAGTTCACAGAGGAGATCTTTGTGTTTTCTGACATTAAAACCGCTCATTCTGTGGAAAAAAAAAAGAAAAACACATAATGTATATCACTGTCAGGCTGCAGCAGCCAGATCACAAGCTGCTCTCATAGTCTGCCTCATATATGGTTTCATCTTTTTCTAATTTTTCAAATATCATGTGGCCACGTTTCTCCTCACGTTACCTTCAGAACGAGAAAATGTCAGGTTGGTATAACATCATCCACACAGGGGAATAAAAAAGGTGTGTTTTAAATTTAGAAATGAGTCCAGATTGTTCATCATAAAGGTTTTAGGCAGCAATAAAATGATTTATTTGTTTGTTTTTGCAGGGAATATTAGTGGCTTGGGATCCGTATCAGCCTATCAGATGCTTGGGTAACACTTCACAATAAGGGTCCCTTTATTAACGTTACTTAGTGCATTTTTAAGCATTAATAAACTATTAAATAAAGTATTAACAACTGCTTAATATTAATGTTAATATTAGGTAATGCATTACTAAGGAGACACCCCCCTGGCCCTTTGTCCTAACCTTAAGGACACTTAATAGTTAACAATATCTGGAACGTTAATAAAGGCAGTTTTGGCTTGCTGTTAGCACCCCCTAGTGTCCGTTTAGTAGAACCAAAAGTGAAACTTATCTCCTCGCTGTGCGTTTGTCTTTTTAACACCTTAATCTAACAGCTGAAATGTCTCCTCAGCCTTCATTAGTGTCTGCAGGAGCGGTTCATCACTAAATCAAACAAATCAGCTGTGTTCATGATCTAAAACATGCAGGAAACATGCTGGAAGCAGACTGCAGCACCAGGCATGTCAGCTCCACTTTACTAAGTCCAACAGGGACCGAACCGGCACTCTGAAGTTGCAAGTGCGGTATTCTGACCACAGAGGGCGGTGGGGGTCTGAGTGACATTTCATTAACCATTTTAGCACATACTGGCTCAAAAATGGTTTAAAAGTATGAAAAAGTTGCATAGTCTGGCTTTAATGCTTAAAAATGCACTAAGTAACGTTAATAAAAAGGACCCTTATTTTAAAGTGCTTGCAAATGAAAAAATTGCTCATATGAAGACATTAAGCTAAAGACTGCTGTTTGGACAAAATCAGCCAAGTTTGACAAAGGAAAAGAAGGATGTAAAAATGTAAATTTGAGTTTTATTATTTGTTTCTCTGTCTATTGACTTTGCTAGTGACTCTGACTCGAGTCATCGTTACAACCAGGACATAAACAATCTAAATGATTTATGGTTTTCTACCAGCATCAGAGAAAATCAGTAGAAAATATCCTTATCCACCTGTCGGTTTCCTTCTACGTATCCAATGTAGGATCCTGGAGGTAACAAAAACAGACCTTTCTCTACTTAGAGACACTCTCCGCCTCCTCCAAAGGCATTACCAGGACAGAACATCGTCTGGTCAGTCATCCCTTTCATACAGAGGTGCTAAAGTCTGGAAGTCGTTACCAACTGAGCTGAAGAACGTGTCTGAATTTACCTCTAGGGCAGTGGTGCTCACTCCTGGTCCTGGAGAGCCGGTATCCAGCATGTTTTAGTTTTAACTCTGCTTCAACACACCTGATTTCAATCAGCAGGTGATTAACAGGCTTCTGCAGAGCCTGATGAGCTGCTGAACAGGTGATCCAACCACTGAATTAGGTGTGTTGGAGTAGAGGAACAATGAAAACATGCTGGATACTGGCTCTCCGGGACCAGGAGTGAGTACACTGCTCTATAGGGTTAAGTCGTGGCTGAGAAAAACTGTATCCACCTGTAATTATTACACGTGTGTAAATGAGGGAAAACATCTATAGATAATACGTGAAAGGATATGTTGCATCTTAACTTTCTGTGTTTTAGCTTTTGTAGTAGATTTCTCATACATTTTGTGTTTTAGCACTTAGTTTTTTTACATACCGTAAATCCTCTAATATTGGCCTGTACTCCATTACCGGCCGGGTCTCCTATATTAGCCGGTCTCGCTGTCAGCGGGGGTAAATAAAGGCCGGTCTCTAATAGTGGCCGGGGCTACTATTAGAAACGTGTGGTTTTTGTCCGGAGTTCGACGGTAAAGTGAGCCCTCACTCGATTTTTTGAGGCGCACGCATTCCACGTTTTACGGTAACGGCGGACTAGTGGATCATAATCTCCGGCTGCAAGATGAGCAGAAACAGAACGGATAATGCTAGTTTGCAGTGATCACTTCATCAAAGGTAGGGGGTTACTAAAGGTTTTTATGGCGTTTTATTGTTTGTTGTATCGAAGGTGAGCAAAAACAGACTAGCAGGCAACTACTTCAGGGAACAGTTTTTTACTTTCGTTTTTACTCAGGCGGAGATCAGGCACATCCAAGCAACACATATTCCAAAGAGTCACACTGCCACCTACTGGCAGGATTTATGAACACAGGCCCCATAACCTCACAGTAATTTAGAAACGCAGCTACAAAAACAGCAGGTAAACAGTTTGATACTGTTTTCACGTGTCCTCACCGCAAATAGCTTTCAGAGTGCTAATGTTTTTAGCAGTTAGCTCAGTGTTGTAACGTGGCATTAATACCGGTACCTTAATAAAAATATAAAATCAAACAAATGTACCAGAAATGTGGATTTAAAAAGGCATAAAACGTTAGTTATAAGTCCGACTTTTAAAATGAAATGAGTCATAACCTAAAGGAAGATATCGTGTCTGTGCCAGCACATTTAGAACACTCACTTTCATCCGTCACGCTGTGTTTTATAGTAGAGCAAAACACTTCCTGTCCACTATTTGAGTTCAGCGCGGCGGCAGGGTCACGTGAGTGAAACTCAGCAATCATCACTTTTGATTTGCATGTGAGACTTCAGTCACCGCTCAAATAGACACAAAATCTTGTTTTTATTCATTCTACTGGTAGTTTATTTTGCTCAAATTGAAATATAAGCCTGCCTCTAATTCTGGCCTCCTTCCAATAAAGGCCTGAACCAGGATGCGCTTGAGTAAATAAAGGCCCGGGCCTGTATTAGAGGATTTACGGTAAATTGTTATTAATATTGGGTAGGATAGTTTTGTTATAAATGCTGTGTTTTATTACCTTTTGTACAAATATGATGTTTCTAGTTTTGTATAGGACATCCTCTGTTTAAAATTCTGTGTTTTCTATGTTGTTTTAATGCTATTTTATAATAATGTAGAAAAACCCAACCAGAGACAGGAGTTAGCACTAGCATCAGCATCAGCTGTTGGACAGCAATGTCCCGATCAAACAAAAATTAAATTAAATCAATCAAATTAAATCAATATATAAAGGTTCTTCCACACTAGCATTGGCTCCAATTCACTCCACTCCACTGCCGCCACCCACCCCAGCCTGGACGAGTTCCTTCCACACAACCTTAGGGAATGCGGATGTGATTGAGCACATGGGCGGTCTCCAAAATTGGTGCAAAGATATCAGTGATGTCATGAGCGCATCTCCAAGCACGTGGGCGGGGCAAAAGAGCGCAGAGAAGTCCACGGTGTCTCCATTATTAAACAAAGTGAGCAGTGTTGCTTTTGGAGACTTTCTGACTCTGATATTGCATCCTGCTTTGCTGAGTGTCCTGGCAGCGCTGTGTGTGTGTGTGTGTGTGTGTGTGTGTGTGTGTGCGTGTGTGTGTGTGTGTGTGTGTGTGTGCTCCAGAGAGACAGAGAAAACAAAAGCTTCAGTCAGAAGGTTGCTCCTCAGCATCCAGAATGATAACAAAGCGCGCATGTGGGAAGCCCCGGCTGGCTGATTCTATCCGCCAATCAGAGGCTCCCCCTAGTGGTAGGGGTGAATTTGAGCCGGCCAATCAGTCGGCAGTGGGTGTGTTGGACCAGTTCAGCCTGAAGCAAAATGCCTTGAGAAGAGGGCTGAAAAAACGACCGGTTGCACACGGAAAAAATATGCTGATGTGGACACTCGCTACCCTATCTAGACGGGGGCCGATGATCCCAAGTCTGCCTCCAGGTCTCCTCCCAGGGAGATGCATCCATAGGAATGTGCCAAGAGGCATCCTAATCAGATGCCCAACCTCAGTTGACCAAATTCAATGAACAGAAGAAGCAATCTCCTGTCCTGGAAGCTAACTTCAGCCGCTTGTATCCAGAATCTTTTTTCTTTTGGTCATGATCCAACTCCCGTGAGCATAGGTGAGGGGTTGGGATGCAAATGGACCAGTCAGCTGAAAACTTCATTACCATAACAAACCTGAACAGCTCCCTCATGCAGACAGGCCGATAAGAAAACTCCTCAGCAGGAAGAAACACTATTGATCACCTCCAGAATGCATGGATTATTTTATCTTGTCTGTAGAAGAATCGACTAAAACAGCCTTTAGAAATGTTCTTCAACAGAACTGCTTCCTAACAAACAGAGATGATGACGTCCTCCACTAGATTTGCAACTTATTTCACTGCCTTTCTGTCCAGAGCACAGGTTTTGGTCCCAGTTGTGCAAAAGGTTGTGAAATCTTGTCCTGTCAGATTGATGCTTTAGAATTGGGTTGCTATGGTGACCTGTTCATTGCAATCACCGCGATAAACAAGGAAGTTTACACATCACCTAAATGAGAGTGTGTATGTCTGTGATGTTTACAAGAGTTAGCTCAGACCTGCACGAGTCTTGTGCACCACTCGCATCACCACCGATACAAACATGAAAGGTAGTTTTCTGTTTTGCAGCTGACAAACAATGACATCAACATATACAGCAGAACAACGGCTCCTCTGCAAAACCTGGAGAATGAGAAATATGTTTTTAAAAAGATAATTGACTGTGTTTCTGTTTCGTGCAGTGAGAATACCTGGCACGCTATCAGAAACTGAGTCAAACGTTCCAGGCAGCAGCGGCAGGGCAGCGGTGCATGAGCGAAGGTCTGGTGGGACGAACAAAAGAGTAATCTGTTACCTGAGAGGCAGCAGGGTTTTAAAGCCTTGGCTTTTGTTGTGAGATAACGTTAGATCAGGTTAAACTAGAACATCATCTGCAAATATAATTACATAAATCCACACAGTAGGACATCAGAGAATGTTTGTCTTAAAAACAGTGTTTGCATTATTTTTCCATATGTTTGCCCTTATTTACCAGGAGTGGTTGCGCACGACACATGATAAATAAACTAAATGTGACGATAAATTAGCAGACTTTTCACTTTAACCAGAAATAGGAATATTTAAACACTCACAGCCAGGTTAGAAACATATCTATGAGGTATGAAGCAACGGCGTCTGGAAGAACAAAGGAATTTGATTTGAGTTAACGTGGATCAAGGAGGAACTGAAAGGCATCCTTTTTTCAGGCATTTATTAAATTATGTTCTTACTCATGAGGCAAACACCATCTGGTTGTGTTCTCTTTTTCTCAATCAGTGAGACAATCATGCTGGAAAAAAAGACAGATCCATTTTAAACTCCGCTAGCAGCATCTTTAACAAATCCTGCATTCTGTTTTTGTCTGCGTCCTGAAATTAAGTCTTTCTTGAGTTACAACACAGTAAATGACATGTTGATAATTCTGTACTGACTGTGTGATTGCCGAAAGGGAAACTTTGCAGTTTTGGCTTGTTTTTAGCACCCCCTAGTGTCCGTTTAGTAGAACCAAAAGTAAAACTCATCTCCTGGCTGTGCGTTTGTCTTTTTAACACCTTAATCTAACAGCTGAAATGTCTCCTCAGCCTTCATTAGTGTCTACAGGAGCGGTTCATCACTAAATCAAACAAATCAGCTGTGTTCATGATCTAAAACATGCAGGAATCGTGTCTCTGAGCTCTCGCGATTCAGAAAACTCCCGATGTTGACTCTTGTTTGACTCCTATTGTGGTTGGACATTCTTTTTTTTTCTTTTTAACTCATTAACTGCCAGACGTTTTCTGATCAGAAAGCCCCTGACTGTCAGCGTTTTTGAGCATTTTTCCTGTTTTTTGAAGAGTCACAGAACATTGTGCTCTATGATCATGTAAACGCCAAAACTACCAAAAGAAAGAGTAGACTCACTTCTTACATCAGGAAGAATCGCCGTATTTCTAGCGTTATCCGTTCGTTCACAATCTGGTGCCCAAGCGTCGCTCCAGAAGCATTTCCGGTTCGGTGCATCGCTTTTTTCACAGCAGCGGCCCAAAACAAACTCGTAATCCATTGATTTTCCGCTTCCTGATCACATGATGTGTGACATACATGGATGAAGGTTCGCTTTAGACACGTGATGTTTGTTCTCACGGTGCGGGGGCTCGCTCCGACGCCCGCCCTGTAAAAAAAGCGAAATGACGACTAAAGTCGTCATTGGCAGCCAGCGGTTGGATGTGAAAAGACGACTTTAGTCGTCATTGGCAGGGAATGAGTTAAATTTCATCAAATACATTTTTTTCTTTGTTTCTTCTGAAGCTCCACCACGATAAACATGTTATAATAAATGCTAACCAGGTATAGCTCGTCTGTGTAAACACGGATTGCTGTAAAGCGTGACGTTGTGAGACTTTAGGGCAGCGGTCCGGAGAGGCGGAAGCTGCAAACGGGACATCCTAAATCATTTTAGCCCATACTGGCTCAAGAAAATTATTAAACAATATGAAAAAAGTTGTTTTTTTCCAACACATTTGAATCTTCATGAAGTTGTAGAAATTACATGAGCCAGACAGGAAGTGAAATGTGTTTCAGCGAGGCGCATCTATGTGTTATCCTTCTGTGTGACTCACTTTATTGTTATTAGTAACAGGGATATCGGCTCACAGTGTATGAAAGCACAAGAAGACAAGTGTGGCTTGTTTACCAGCTCCTTTCTACACTCGAGTCGCGTGAACTCGCCAGCAACTTTCCGGAGACGTTGTGCACATTTTCCACAGATGCTGCGTCTGTTCTGCACTCGGTGTAAACGAGGGATCACTGTTCAGGTTTTCAGCATTGTCAGGACTTCTGTTTGTCACACTGCACACTAGATGTTTAAAATCTCTGGATGAGTCCGTCACAGACCTCCAGTTCAGTTCCTACAACTAAATCACAAAGATGTTTTCTATGAGGGACACAAATCCCACTGGAAGTTGAATGGGGACATGAGCTCTTTTTGTTCGTGGATCAGGTTCTTAATGATCATTCTTTCCATTTTCATGCACATCCTGTCAGCTTTTGTGTCTCTGTTTATTTTTACTTTGATTTTCCTCCCAGCTCCTCAGTTATTCCCTTCCCCTCAGCTCCTCTGTTCAGCTACACACCTGTCTGTAATCAGTGTTCATCACACCTGTTCCTCGTCTCATCACGCCCTCCGTTGTATTTAAGCTCCTCTCTGTCACGTGTCAGATTTGGACCCTTGTTGTTTTTACCTGTAGGTTCACAACCTTTTTTTACTGTGTCCAAGTCAACCCAAGGCCCCCCAACTCCTACTCATGTGCACACAATTAAAAGTGAATAATTACAAACTTTATACAGACATACAGTGTTTTGATGGTACTATTGGGTGTGTTATCTGATTTTATACATGCAATTTTTACAAATGTAATCTTGGTAACCTCAACCTCAGCACACACAACATTGTGGGGGGGGGGGGGTCACAGACCCCAGGTTGTGAACGGCTGCTCTAGATGTTCCTCTGCCTCAGTTTTCTCATTTAAATGAATATTTATTAGTTACTCTGCAGCTTCTGAGGCCACTACCTGCATGGATTTAGGTGCAACACCTCAGCAGATCACGACACAAATATTTTACCAAACTTGTAATAACTTCCAGAACTTTGTTCAGGTAGACAAATCACTTTGATCTCTTTATGTTGTGTAAAAATTGCTTTAGAATTGATTTAATACATTAAGTTTCAACAAAGATATGAGGTGAGACTTTTTAACAGCTCTTGGCTCTGAATGCTCCACATGTATTCTGAATGTCATGACTCTAACAGGCCAAAGGCCTCGTCACACACCTGTTAACACCGATGTCTAAAGTTACACATCAGCTTTAACGGGAAGAGAACTCGAGTGCCAGGATGAAACCTCACAACTAAATTCCAGGAGAATATTTCATTTAGAATAAAGAATTCAGATTTAAAAGTGGACCGATCAGGTCCTTTTCCTCTGAAACTCCAGAGGAACCAAACATCTTCTGGCTCTTTTGTGTCTTCTTGGCCTGATTCTTAAATTCCTTCTTTTTCACAAATTCCAAATGTGCTCAAACCTCAAATATTCCCTTCCTCTTTGTTTTCATTCTATGAGTCACTCAGATGCTCAGTGGTTGTAAACTGTTGAAGAGGCTCTTGTCTGGTTATTTATAGATTTGTGACACAAAAGGCTGCAGACAGCACACTTACAGACGACTGATAACCTTTTGTGCCTCTATATAGATCATCTAAAACTATTTGCAAAGTAAAACATTTTTTATTTCACGTAGTGTTTTATTGAGAAATGTGCTTAAATATAATCAGGAAGAAAGCCGAGGACTTAATGAAGACGTCACGTTAGGTGATATTTTTCCAAACCGCTCCATTCCTGCCGGTCATCCCCCCTCCGGAGGAGAAACTCCGGTCATAAACAAGCGGCGAGTGTGAGGAAGTGAAGCCAGAGCTGTCTCCAGATTCCTCAGATCCTACCAGCTAGCTGTGATTTTTAACATCCACACTCGCTGCCACTTCTCAGAGGAAAGCAACATCAAAGCAAGATCCGTTTACATTTCCTAATGAATAAAAGAATTTAAATTATTCACATAGAAAGTAAATAAAAGCAGTACGAGCATTTTAAAAGTTGCTTCTGGAAGACAAAGCAGCTCATATGGAGCACATTAAAGTCAAAAAGGAAATGGTTTCATTGTCTGGAAAACAGAAGGACCGGAGTCAAAATTAGTGATCAGCAGATTCACAAACAGATGAATCATTATTGAGCTGGCCGCATAGCGACACACGCACTCGTAAAAGCTCCTGGAAGCTCCGCTTGCCCCATCATCTTCTCTCCTCACCCCTAATCCTCTTACCGCCTTAACTCTGCTGCAGTGGTGACTTGGATCAGGGCGTAATTAACGGTGCTGTGTGTCTGCCTTAAAGGAAAACTCTGCTCTGTTTGCAGATTAAGACAGAAATCCTGCATAATTGAATTAAGTCCTGTTTGCATAATGTGTGGAAGATGAGCACAGAGGCTTAATATCTCTAGCGGGTGCAGAATTTACAAAGTAAATTTGGTGTGGAGGCTCAAAAGGAGAGAAGGAACCTTGAGCCCATTTAATGTTCTACGTTTTCTCACATTTACTTTTTAAAAACGAGCAAAGCAAAACGTGTAAATGTAACTTCCTGTTTAAGGTCATCAATTGTAATCAAATTCAGTAAATTATAGAAGTATCAAATCTTTAAATCAATGCAAACACCCAGCTCAGGTAAGTCCAGCATCGTGGGTGATAGAAGTTTGTTTTATTAAAACACGAAGAAACTTGAAAGGAAAACCAGAATAGGTGGAATTCTGCTTTGACCAACTGGGTCCAAAAGGACAAGTCATCAGTTCTATAGAAGATAAACTGAGAAGACAAAGTTAAAGGTGCATGAAGTAAGAATGACACCCAGTGGTCATAACTGGGTACTGCAGTCCATGTTTCAAAACAAACAAGTCCGTTCTCATCAACTGTTGCCGGTTACGGCTCAGCGGCAGAAGATTCTAGATGAGGAGCAAAGACGAGTCATACTGGAAAGTTTATTAGTAGATACATAATGTAATTAGCCTGGACTGCCAGACTCTCCAGAGTCTGGAAACTCAGAGGCAGCGAGCTCCATGAGGGGCGGGACTAGCCAGCTCAAAAATAACCAATCGGAAAAAAGGCAGAAATGACGACTTTTCGGGTGACGCTGTAGTCATCAAAGGAGCACTGCTAACAATTTCCCTCTCACTGTTCACGCCGAGCTGCACTGCAGTTAACCCCAGCTTTCCGGCATTTTTTACTTGTTCCTCCATTAGCGCAAGTAAAGGTGACACCACGATATGTGTTTTTTAGCTGGGTAAGCACCTTCCTCAGTAGAAATGAATGCACTGGGGGCGAATAGAAACCCATCTAAGATGGCGGCCCGCCACTACGGAAGCGCCAGTCCACGAGGCGTCTCCGTATATATGTCTGTGGGTAGCACAGTGCAAACATCTTTCTTTAGAAGAAAGGCTTTTAGCGCTCCTTCTTGTTGTGGTTTTAAAGACACGTCCAAGTCATTTAGAACAGATGAAAGAGCCGCAGCGAGCTCCGCTTCAGATGCCATCTTTGTTGTTTATGAGAAACTGAGCATCACGGTGTGTGACGTACGCTGCTCAGCGCTGCTTGGCTCGGTGAGAACTCTCAGGGGGTGGGGTGATTTCAATGGGAGCGTTACCAGACCCATTGGTTCCCATGAGGAAGCATTGGTATGACTGGCCAGGCTATAATGTAATATCGAGTTGTTGGTAATTGAAAAAGTTATTTTTAGACTATTTGCTTCTAATTAACCGTTAGCATTGTTAGCTCAACATTAGCCGCTAATGTTCTTTACATGATATTAAAGTAAAACAAAAGGATGCCGTGACTTCTTAGGGCCGTGATATACTTGCTGTTTAGCGACGCAAACGCATTTAAAATGGCTGCCACGCGTAGCTTGCGTTGATTTGAAGCGTCGTTTGTGCGCGTCCCCTGAAATTAACGTGACGCTACGCGCCCAAACGTTGTAATATACGAGCAACCAGTAGGTGGAGTTGACAAAACGAGTGAGACACACTCACCATGGTGACTCCATCTCTGGTTTAGAGGTCTTTCACTACATCTACGATACCGCTGCTATCTTTTTTCTGCTGTAATCACAAAATTAACCAGTTACTGAGCTCTTTTATTGACGCCATGTTTGTTTTGGTTGCCCCGCCTCTCTATCCGGTCTGAGTACATCTCATCTCATCTGAAACACTCCGGTACTACATACAGTGCAGCGCTGTATAGCCACAAGTATATGAACAAAGACGTTGCGCCAACGTGAGGTTAAACTGCGAGTATATTCCAGCCCTAAGGGGTACAAGAAATAACTTCTGGGTCGCTCCTGTTTACTGGTTTCCATTCTGTCCACCACTCTGCTGCTCTTTGCTGACCGGTGTCAATTACAAATGCTAGAGTAAAGTACATTGAATTGTTTCTGTGTATGAAATATGCTATATAAATAAATCTGCCTAGCCTAGTGCAAACTTTTCAACCCCGCTGGCTCACAGATTGTAAACAACAACTAATCCCTCTTTGGCCTTTTAAAAGAAGAAAACCTGGCAACCACCCAGCTGGCTAAAAAGGAAATCTGTTTTTAGTGTAACCATCCTTCCAACATGATTTAGACATTAGACTGTAATTATTTCACTGTACATTTCTTCCTTATTGCACCTTTAAGGGCAGCAGTAACAGTAAATATAAGCTTGGATCCCAGTATGTCCTCATTCCTCAAACCTTTGACCCCTGAGTTCCTTGTACAGTGATGCTGTTTGGGCTCTCAAATGGCTTCAGACTTAGTTTTAGTTGTTTGTGAATGAAGCAGCTGTGTGTTGGAGTTGAGAAATTATTTTTTATTAAACAACACAGAGCTTCTTAAAGGGTACAACTGTATTGATGTATCTAATTAGTTGGTAGAAAGTACAAGGATTAGACCATTAGGTTATAAAAGGGGATGCCTGCTGGTGTAATGGTGCAGTCCCAGCACATGTTTTTTATGTTCTTTCTAAGAAACCAGGCATTTCTGATTTTTGTTTTAGTTTTTTAATCTTTGGGTTGTCATGACCTTTTGCAATTTTTCAGATCGTACAGCAACGGATGGAAGAGAGAGGAGTAGAAAAAAAGAGGAAAACACTGTCAACATCTGTTGGTATGTTGTCCAGATGTGCAAGTCAACATCAGTGACACATGCCATGCTTCACAACCTTGACTGTGACCTAAAAAACACAATAAAGCACCCTTTCATGTGTTGTAACGACTTTTAAAAAACCATACCTGTTTGGGAGATAAATTCCAAAATAAAAGCTTTGAATGTAAAACATTAATGGGAAATAATCTGACAACCAAGCACCGTGTAAAGGAAAAGACACAAAGACAATTTCACAAAAGAAGTGGAAAGAATGTTGTGTTTTTGTAGAATTTATACATAAAAAAACAGAAAAAAGGACAAAATAAGCCAGTGTTCAGATCATCTGTAAAACATTTGTTCATCACAACAAAATATGGTTTATAATCAGATTATATCTTTCCAAAGAAGTCCTGACTGAGTCACTTTTCATGTAAAGTCCAAGAATATTTCAACCAAATAATGAACAAAATGTTCAGAAGCGATCTGATAAAAACCTTCAATAAATTCTCGCTCATTTAATAACTTTTTTCTAAGCCCTGAACCTGGCTTTACTGTCCTGGCAGCTTTTTCACTTTTGTTCTCGGTTGTTTCGACTGAAGAGTAATTCTGTGTCTTTATTGGCCTTCAACAGTCGATCACATCAGTGGGATTTCGTGCAACTCGACTCCTGGAGTGTTTCCTAGCTGGGGTTGCTTTAGGATTGCGTTACAGCGTATTGCTGGGGGTGGAGGAGACCGAAGCCTGCACTCAGCTGCAGGCACCGACACAGAAGTGACTGGTCCCAAACCTGCTCTTCACACACAGAGGGCTGATCTAAGAGATCAAACGGGAGGACGACCGCTGCTGGATGTGGAACTATAACGTTTTCTTTGGGGTTTTGGCATCCACACGTGCTCTGCAAGCCTGTTTTCTGCAGCTGTGAAATTGTGGTGAGGAGAGCTACATGCTTCTAATTTTTGCACAAATATCGTATTAATGCATTTTCACAAGTTGTGCATGTACTGTTTCACGTTAAATTGCTCTTGTTTCACGTTTGTATTTATTCAGCTGATGCAGTGGAGGGTGACTAAGTTTACATATTTCTGTTTTGTGCTTGAGTCCAAAATCGAAGCAACTTTCACTTTGTTCTTTTTCTTGTGCAACTTTCTGATTCTGCACTAAATATCAGATGTTTGCAGATTTAGTTAGCATTCTTTATGACGTTTGCACCAAAAACACACAAAAATATTAATATGCAATGATGATTTCCCAAAAGCAGTTCAGCAATTTCTTGCAAAAATATAAAAAAATCAGCTGGTACGTTGTTTCGGTAATCAGTACCAGCACTGCTAGCAGCATTTTTCACATAATAGCAATCGCTGTGGACATTTTAAAAATAGCTTAGGTGTCATGACTTTCAACCTTTCCCTTTAAAACGTGTAAATTCAAACTTTAGCAGCCTTATAAATTTCTACAGAACCATTTTGTGATGTTATTTGACAGCTTTCTCCACCTTTCCTTTCTCCACAGGCAGGTCACATTAATGGCTCAGGTCAAAGCGTAGTGTCTCCTTGCTGAAGCCCCATCCACACGAATGCTCTGTGCACAATGAGTGAGTGTGGCTGCAGCGCTCCATACCTGCGGGGGTGGTTTCTAACAGCTCTGTTGCTGCTGACAGTCGTGCAGCTGTCAAGTGCCGAATGCCCCAAATCATGCGTCTGTCATGTTCCCGCTGAAGTGCACTGCACCTTCAGACAGCTGACGGCAGTACCTGACCACTTCCCTCCAGCTGTGGAAAGAATCAATCTCGGGTAAGTTTCTTTCCAGCTTTTGTGCAGCTGCAAACTATAAGGAAGGAATATTAACACTGACTGATGTAAATCATAGACAGGCTGTGATTTCAACCACAGTAGCTTAATAATAACACTGGCATTACAAAGAGACTACTGTTAGCTACTGTGCATCTGTTACCTGGTCTAGACTATGTTTACAATGTTTAAACCAGTTGATTTACTAGATAACGATCATTTGTGCAGCAATGTAATAAGTGCTAACGTTAGCTTTATGCTACCTTGGCGAGCTAATCAAGAGTTTGATTAAAACGGGTAAAGAAAACTTGACACTCTGGCTGGCCTCCCAGTTCTCCTCCAAGAGTCTTCTTGTTCTGTAAATGCTATAGAACGCTGCTCCTGGAGGCTTTTAAAAGCTTGTTTTGCAAGTGTTTGCTAGCATGAAGACATTGTGCATGTGGAGTCATGAGAAAATAAAGAAAAGGTTGGTTATTTTTGTGCCAGCTACAGAGAGACTGAAAGGATTCGTGATGTTTTTTTTTAAATACTTGGATTTAAACCTGTTTTGCTCACTAAAGAAAATGCACATAAGTGGTGCTGATATGCGTTTTAGTTTAAAAGACCCAAATGTAAAATTGGGCCAATGCATTTGTAGCCACATGCTGGTGTAATTGGCTGTCAGCTCTGAGGGCATGTTATCCTTCAGCAGTGCTCCTATTGGTAACACCTGTGCTTTTTTAGTTTCGACAAGTTGATGCGAGGAAATATATATTAAAATAATCCGCTCTTTTCCTCGATGAAGTGAATTTGAAGCTAATATGAGTGAGAAAGCACCCTCAGGACAGTGTGGTTTTGTGTAGTCCTGCCTGTTGTTACCTGCAGAAGTAAAGTCTGATAGTTCAAGTCAGGACCTTTACCTGAAGCCTCTCATTCAAAATATTGTAGTTTTGCACCATTTATTTATGAAAAAATTAAAATACAGAATGTTTAAAATCTAAGATACACCAGTGGTTCAGGTCACATACTAGTTCACATGTCAGAGATTTATATTTATGGTAAAATGGTAAATGGGCTGTATTTGTATAGTGCCTTCTTAAGGTTCCACAACCCCCCAAGGTGCTTTACAACACAATCAGTCATGCACACATTCACACGCTGGTAGGGATGAGCTACATCGTAGCTACAGCTGCCCTGGGGCGCTCTGACAGAGGCGAGGCTGCCGTACACTGGCGCCACCGGTCCCTCCGACCACCACCAGCAGGCAAGGCGGGTTAAGTGTCTTGCCCAAGGACACAACGACAGCAACAGACTGAGCGGGACGCGAACCCGCGACCTTCTGATTGCAAGGCGGCCACTTAACTCCTCTGCCACCATCGTCCCATAATATAAGTTCCCTACAGTAGTACAGGACTATGCCAGTGTCAATAGTTTCCCTCTTGAATTAGCAATATTCCTACTACTGTGATTGTGCCAGCTGGTCTAAGTTGAGATTGGTTAAAAGAAAAAAAAGCTGCCGCATTTTTATTATCATTTACTATCCAAATTCGCCCATCCTTAAAGCTGTTATAAAGAATCTGCAAACAAGCTAGCTTTTGAACGCAGACACCCCTCCCGTTGGGTATCTTCCCTGGTCCATTGGAACCAGAAACCCGCTTTGCCAGAGGAAACGAGATAGCGCTAAACACCAGTCGCTGTTTTCTAGGTCCAAACATCTTTTGTTGTCCGTGACTTGAAATGGTGTTTTTCTGGTAGCAGCGGTAGCAGCCGGCTGTTTCTCCTTCTCTGATATTATTGAGCGGAGAACCTCTCACACCAGTGGTGTTCTGTTGATAAATAGATGAGTGTGGAATGAGTGGAGGACCCAGGGAAGTGCAACGGTTCGGCGAGACTGACAACCGTGTTATTGGTGGAGGTTTTTAGACAAATGCGAAAGAACCACTTTGTTTTTTTATTTTTTTATTTTTTATCTCTACAATATATTTATAGCTATGCTATGTTAGAACGTTTAAAAAAAAATGTTTTAAGGTCATTTGTTTTCCAAATTTGCTATAGCAGCTTTAACCTGAGAAGTTTTATTTGAAAAACCTCATCAGAAATTCAGTGTTGAAATGTTTTAATGCTAATGATGACACCAAGTTCATTTATTGTATTTTAATTCTATTTTCTGTTGTTAGGTACAACCGAATAACTTTCTTGAGAGAAACGGATCTTTCCGAGCTCGAGATGTTGGAACTGCTGATGGTTCATAGCAACAGTATACACGGCATTGAAGACAAGTCCTTCAAAGAACTCAAATCTTTACAGGTAAAATAATGTCCTTTTTCCATTTAAATAATTATACTGCATTGTTTATTTTACTATATTACTTTAAACATTATGATGTGCATGTTTTATACAGAAATAACAGTAATGGTTTTGTCTAAAACAATGCATGACTCATTTTCCTTTAACTGGTCTGTCACAGGTCCTCAAGCTGTCAAACAACAGACTAAAGAGAATCAACAAAGAGACTTTTAAAGGCCTCGCCAGTCTGCTCAGACTACACTTAGACCACAACCACATAGACTTTATCAGCCCAGAGGCTTTCTACGGCCTGACCAGCTTGCAACTGGTCCATCTGGAGGGAAACCAGCTCCAACAGCTCCACTCAGACACATTCATCACCATGAGATACAGCCAGGTTTTCAAATGGTCCACAGTAAGAACCATCCACTTATCAGAAAATCTCCTAAATACTCTGCCAGAAGATATTTTCTCAGGCTGCAGTCAATTAGAGCTCCTCTTCCTCCACGACAACCCCTGGACGTGTGATTGTCGTATGAAGTGGTTGTCAGTGTGGGCACAAAAGAATGATGGTGAGAGGTTTTCATCAACTCACACCTTTTATTCCTGACTTTACTTTTATAGAAGGGAAACCATAACTTATTCACTTTGCATGCCTGTGATCATCTTTACTGGTTCACATCTTTTACAGACCAGTTTTGATTCGGTTCGGCCGCTTATGTGAAAACTATAAATGTTCTTTTCCTCCCCGTAGCCAACTAAATGCTACACCACTTGGTAATTGTTTCCAGGTGTTCTGAAATGCAAGCGAGACAGGAGACACCCAAGAGGCCAGCTGTGTCCTGTTTGTGAAAATCCTGCACCGCACCACAGCAGACCTCTATCCCAGCTCCAAAGCGACGCCTTTACTTGCACCAAACCGTGGATCGAACCCCATCTAAAGCAGAAAAACATAAGCCTGGAGGAAGGGGCCTTCACACCAGTTTCCCCCAAGGATTTTATAGCCCCGTTAGGCTCCATACATATGAGCTTGACTGACCAGTTTCACAATGATGCCAGTCTATCCTGTACTGTCCAGAGGCCTACTGCATTTGAAAACTTGACACAATCCTTTCAAGAGCATGAGGGGAACAATTTCACAGTGCTTACAACTGGTATAACAACATATTTAGTTTGTAACGTCGACTATGAACAAATTAAACAGCTGTGGCAGATCCTGGCTACTTACAGCGACTCTCCCATGAGGCTAAGAAGAGGTCCGATGGTGGCCAGGACACCTGAAAAGATCTACATGTACAGTCAAGTAAAGGATGAAGAGGAGACACTTACCACAAACATTGTGGCTGAGTTTAAAGCCACTCCTGATTGGTTAATGCAGGAAGGAGTGAGCCTCCAGCTTGACCGTACTACCACCACCTATTCAGCTTTGCATATTAAATACCAGTCTGTGGTCAACCTGCAAGTTGAGAGCACGCCATCTAAAAAGGACCGCTATTCCTGGACGATGATCAAACGAGACAATCAAACCAAGACTGAGCACACGGTCGTTACAGGTGGGAAGAAAATCCTAGCAGTCTCCATTCATTATGCAATTAATTTGTACATATTTTAACATCTGATTGTTTTGATTTCCAATCTTATAATTGACCTTTCGCCAAGCCCCGCCCCCCTTAGTTACTGTTGCTAAGTTCAACAAACAAGTGGTCAAACTGGGTCAAACACTGACCAGCGCGGCAGATTGCCACGATGGAAAGAAGTAGACAGATGCGTGTCAGCGACATTTTTTACATGAAAGATAAAAACAAAATTAGTTATTGTTGCTTGTTGGGGCGCTGCGTACGACGTCAGTCCGACATGTCCCGTCATGGTTGAAAAATAGTTCCACAATGAAAGTTGAACCGACGTCTTTTCTGGGCGTGAATTACACGTCTTTCGGCGCGTCTCATTTGAACGTTTAACGACCATCAGTGGACGTCTATCTACACTGACGAAAAGTTGTGGAGCTCAGAGACCCAACACACAGCAGCTAATGTAGCTAGCGTTAGCTAACATGTTAACTAATGTTTAAAGCTAAAGGGCTCGTTAAACTTAACTTAGATAGTAGGTTAACATTCTGGCAATGACTTCATGGTAATCATAACGTTGGCCCAATTTGTTTTCTTGCCTCTAGATAGTAGATATAGACAAGATGGTAGCTAGTTAGCTGTTACCCTTACCTTTGAGCAGACGTATTTATGCTTCGAGATGTTATAAACATTTAACTGGGCCGTCCGCATTGTTTAATCCATATAGATTAAAGTCCCAAGTCATTACATCTCTGCATTTGACCCATCCCCATGGTGGGAAACGGTGAGCAGCAGCTGTGGCCGCGCTCGGAAACTATTTGGTGGTTTAACCCCCCAATCCAACCCCTTAATGCTGAGTATCAAGCGAGGAGGCATTGGGTCCCATTTTTTCAAAGTATTTGGTATGACCCTACCGGGATTCGAACCCCCGATCTCCCAGTCCCGGGGCGGACACTCTACCACTAGGTCACCAGATCTGGTAATATATATATCATATCAGGCACCGCTCTCGTTGTGTTTTCGGCTTTGGGAATGGATGGAACACAACTCCTCCAGACAATCTCTCTGGGTATCGACTGTCCGACTAACAGACGCCGTAGGCGCACCGCTTCACCATCTCGCTTGAAGCTGTCGGACCTCCTCACATAGTAAAAGTTGCTATGATGTGTGATTGGACATTGACCGTTTTGGGGACGGGGCCGGCGAAAGATCAATTGTAAATTTATCTTATTGTATTATTGAAAAACCTTAATTTCTTCTTAAAAAACAACTAATTACTTTTTTAACATAGGTGGTGTGGCACAGTTGAGCTGTCAGATCCAGGGCGAGCCTAAACCTCTCCTGGAGTGGATTTTACCAGATGGAAGTAAGGTCCGAGCTCCTTATTCAAGTGAAGACCGGCGGATTATAATTTCTGCTGAAGGGATGCTGACTCTTCGAGGTGCCGATGTTTCTGACACTGGCCTCTACTGGTGCATCGCCACAAACTACCTGGATGCGGATATCCTCATATTTCGGGTGACAGTTCTTTCTCCTGATGTGGAAGAGTCCGAGGTTAACGGTCTTCAGCTCTCCAAGTCACTCGGCGAAAATGTCGTGTTTGACTGTAGCTCCGTTGGAAGTCCTGAGGTCTCAATTTCATGGATTCTCCCTGACCATTCAGTACTGGACAAGTCTGTAGGACATAGAGAGGTGCATAAGAATGGCACACTGTCGATTCAGAGACTAACAGAGAGGGATAGAGGTTTTTATAGGTGTTTGGTTGCTAATTACCTCGGAGTTGACCTGCTTGTTTCTCAGGTGACACTTTCTGAAGAAAACCTTGAGTCTACCACAACTTTAGACGACGAGGGATCAGGGATGCTAACGGAGGTCGAGACGGATTCTAGCCCAGCAGAACATACAGTCAACCTCAGTGAACTCACCTCTCCAAGTCCCAATGAGAGAACAAGTCAGGAATCTAGGACTATCACCTCAGATCGCCCTTACCCAAGGTTCAGATCACAGGGTCGAGGAAATTCCCAAAGTAGACTAGGACAGAGAAGAGGGGGAGTTCGCAACAGACGTATCTGGAGTAGCAGGGGGCTTGATAAAGCCTCCAGGAAAGTAGACCCACAGAAATTTGCTGAATTAATGAAAAAGGCACATGGAGGGTCGATATTAAAGACAAGCTCAATGAATGAGAGGGCAAAACTTGAAAGCCCAGTAATTATTTTAAACGATGAAATCGGCTCTGGAGAGGGTCTTAAAGAAAACCATCTCAATGTTCTCCCATGGGACGTTAAACCAACGGCAGAGATAATCACAAGCACACAGAAAAGAGAGAATGATATTTTAGCAACAACAGAAACGTACATGCAGTCTGATTCCACATCAAAAGAGCCAATGTTTGTACATTTGCCAGGTCAGGGTGAGTATCACAAACTTGAAGAAACCATCCAGTCAACCCTAGACATTGATCCAGTCACTCTAAAGTTTAGCTTGACAGACAACGAACAAGAAACTCAGCTCAGCTTTTCAGGCGAACTCCCTGCAGAGACAGAGATATCCACAGGGTCGACACAGTCATTCACCACTGACCCCAACGTTACTCCAATAAGCGATGGCCCGGTGGAGCTTTTCATCCACACAGATCCAAAAAGCCAAACTACGTTTACAGCTATCACCACTACAGAGAAGCAAGAGGATGAGATCACCTTCCACACTACGCAGACAATAAAATCCCCACAGCTTTCGGGAGAGTCCACCATTGTGTCACAGCAACAGATCCGTATAATTCCACACAACAATGGCAAAGGCGGCAGGAGGATCTTGCACGGCCGCAGGAGAATCATCAAACCCAACAGAATCACTGACATCCAGTCCTTCATCAATAGATTTAGACAGTCCACTGTGAAGAAAGGAGAAAACACCTCTTCGCCATATCAGGTTTACGTAACCACAGGTAAGACAGCTTGCTCTGATGTCATACATTTTGAAGATTTATTGCTCTATTTGTGATCTACTAACCTGTGCATGCTCTCATCTTTTCTTAGAATGTGACCCAGACAGAAGGAAGATGGTGACCACTAATGTGCAGCTCATACCTGTATCTACACAAACAACTAAAACTCCTGCCCCACGTGTTTCTACCGCTCCAAAAGCTCCCTTCAGCCATACTGAGTCAAGCTCAGATGTTTCCAATGAGTACATAACATCTGCTGATGCCCCTGAAATTGATCCTACAGTTGATCCACCTTTTACCACCAGCAAAGCACAACCAGTTACCAGCACGACAGCCACTACGACAACATCAAAGGTGATTCGTGGAAGGATTCCATGGAACAGGTTATTTGGAAGAGGAGAACAGGAAAGGATACTAGGCAGGCTGAAGAAGCCACAAATTCCACTGAAAACCTCAACGACACCTCTAACAACCCCTGCTGCCATGCACACCACCAGCACAACAACACATCCCATACTTGAGACTCTGCCACCATTCGTATTCACACAGAGCAAAGATGGTTCAGTAGACGATGACTTTGAAGGTTTAGCATCGGCTGATTTTGAGCTTCCAACCAGGAGTCCTAGCTATCACCCTGTAAGTTCATCTAATCATCTCAGATTTTTCACCACCACAGAAACACCACCGGAATTACCCTCTTTACCCTCTCCACCTACTGTAAAACAACATTCACTTAAGCCTGATGAAGTCTCATCATCTGGGTCTGGGGGGTTTTCTGAGAACTTGCTTGTAATTACACAGAGGCTTGGTACCAAGAGACAACAGGGGCGAAGAAGGAGGCCCTTTCGGGGCAGGAGGCCCTTCAGGAAACCTGAAGTTACTCATTCTAAGGCAACTGCAGCCTCAACTGTAGAGGTTACCACAAAGGAGAATACAATTGAAGAAACAACACCACCGCAAAAGGCTGTTTCATTTTACAAACCGAGAATCACTGAGCAAGCAAAAGAGACTGACCTGTATGGCAAATATGACGGGACGTCAAGTGATTTACTTCCTGATACTCCTTTTATTATCTCATCGAACTATGAATCTGTTACAACACTGATGCCAGGTACCACAAACCTGCCTTATACAACTTCTCAGACCAGAATCCACAGCAAACTTGAACCACCAACACATAGCAACAATGGTGGCATTACTCACAGACCAATAGCAAGGGGAATCAGACCTACTGCAGAAAGTAGAAGCAGTGTAGATAAACCCATCAACTATGACAGAATGACCATCTTCACAGAAGAACAACGGCACAATATTCATTCTTCATACAGCAAAGAAATCCAGAAAACGAATCCCCCTTCTTATTATCATGTTGCTGAAATTAAATCTACCACTCCTAGTGCTGCTCAGCTGAAACCCACTGCAAAGTCCATGCCAAGCAAGCCAAGGATAGTTGGAGGAAATGCAGCTAGCTTTACTGTTTTGTCAAATTCAGATGCGTTCCTGCCGTGTGAGGCCGTAGGATATCCAAGACCAGTTATAACCTGGAAACGCTTCTCTTCAACCACAGGTAAGAAAAATGTCAAATTTTGTGGTTAAAATTGTTTAAAAAAGCATTTTTCATGTATAACTATACAATTGAGTTGTGAATTTTGGAAACTTGTTGAACACACTGTTGCAAGAAAATTAGCACATTTTCACATGGAATTACATTGAATTGGTCCATACAACCAGTGCTGCCCCAAGGGGTGGCCAGGGGAAAATTGCTGCCCCCCCCCCCCAGGTTAGACCAGTGGTCTTATTAAATCATGTTAATATTATTTAATCAAGACAGGAAAAGGCAAAGAAGGGAAAAATGTTGTCATGTAAATTTTTGAACATGTTCAAAATACAAGAAACTTTAAAGTAAGGCCATGAGATTCATGTTAGGTCATTGAGAACTCTCACATACGTTTAGAAACTCCCTCGCTAATGCTGGTTTTTGCCAACAGCCATGGCCCAGTGATATATCTTGAGCATTATCTGTTAATTTGATGCAAGGCAGATGATTCTTCTATACGAATTATGTAATTTTTAATATTAATGTGTCTTTTATGTTTTTTGGCTTTTTGTCCTTTAGGTGGTACAATTTTGATCACGGAAAAGATGGGAAAGTTTGAGGTGCTGCACAATGGAACCTTGACCATACAGAATGCTAACATTAAGGACCGTGGCCAGTATCTGTGTTTTGCTGAGAACGATCAAGGATCAGACAAACTTCTTGTAACACTCTCTGTGGTAGCCTACCCTTCACGCATCCTAGAGCCAAAACTAAGAGAGATGAAGTCTCACACAGGAAACAGAGTGGAGATGAAATGTAAAGCTGAAGGCCGCCCTAAGCCCATGATTTCTTGGATCTTGGCAAACAGGACTCAAGTTAGGGGTCAAAACACAGAAAGGGGAAGGGCATCGGTATCTTCTGAGGGGACTCTGATCATCGAGCAGGTATCTGTTTATGACAGGGGTTATTACAAATGTATTGCCAGTAATCCAGCAGGTGCAGATACGGCTACAGTACGACTACAAGTGGTTGCAGCACCACCAGGCATTGTTGAGGAGAAGCGTCAGCAGCTGAAAGCTCATTTGAGCCAAAGCTTGTGGCTGCCTTGCAGCAGCTATGGGACCCCTCATCCCACGATTCACTGGGTGATCTATGATGGATCAGTGGTTCGATCTAACCAAAACACTAATGAAAATAGGATATCACTTCATGAGAATGGAACACTTCTCATAAAAGACGTGACTCTGGGAGAGAGTGGGAAATATGAGTGTATTGCTACTAGCTCTTCTGGTTCAGAGCGACGGGTGGTGACTCTGTCAGTAGAAAGAAAAGAATCTGCACCCCACATACTAGAGACGTCTGAAAACCTGACAGAGTTGTCCTATGGAGATCAGTTGAGACTTCACTGTTCAGCAGCAGGAGAACCAAAGCCAAAGATCTTCTGGAAGTTACCATCTAAAGCTGTTGTTGACCATCAGCAAAGGTAAAAATCCCAAAGCAAACCAAGAGATTCAGGCCCTGTCCACATGTAGCCGGGTACTTTTAAAAACGAATATCTGCCCTCCCAAAAAATAGCGTCCACCCCACCTTGTTTTTAGAAAAAACTCCATCCACACGTAACTGCATAAGTTTCCCAGCCAGCACACCTAGGTGGGCCCCATAGGGAATATATATGGGCAAACTGTATGGGTCCCACCAGGGTTTGTCCACGGCTTCCACGTTGGCCCAGAAAGATTTTTGCCCACATAGAGTTTAATGGGCCCTACATGGGTTTTTAGAGGGTTTGACGCACACTGGCAAACCCCTGTGGGGCCACTGTGGAGACCGCGGACAAACCCTGGTGGGACCCATATGGCTTTCCCATATATATTCCATATGGGGCTCACTTAGGTGTGCTGGCTGGGTTCTTAAGCACATTCATAGGCATGCCAGACCTGTAGGTGGCAGTAGTTCCCCCGAATCCTATCCATTTAGTCTTCCTGCTCAACTTAAAAAAAACATTAAACATGGCGCCTAGCTCGCTTGTGTGGACTGCTACTAACAAATAGCAGTAATTCTGCTTGTAAAAACAGAGATTGATTGATTGATAACGCAAGCTCTGAGGGCATCCATGTTGGAATGTAAACACAGGTCGCACATGGGCCGTCAGCATTTTTGTCGCAGACGGTGACGTTGTGAAACCTAAAAGAAAACGCAAATCTTCACTTTGGCCAGAGTTTTTAAAAAGATTTGTTTTTGTAAATCGTAAAGATTGCGTAAATATGCGTTTTCATGTGGATGACAGGCCAAATCGTAGAAAAATATCTTTGTTATGGGAGATACCCGGCTAAGTGTGGACAGGGCCTTAATAAGTTGCACGCTGGCTGGAAGAGTATGTAACTTTCATTATAAGTAACAAATTGATCATGCAAGTGTGAGGTGAAAAATAAAGTATTTTCCTTAACTTTATTTTCATTTATCGCACTTCAACATTTTGAAGTTGTCTAGTAACAGTGCTGTATCAATAATATACAGTACTGGTCAAATATTTGGAGACAGCTACACATTCAAAACCAATGGGTACTGCATGTGTCATAAATCATGTTTTCTTCTTTATTTCTTTAGGATGGGTAACAGAATTCAAGTCCTGCATAACGGCACGCTTGTTGTTAACACAGTAAGCGATAAAGATGCTGGAGATTACATCTGTGTGGCACGAAGCACCATTGGGGATGGTCTTCAGCTCATGAGAGTCACCGTGTCAATGAAGCCAGCCAAAATTGAGCCAAAGCTACACAGGAAGAAGCAAGTGCCTTATGGTAACGACTTGAAAGTAGACTGTAAAGCCTCAGGAGCACCAAAACCAGAGATCACATGGGGTCTACCAGATGGTACAGTAGTCAGCAGCGCTCTTCAGTCGGATGCTAGCTATGGCGGAGGACGGACACGTCGCTATACTCTGTTTGACAATGGGACTCTATATCTAAATCAGGTATCTGTATCAATCATAACACTAAACAAATCCATAAAACTATCAAGTTGATTACATTTAACGCCAGTGCCTTTTTCTTCTAGATTAGCACATCTGAAGAAGGAGACTACACCTGCTATGCTGAGAATCGGGTTGGAAAAGACGAGATGCACGTACATATCACTGTAGTGACAACTGCCCCCAGGATACACCCACCAAGCCAGACTTACGCCAGGCTGAAGCCTGGTGGAAATATTCGCTTTGACTGTGAAGCCTCTGGGGAGCCCAAGCCCAAGATCTTGTGGAGGCTTTCTAATAATGACGTAATAGCAGCCTCTAATGAACGCTACCTAATCCACGTCAACGGGTCGCTGGATATCAGGAATGTGAAGGTAACTGATGCAGGGGAGTATGTTTGCATGGCTCGCAATCCAGGTGGAGAAAACAGAAAAATGTACAAGCTGGACGTAGACGGGAATCCACCTTTCATCAACGGCTACCGACAGAATAGGACTGTCATTAAAGACGTGGCCAAAAAACACTCTAGGAAACTTATAGACTGCAAAGCAGAGGGTAATCCTACCCCAACGATCACCTGGATTATGCCTGATAATATATTCCTGACAGCGCCGTATTTTGGCAGTAGGATTAACATTCACAGTAACGGGACGCTAGAAATTGTTAACGTGAGGCCCACGGACACAGGTGAATTCATCTGCTTAGCCAGAAATGATGGGGGAGAGGCAGTGATGATAGTCCAGCTTGAAGTCACCAGTCTCCTTCAAAGGCCGATCTTCAAGAATCCTTTTAATGAGCGCATCGTATCTCGAGATGGAAAAACCGCGGTTATAAACTGTTCTGCTGATGGGTATCCTGTTCCAGAGATCATTTTGATTTTGCCAAATGGAACAAAGATTACGAGTGTATCCAGGCATGGTCCTCGCCACCAACTACGCAGTGATGGAACTTTTATCATCTACAATGCTCATGAAGACGATTCTGGGAAGTACCGCTGTGGAGCCAAAAACTCCTTGGGCTACATAGAGAAGCTGGTAATTTTGAATATTGGGGAAAGGCCTTACATCATTACAAGGCCTAAAGGCATCATACGTGGTATGTTTGGGGAACCCCTGTTCCTTCACTGTCTATCCGATGGGAGTCCCCGGCCCAGAATCTATTGGACCATTCCGGGTGGACACACTCTATCTCAACCTCAAAAACATGGACGGTACAACTTGTTAGAAAATGGAACTTTAGTCGTTCAGGACGCTACTATCCATGACAGAGGAAGCTACACCTGCAGGGCTCATAACAATGCTGGCGATGCCGTCCTTGCTGTCCCTGTTATTATTAGTGCTTACCCTCCAAGGATCACAAGTGGACCACCTCCTAGCGTAAGGGCAGTGAAAGGAACATCGATCAAACTTAACTGCGGTGCTACTGGGATCCCAAAGCCAGACATCACCTGGGAGCTTCCAGATCACTCGGTTCTATCCACAGCAGACCAGGGACGGCCTATGGGTAGTGAGCTACTCCACCCCCAGGGCACCCTTATCATCCAGAAACCCAAAGCTTCGGACTCTGGCAGATACACATGTTTAGCCAAGAATCCCCTTGGTACAGACTCAAAGGTAACATTTGTGCTCGTCCTTTGAGAGAACAGTTCGTGTAAATATCACCAGATATGTAGTCACCATATTTAATTTCTCTGATTTGTGTTGATGAAAAGATGAGAAATGTTGGTGGTAAAAATGAGAGATTTATTTTTCAGT
Source organism: Aphyosemion australe (assembly GCA_006937985.1). Classification (NCBI taxonomy): domain Eukaryota; kingdom Metazoa; phylum Chordata; class Actinopteri; order Cyprinodontiformes; family Nothobranchiidae; genus Aphyosemion; species Aphyosemion australe. The sequence goes on from SSNS01000121.1 coordinate 964,244, forward strand.
ACTGGGAATTTCTGGAACTGAACATCTGAAAATTACAATTTAATTGTAGTTTTTATTTAATTGGTGCAAAGGTGCCAACACCAATGTACATTTTGAGAGTGGACACTTTGTGCTGTATTACATGCATGAATAGGATTACATCACATTGATATAATCATAAAATGTGTAAATAAAGAGTCCTAGAAGGTTCTAACTACCGGTATACATTTTTTAAGGAAATTAGAGTCATGGCTCAGCTTTATAGCACATTTACCCTCGGGTCAGCTGGCTCCGGCCCTGGTAGGGTAACTGTGTTTTCATTAGCATACGTTGTACGTGTGGAGCCAACCGTTTTTTTGGCCTTGCTTCCCTATGGTCCCTTTCATGCTGAGCCGACCATACACCTATGGACTTATTGGCCGGCTGAAGTTCACACCTACCTATTAGTGGGAGCCTCTGAATGGTGCGGGTGGAATCATCCAGCAGTGGCTTCCTGCATGTGTGATTCATTAGCGATCTGGATGCAGCGCGGGTAAATATCTGCTCTCACTGCTGCTCGGACTGGTCGCTACCGCTGCTCAGTGAGAGGACTATGAAGCTGTGTGCTTCATGTCAGAGTCTCCAAAAGCAACACTTCTCACGCCCACTTTTGTTTACTAATTTGTGGCACTTAGGAAGGACACCACGGACTTCTCCGAGCCTCGGAGACATCCACATTCCTGAGAAGGCTATGTAAACACAGCCTAATGTACATCTGATAAACACAGCCGAGCTGACCAAAGTGTAAAAATGCTATTAGTTGTCAATTAAGGGCAGACTGAAATGATACTATGTTAAAACTGATTTAAATAACAAAAAATTAATGGCCATTCATTTAATTTTGTTGTCTCACACTGAAGGCATATTTGTGAGGGTAATCCCATTTTGTCAAACCAGAATCTGATTCTTTTACCACAGCTTTTGTGTTTTGAGCTCAAATAAATGTTTCAAATATGAAACCTATACCACTGGGCTAATAAAATACTTTAATGAAAATCATGATTATTAAGAACTTAAACCTAAGGAATGAATAAAGGAAGTCATGTCTGTGGCATAAATTAAAATTTTCCAGACAAAGTTTAAACTTTCCAGCTGTGAAAATAGCAATTTACCCATTCCTCAGTGACTGGGACCAACAGGGCAGCCTTGGCGTCTTGGTGATTTTACTGCCCTAGTGCAAAGTCAAAAGTTGACTTAAAAGGGATCCCTTATAGTATTTATTTACTAAAAACCAAATCTAATTTTGGTTGCAAATGACAATCACTTTTACTCGTGCTTTTTGGTTTAAATAATTATTTAAAGACATTTTGTTTCAATATATACACTGCTCACAAAAATTAAAGGAACACTTTTTTATTGGGCCTGGCATGAAATCAATTAAACCTGTCTGATAATTTTCTGGTTGATTAAGCAGCTGAGGGCATTGTTAATCACTTTCAGCTGTATTGGTGTTCATGGACTTAACGACAGGTGCACTAAAGTGGCAACAATTACAAAACCCTCAAAACAGGACTGGTTTAACATGTGGAGGTCATTTCAAGTTTCTCCCTCTTGATCTTTTTTGGCTGGTTTTCCACTCGTGCTAGTTTTGGCTTGAGTCATTATCTCTACTGGCAGCATGAGGCGATTCCTTAACCCTACAGAAGTTGCACAGGTTGTCCAACTTCTCCAGGATGGCACATCCACACGTGCTGCAGCAAGAAGGTTTAATGTGTCTCCCAGCACAATCTCCAGAACATGGAGGAGATTTCAGG